>JAXCMG010000058.1:2408505-2550914 GCA_034642415.1 Podarcis siculus | reverse complement strand
ATGCTGTTCTGAATGTTGGCGGTGGGGAGGAAAAACCCTCCTCCCACGCAAGCCCCGGGAACAGAGGAGAAGCGCTGCACGCCTTCTCCTCTCTTCCCGGACCTGTCCTGAAGGCTTGCGGAGGGAGGAGGGCTTTCCTCCCCACCGCCAACATTCAGAATGCTGTTCTGAATGTTGGCGGTGGGGAGGAAAAACCCTCCTCCCACCGCAAGCCCCGGGAACAGAGGGAAAGCGCTGCGCACCTTCCCCTCTGTTCCCGTACCTGTCCTGAAGGCTTGCGGTGGGGAGAAAAGCCCTTCTCCGCACCGCCAGCCTGGCAAGCGGTTTCCCTAGGAACGCATTAATTGATTTTCAATGCATTCCTATGGGAAACCGTGCTTCGCAAGACGAAAAACTCGCAAGAAGAAAAAACTTGCGGAACGAATTAATTTCGTCTTGCGAGGCACCACTGTATACGAAGGGACATTAATAGGAATTGCAAAAGTGTGAACACTGCTGGGTGTTATGTGGGTCTTTCATTATCCCACTACTCTTATGACCAGAGTGCATGGCATTTGATTGCAGGGTAGTGCCATGTTTCTGATGAAAGTTCATATTGCCTATACTAGGATGTTATATTCACCTGTGGCATCAGCATTTATTTTATGCTGTATCTTGATCGTGTTAAGTTGATTCATATACTACCTTTTCTAGAGGTTCTAGCTTCTGAGTTATCTTTTAATATACCATTAATATTTTAATGATTCCTTGACATAAGGAAAAATACTGGTGCTAAGAAAAACTTGTGATGAAAGTAGCCTGTTTTCTCTATGTTTCAGTAGCACAAGGATTAAAAACAGTAGGCAAATCTTGGGTCTTCAACTGCTTTGTGCAACAGAAGATAATACATGCTATATAACCTTTTTTTTAAAGGTTCCAGTTAATCATTTTCACCTGTATAAGGGTGAAGAGGGATCATGTTCTGTGATGAAATTTTTGGTCTTATATGGGGGAGTGGTATTATGAATAGGCCAGATGCAATTTAAGGGGAGTAAGCTAGGAGGTCCTCCACCTTTATTGGTGAAAAACTATGAAAATCATGTTACCACCAAGCATGACACAGAATTTCCAGTTATACTACCTTTATATAATGCATTTATTATCTGGAAACGAATTGGGAGCCCTAAAGGGCACAGCATAACCTTGTAACAAAGTGATGAAACAAAACTAGTGTTGTCCTTCACCACTGGAGAAATGGGAGCCCTGACTGCAGAATGCAAGAATGCAAACACACTGTGAGGTAGTAGGTAAACTCTGTTACCTTAAGTTGTGACCTGTCTCTCTAGTCTAGAGAAATAGCTAGGTGTGCCAGCTGCATGGCTTAGCTGCCTTGACTATTAACAAGAGCATTTGGAAGGTACCTGCTGATAAACATCAAAGTGAGATGGGGGCAGACAACACTTCCTAGCTTTCTAGGACAAAGAAACAAAAATGTTGAGGCAACTTTGTACCTGAGGCTGATACTTCCTCGGCTTCATGCAGTGAAGTGTAAGAACTGCTTCCTGGAATTTTTAAGACCTTACAGGTACAGATCCCACCGACCTTGGTGGAGATCTTTGCAATTCTATCGGTATAAAACCACATAGAAATATTGCTGAAGTAAAGTGTTTTGACACACACACACACCTGAGGCTCTGTTGAAGGCGCCTGGGGCCTGTTCCTGTGTGTGGTCCCTAGTTACAGTGGAAATTTTGTTTGATTCCTTGTAGTGTGATGCCATCTCTCCCAGGAACATATGCCACTGCTTCTCATCACTTGAAAGATCCCTGGTAGTTCAGCGCTGATTTGCTTTCATTTTCCCCTTCCCTTCACTTTGTTGTCTTATGAAAGAGTGATGAAAGAGTGATAAGTTAAGAGCAAAGACTCATTAAAATTGGATCCATGAATGCAGGGATCTGGTGAGTTATTGGTGATGCATAAAGTGCCTGTTGGAGGTCCCCTGGCTTACATAATCAAATAATCGTTTGAATAATATTGTTCATTCTTAAGACTACTAAAAAAAATGGTGAGGTCAATATAATGGATAAAAAATTGGAATGCTTTGTCATATTAGATGACACTTAAATAGAAATTGGGATGATAAGGTCTTCTGGAACAAAATTTATTTTTACACCTCAGTCGAGAACAGCCAGTGCACTAAAATGCTCCTTATCATCATGTATTACTTTTTACCATTTTGAGGAACAGAAGTTGGCATTTTGACTGGGCACCTTATGCCTTACTAACATGTGAAACTGTTGCTTAGCAGGTTTAAATGAATGCATTTCTCATGCTCGTAAGAAGTCTAAACCCCAGTATCCCACCATCACAGATCAATGTTGACTGTCTGTACAGGCTCTGGTACACTCAGCAGAATTTGACGAGGAGCAAAATTACACTTTGTTAACTGTAAATTATAAATAGGTGTTTATAAAATAGTGTATTTTTAAAAAAAACCATGGGAAGATGCTTTTCCGTTCAACACAGGTTCAAACGGGAAGATAGCAATATTGATTTAAAATTGGGTGTAATATAGTTTTAAAACAGCATTTTTCATATAGACTTTCACAGATAATGTACGTTATATTCTTTCATTACATCTTATTCTGTTAAAAACATTAATAAGCTTATTGTATTTTAATTCTAGTTAATATTCTTCTTTCTGTACCGCATAAGGAATTGACTGAAATTTATGAGTAAATATGGTGCTTGCACTAATACATAGCTGTTTATTGGCAGGTGTGTACCTAATTTGTTTTCTTTTGCTCCAAGTTAAAAAAACCCACAGTGCCGTGCCTGAGTGTCAAACATCAGTATATAAGCTAGTATATAATGATAGTGCTGATCCTGTAACTTGTTTTGGCCGTTGTGCAGAAACAGTTGGAACATGGCTAAGTTTTTATGTACTTTTATTTGATCTTCAGCATGCATTGCTTAAAAATTAATGTTGCTTAATTCTTCAGACCAGAGAAGAACGGAAAATGGAAGCCATTCTTCAAGCTTTTGCCAGGCTAGAAAAAAGAGAGAAAAGAAGAGAGCAGGCTTTGGAAAGAATTAGTACAGCTAAAACCGAAATTAAACCTGAATGCAAGGAAACGCAGATCATCAACGAAACAGAATTTGTACAGGTAGTGACATATAACTTTATTAAGTTTAAGCTGACTTGAAAGATTAAGCTTTTCTGTTTATGTGATATGGGCAACACTTTGCTGCTATAAGTTACTGAGCAGCGTTCTTTCACATCATCAAGGCTTTGTGTTGACCCAAAAGAGTGCCTTCAAAATCCCTTATAAAACTCAAGACTTCTGAAATGGTACTTGGAACAATTTGCATATTGTTAAAAGAAGACTGTCATTATGTGATACCAAAGTTGCCTCATCCATTGCTGAAAATGAGTATTTTGGGATGGGGGGGGGAAATCACATTAAAAATCACTTTCAAATATGTACTTACTATTGGAAAAATTACAGAGCGGTTATTCTTTCTAGCTGTACAAGGTATGCAGTTTATCTGACGTTGGTGTTTCATGCATTTTACAAGGAACCAGCAAAAGAGGAAACTGCCACTAAGCCAACCCCTGCCAAAGTCAATAGGACAAAACAGAGAAAAAGTTTCTCCCGGAGCAGAACTCATATCGGACAGCAGCGGAGAAGGCACAGAACTGTTAGCATGTGTTCAGATATTCAACCATCCTCTCCTGATGTGGAAGTTAGTTCACAGCACAACGAGCCTGAAAACACTGCACTTTCAGCTGAGCCTGAAACTGAGACAACTGTTCCTGAAATAGTTCCTGAACCAGAACCCCCAGCACTTAACAAATGCCCTACTAAATATCCTAAAACAAAAAAGGTAAGTGTATTTCTAAGCTTGAACGGATACTTTCATTTGTGTATTAAATGTCTGCTGTGGTGTTCTTTGCAAAGCAGCTCAGGGCAGCATTTAAGCAGGAATATACTGGTTATCAGCTCTGTTTTGGGATGAGGAGGAGGGAGTGGCAGTGGTTTCTTGTTTGAGCAAGTGCAGCAATGCAGGGGTACCACAAGAAGACCTTGTATGGTTCTGAGATGCATTATTTAAAGAAGGCAAGCGTGCTTTCTTCCTCTCGTACACTCACTTCCCCTAGGAAAAATAGGGAGGAACCTGGATACTAGAAGGCAGAAGATGAGACAGAGTCTCTGGTAGGGAACCTTGGGTAAGGATCAGGGGCCCCTGTTAACAGGAGGGGGGCCCCACCCCCCATCCAAGACACCAGAATGCCATCATGAGATGGGTAAATAGGGAGAGGTGCAAGACATTGGAAAGACCTCAAAAAAGCAACCAAATATGTTAAGGTAGGTCTGCACAAAGGCCCAAGAAACCTAAGTGAAGACCTCTGGGTGGTGGGACTACTCCTCCATCTCCAATGATTTTGGGCAGGGAATGCTGACTAAATTTTTGCAAGTCAGAAAATGAAGGGAAGGCTAAAAGGTCTCCATACTTCCTCATACCGCCCAGGAGTTACCCTCCTATCTAGGAGAAGCGAATGCAATGACTTTCAGGTAGGGAAGATCACAACACTGAATTATTGCACCTTAAGGGGCATACGTCATGATTTGAGTGTCTGTCTGGAATGGGGAACAGTTGACATCTCTTATTTTGTCCTATAGGATGCATCTCCTGTGAGGACTCCTAGGTCTGGAGTTTGCCTTCCACTGAGAGGGAGAAAACACAGCATAGCCTCCCTATGAAGATATTGAAAGAGCTCATGTTAGGCTTTTTCTGAGAAACCGTAGGCCATGGCATTGCTAACAGTCAGTAGTTTTCTTGGGCTGGGTTTGCTTTCAGTTGCTGCTAGCTTGGAAGGAAATAGTGATCTAGGTGTCACAGAAATAGAGCCAGTGCAGTAGCCATTGTTTTTCAGTGCTTCTTTTCCACTAAGTAGAAACAAAACCCTAAAAAAGGGAAATGAAAGTTTGTGGCCATCTTTTAACTTTGGGATTGCTCCAGTTCAGTGCATGCAGAGCATCTGTGGAGGGGTTTCTATAGTAGTCTGGTTTCCCTCTTCCTCTGTGGTACATATGCATGGATGTTCAGCATACCTGAGCATTCCGGGAAGCCTATATCCCAGTCCAGCCTCTCCCTTCTCAATTCATTCAGGGAACACATTCCTTGCAGCTCACATTCCTTGACCAGAAGGATGGGAAGGGCTGGACACAAATTTGTGAGGTATGTCTCCCATTCCCTATAATGGCCGGGCATATTCTTTTGTGTGCATGCCACCAGCTGTAGATTTGTTGTTTGTAATATTTTTATTTTTATCCTGCCTTTCTGTAAAATACCCAAAAACAAAATACAAAACTGTTAAGTGAAGTGAATGCAGCACAACAGCATAGCAATATTAAATAATGCAATATTACTAGTAAATAATAGGTAAGGATTCTGCCATAGCCCCAGAGGCCCTCTGAATTAAGAGGGAGCTTTCATCAGAAGACCAGAGAGAAACAGGCAGGCTTCTCAAGGAGAGAGTTCTAGAGCCCGGAGTAACAACCGGGAAATATGTTTCTGGTGTTTACAACAGCAGCTACATACAGAGAGCATGTCGCAGTAGCCCAATGTGGATATTAACAAGGCTTGAGTAACTATATAAATTGAAAGGATGGTCTATTCCTGGTCACTGCTGCCACCTGAACAGCTGCAGGAAAGTCCTGTTTTTAAATTCAAACTTTTCTTAAGATGAGGAAATTGATTGGAACTTCAGGAGAGGACAGGCTGCTTGATCTGGCTTAAACAGTCCAATCCTGTTCACATTTACACAGAAATAAGTCTCACTGAATTAAGTGTGTTTTAGGTTGCTACCTCAGTGAGCAGAGAATGGCAGGGCTTGTGCGTGGTAAAAATGGTGACACCCATTAGAAAAAAACATAAGGGAAGGCTTATTGTACAAGAATACCACGCCACCCTGCATGCATTTAGACAGAAAAACTTAGGAACGAGTAAATTAAAAACGATTGCTGATGCTTGTAGTACACACATCACTTAGTTTTAAGAATGTAGGTTGTTTCTCAGTAGCATTAGCAAAAAAAAAGCTGACATCAGCATCGCTGGCTAAAACTTTTAAACAGTGGCATTTTACCACAAATTTACCACTTTCTAGGATTTGACAGCAAATCAGCTCTTACCGTCTAGTATATTTTACCTTGACACAGCAGCCATGTCTACACAATTAAATGCTGGTTTAATAAGTCAGAATACGCATGAGCTCTGTGTACCCGCTCAAAATTCCTTCCAGTGAGCAGGGAAACAAGCCAGGAAGCCCCAGTTTCCCCATTCGATCAGGAATTAAGGTTAATGGCTTTCAAACAAGCTATGATGCAAAGCCATGGGTTTAAAGTGGCTTACAAACTTGCTTGTTTAGAAGCCATTAACCTGATTGTGCAAACCTGGTCAGTTACTTGGATTACCAGTGAACCTATAAATGGTGTATCTGTGTGCAGTTACAGCTTCATTAGTTACTTTAGTATTTGCACTCTCCCATAGTACTGAACATGGTCTTAATGTACAGTTGATAACTACCTTCGGGAGAAGGGCTATGTTGACTTTTCCCTTTTCTGTTTAGCACTTGGTGAGTGAGTGGTTAAGTGAGAAGAACGAGAAGACAGGAAAACCGACGGACAGCCTTTCAGAAAGGCCCCTGCGTATAACGACAGATCCTGAGGTTTTGGCTACACAGCTGAATTCTTTGCCCGGTCTCACTTACAGCCCACATGTATATACTACTCCTAAGCACTATATTCGTTTTACATCGCCATTCCTTTCGGAAAAGAGGCGCAGAAAAGAACCTGTGGAAAACATTGGCTCTTGCAAGAAGGTAGTGTTTCCTTTTTGTTTTTCCTCCTTTTGATATTAAGACAAATAGCTAATTCTTAAATCTTGTAAAATATCTACAGACTAGATAAGGTGGGTGGCTACTGGTGAAAGGCTTTTGCATAGCGCTACCTATTCATTAGAAGGGACGCGGGTGGCACTGTGAGTTAAACCACATAGCCTTGGGCTTGCCGATCAGAAGGTCAGTGGTTCGAATCCCCTCGACGGGGTGAGCTCCTGTTGCACAGTCCCTGCTCCTGCCAACTTAGCAGTTTGAAAGCACGAAGTGCAAGTAGATAAATAGGTATCACTCCAGTGCGAAGGTAAACAGCATTTCCATGCGCTGCTTTGGTTCGCCAGAAGCGACTTAGTCATGCTGGCCACATGACCTGGAAGCTGTACGCTGGCTCCCTCGGCCAATAAAGCGAGATGAGCGCTGCAACCCCAGAGTCGTCCGTGACTGGACCTAATGGTCAGGGGTCCCTTTACCTTTACCTATTCATTTGGTCATCAAATAAAAACCTTATTTTCCATGACCTGTTAAATAACAACTTAGTCCACTTTTTGTTTCCCTCGTAAAAGTTAAGCTGTGTCATGTCTTATATTATTTTGTAAAACAGACTACTGAGTTTTTTAAAAAATTGCACATGGCCTGGAAATGATTTAAATCAATAATTATAATGGATCTCACTTGGCACCCACGGACTAGAGTTTTTAATTATCTCCTTTTTCCCCCCAGCGTTGGTTGAAGCAAGCTCTGGAAGAAGAAAACACAACAGCTGTAGATAGGTTTAATTCACCATCTCATGAAAGATCTAGAAGTCCCACAGTCAATGGTGAAGTTAGAAGTCCCTTGTTATTAAATGACAGTTGTTCTTTATCAGGTAAGGATTTTTGTTATATGGTGCAAGCCATCCTCTGAAATGGTTTAACCCTTTTCATCAAACTTGCAGGGGATCTGATGTTTAAGCACCCGGTTGGGCAACCACTTCTCTCTACTTACTTTTGTACTAAATGTTTATGGTTCGTGGCATCTTTCCTGCTGGAGAATATATTCACACTCTGCTTGAAAGTTCAGTTGCTTCCACCAACAGAACACCCCGTACCCCTGTGTGTGACCAAGGTTAAATAGAAGAGCGCTGCCCTGAGATACTTTGCTATCACAATCAATTCGTGAAATCTGACATATATGCCTTTCCCTCAAGCAAGGATCTATACCTCACCACCACCACCTTGTGGAGAACTGGGCTTGTTGGACAGTAAATTGCAGGCCTCTAGTTATAATAATAATAAAAAATTATTATTTATACCCCGCCCATCTGGCTGGGTTTCCGCTTTCCTTCTTTAAGGAAAAGTACCTCAGAGCTCCATGTGTTCTGAAAGGCATTCTTTGTGGAAATGGAAAAAACAGAGTGAAGCATCTGGAAACTGATGTATTGATTTCTAGCCAACCATTCAAGTTTTAGGGACCCACTTGATGGACTGGGAATGTTTTGCCTGTTCTGCATTTGGTGGGATGGTGGGAGGAGGTAGAGCTGGGTGTGTGTGTGTTTCTCCAAGCATAGCTAGTTTTCCTTCTGTGGAATGAATAGTTTGTGGGGGCAGATACCTGGTTTGGCAATTGAGACTCAAGTCGAATCTCTGTATTGTACTCAAGGTTCCTTGGGCAAGTTGCTATATTTTGTGACTAGTCAGTTTCCCAGGTTTCCAAATGTGTACATGGACTCTGGATGCTTTAGTCGAGATTACTGCATTGCAGGGGATTGGATAAAAACGGTTTATTGATGGAACCTAATAACTGTGTTCAAATCTTGATGGCTTAACGAGAAAGCATCAATTGTTGTTTTTTGTTTGCCTTCCTAACATGCAGACCTGACAACACCGCTAAAAAAACGAAGAGTCTACCAGCTGTCAGATTCTGCCTATTCAGAAACATCTACACCTATTCCTTCTCCATACGCCACACCAACCCATGCTGATCTCTCTGCCTCAGATCCATTGCTGTTTGCAACTCCTCCTAGAATAAAAGCAGAAGATGAAACCTGTAGGAATGGTTATAAGCCCATTTACTCACCTGTTACGCCAGTGATTCCATGTGTACATGGAAATGCAATGCACTTTGAGGTGAGCTTTTGTATATTCTATACTCTTACCTGATTAACCAACTTGCATTGACAGGGGGTTTTTTTATATAAAAAAAATAACTGCTAGCTTAGCAAATGGTGGGACGTGTGGTAATGGCTACCAATCTAGTCTTTAGAAGGGGATTAGACAAAATTCAGAGAAGTTTTAACTCCTAGCATATATTTCCAGGGAGGCAGAATGAAATAAAGTAGTTTAGATGTTATTTTAAAAAATGAGATGCTTTCATTTGTGATTTGCATTCAAATAAAACTTCCGTGCTTAACTTTTTTAATGCAGAATATTTCTTCACCTGAAAGTTCCCCAGAAGTTAAGAGGCGAACGTATAATCAAGAGGTAAGGAGAACTGTAAGAAGTTACTGGGAAAGGCTTATATGCGTTTTGCAAATCTTCCTCCCAGCTATGAACAGCTGCTAATAATTGGGGAAGAATTGGAAGCAGAGCACAAAAGGTCCTGCGTTTAATCCCTGGCATCTCTATGCAAAACAGGAAGAGTTCTATCTGAAGCCCTGGAGAGTCACTGCAATTGAGTGTAGACAATGCAGAGCATTAATCTAGCTTGGCAAAAGGCAGCTTCTTAAGTTTCCCAGTATTACAAAATTATTTTTTCTTGCATTTTGCTGACAAACCTATTACAGAAAGCATGTAGTATTGCAAAGAACATGAAAAAATGCATCTTGGTAAACCCACCATTGTAGCCAAACTAAATAATCCAGATCCTTTAAATCCTTTCTCAATATTGAGGATGATGATGATCATCATCATCATCATCATCATCATCTCCATCCCACCATGTTCATTGGCATAAGCAGTTCAATCTCCTGCCTTAAACCCATATTTTCCAGATATCCCAGAATTACTACAGGGTCTCGTTTCTGTAATTCCTGTAATCTACACCAGTATTCAGTTCCGATATTTTTTATGAATTGACATACCTTCCATATATGGGCCACATCTGTGTTAAAGGCACAATAACCAAAAATTGGATGGCACATTAGGATTTTATAAATAAATAGATACTTCATAAAAAAAAATACTTCAATGGAGCCATCAGTGAAATAACATTCATATGGGGGTATCATTTTCATTTACTTTTCTCAGACATTGTGTGTTACATCTAATTGCTTCTCTCTCGGTGTGCAGGGGTTTGACCGGTCATCATCAGCAATGCTAGCACTCAACCCTTTCAGAAATTCCAATCTAACAGAAATGTGCCTGCAAGAAATAAAGACTATTGGATATTCCAGTCCAAGAAACAGGACTGATGGCGCCAGGCAATGCTCCGGAGAAAACGAAACGGCCTCAGACCTCCAGTTGGGACTTGAAGCAATTGAGCAAAGTGCACTGCATAAAACTTTGGACAACCCCTGCCATGACAGGACTGATGCTAGCAGCCAGCTGGAAACTGCTCACTGTGGACGGGGAACAGTTTATCCAACTTGGGTCAAGAGTCCCGACAGGACAGGTGTCAATTTCTCAATGAATTCTAATCTGAGGGACTTGACTCCTTCACACCAGCTGGAGGTAGGAGGTGGATTCCGAATAAACGAATCAAAGTGCCTGATTCCAGATGATGCCAGAGGTGGCATGTTCATGGAAACACCTGTTTTTTGTACTTCTGAAGATGGACTCGCAGCTGGCTTTGGAAGAACTGTCAGTAGCGACAGCCTGATGGACGGAAATTGCACACCCCAGAATCCTCCACAAAAGAAAAAGGTTACAACCTTTAAGTATAAATTCACACTTTCATTTTTTTATATCTGTACCTTTTCTGCCAAGACAAAATTAGATAAGGTGCTTCTATTTGCTATAGGAGACATTCTCAAATGGGTTTATGATTGCAGCCTTAGTATTTTAAGTTGAGCATTTAAAGTTCTAAGTTATCAAATTAACGTTAAGGATGCCTACGTTTGTCTAGATCATGCCATTTAGTGTTTGTTCAGCTTCGAGAACATAAATAAAATTTATAGTCTGTATTTACTAGTTTTGAGGAGACTTGATTTTCTTTAGCTTAGAGGAAATTCTTTGTACAACACATAACTGTTGCAGATACGGAACCTGGGATGCTTTTAAAATAGTTGAATAATTAAAAATAATACCTTTTGATCAAAACATCTCCCAGTGACATGAAATTTAGTAGTGAATGGTCTAGAATCATCTCATAAATGCAGCCTTGTTGAAGCTTAGCAGGTGCCTTGGATAGGTGACCTCCTGTAAGCCATTCTGAGATTTGCCAAAGAGGCGTATGATTATGATATGGATATAAAGGCAGTGGTTTCGATCCTCAATTCTATGAGCAGAGTGTTCCACTTTTGGAACAGGGTTTTCCAACCTCCCCCTTCGTGCTACAGCCCCGCGAAAAGCTAATGAGGGCCAGAAAACCCTCTGGAATGGTGGCAAAGGAAGCTGCAGTAGGAAGGGAGCAATGGGAGCACTGCCTCCCTATAGCTAAACTGGTGTCCTGATAAAAATGAAAGACAAGTGGAAAGGGTTCGTTTTTAGCAGAAAGTTTAGCCATTAATGCTGGGGCAAGTATTTTAAGACAGACAAACCAAATAGTTATGATGCGTATACTTAAAGATTCTGAAAACTGTTACTGCCCCAGTTAATCTGAAAGGAGGGGAATTGCTCAGACTGTAAAAGGACATTTTCAGGAGTTATGCTTCACCGTTTGTTCTAATGTAGGAAGTCCAGTATGCAGTATCCCAAAATTATTTTATTACGATTGCTGCAGGTCATTAGGTTGGATCAGAAGGGTGCACTTTCACTTGTGGAAGTCCTCTTCAGCCCACAGAAGGAGTGTTTGGTACCTTGTACTGGAGCATTGTGTTATAAAAGTAAAATGCAGCCAAATATGTTTTTCTGGTTGCACCAGTGGAAGTGGAAGAACGGTTACAGAATTAACCGCTTACCCTCACCATGCAAACTCTCACACAAGTATTTGCAGAACAGTGCTAGGAACTGGCCCGCCAGTTGCCTGCACTTTCTGGTTTGCCAGGGATGAGGTGCACACTGGTGCACACTGCCTCGTTGCTCCTTTTTCACTCCTTGCTAGGCAAAAGCAAGATAAACAACCAGGAAGCCTTGGGTTCATGCTATGTCTGAACTAAGGAGCGTGGATTGTTGCTTCCTAAACTGCAATGGCCACAATAAATCAGAAAGTCTGGGTCATTGTTATGTGCAAACATGCTCATTCTCTTACTCATTCTAATTTTAGATTCATTTTTGCAAAAGAGTTATCCTCAAAACTAATGCAACCAGATTCTGTGTTGAATTTTCTCTTAAAGATTATGCAAACTCCACTTTTATAATAGCCTAGAAAGAAATCTGGGGGAACTGTCAAAACAGTTGAGACATCCCACAACTGTTCTTTCCACTTTTTCCATAGGTGTCGCTTCTAGAATACCGCAAGAGGCAACGAGAAGCCAGAAAAAGCGGCTCCAAGGCAGAAAGCTTTCCCCTTCTAACCATATCGCCGCACTCTGCTGGTGGAGGAAACAACGGTGGTTCTGCCGACGGGTATAACAGCAGCGAGAACGGGGAGCCAGCTGAGCGGGAGCACACGGCTAGCCTTCCTTTACCATTGCCAGCCACCGATTATAGCACCACTTCAGAAGAAACAGAAAACTCCTCTTCATCGAAAGAAGCTTCAAGCGAGAAGAACGATCCAGAAGTTCAGTGGTAAGCTCCTCTAAATAAGTTGCTGTTAAATTGAGAGCTATTACAAAGAAAAAGAGGAGTTTTGAGTAACACAAGTGTTCAGATCCTCAAAATAGGGTAGTGAAATTTCAGACTGATTAAAATTTAACAAGGTGCCCTTCTGCTACCATATGAAATGCATGCATCAGCCTTTAAGGGTTTGAGCACTGGGGGGGCATCTTCCATACAATTTGTGTAGTAGAATTAGGCAGAACACATGCCGTGCTTGCATGGGAAGTGCTTGCTGTGACCTTTCCCCCTTAAAGCACCAGTCATAACTACTTTTAAAGGAAGACTTGGCTGGAAAAGGCAGTATTAGTACTGCACGTTCCTTAGTTCCCATGGATTTGCTGAGAGATTAAGAGTACTACAATATAAAAATAAAATATCGGATGTGGGTGGCGCTGTGGTCTAAACCAATGAGCCTCTTGGGCTTGCCAATCGGAAGGTCGGCAGTTTGAATCCGCACATGTACCATGCAACTAAGTGTTCTCCTGAGCAGTAGGGAGATCCATTTTTTTCAATAAAAAATTATCCAGCAAACTTAAGACTTCATTCATTTTTGTTTTGAAGGACTTCTTCAACTTCAGTGGAGCAAGTGAGGGAACGAAGTTATCAGCGAGCTTTGCTTCTTAGTGATCATAGGAAAGACAAGGACTCTGGTAAGAAAACATTTGGTTGATCCTGCAAGTGCTCCTTTGAATTTTGAGCAATTTCATGGTTGTGTTTGGTCTGCTTCTGATTGAGCAGGAAGAAATGTAATTATTGGTCACCATCTGATCTGGTATTCATATCATTTTATTAAGAATGCTTCAAGCTTGATTTTTAAAATTCAAACTTGAAAGTTTAATCCACCCAGTCAAACATCTGCATGACCATTGTATACTTCTGTCTATAGACTTACAGTAATTCTTATTGCAGATCCTGAAAATCCTGAGCCCACAAGTGAATGTCCGTCCCCAGATACTTCTCTGAAGGCTTGCAAGAGTCCTTTAAAAGTGAGCAAGGTACTACTATACAAAATATTTTCACGTTAGTGAATGCACACGTACATGGCTTGAATGTCCCTGCTTCTTTCCTGGTCACTATAGCTTAAAACTGATGTTCTGAATTTTGCCTGAATGCAGATATACTCACTGCCAGATGCTGGCAAGAATCCATGTTTGTGAAATTAATTAATATAAGCATTTAAAAGCTTAAAAGTGACTCTTTATCCATCTGTCTCGTTGATGCACATCTAAAGGAGGAACAGTAGCTAATCCAGTGAGTAACTACACAATATTGTTTACAAGCCGGATAGTCACTTGCTTCTGCTGCTATTTATATTAAGCACCACAAAGTCCCATTTTTCTTTAAATTTGATTTCAAAGTTTGTGTTTGTCTGCTATCCTCAGGAGTAAGAAGTGTTGCATTGAACCCCGTAAGCCTCACTAGTTGAACAAGCCTGCATTGCGTCCATAGCTCTGAAGAGAAGGAAATGGATATGCTTTAAACTGAAGTTACAAGTCTGTTTTTCTTTTTCCTTCATGTAGACTTCTTCACCAAGTCCTGTAGCTCCTGTCCAATCACTTGGGAAAACACCCACAAAACAGGATGCCCAGTGGGAGACTCCAGCAGATGCTCCAGAGGCAGAGAACACAACTCACCCCAAACCTGACCAGCCACAGAAACCGCTGGCAAACAACGCCGAAGCACTTTCCAAAAACCACCAGTCCCAGCCCCATTCGCGCAGCGCAGCAGATCAGCTCTCGCAAAAGCTGCCTTCTGCACCGTTGAAGCTACACTGTCCCCCTTCGCCCCAGGTAGAGAACCCTCCCAAACCCTCTACGCCCCACACCCCTGTTCAGCACGGCTACCTTTCACCAAAGCCCCCTTCACAACAATTAGGATCACCATGCAGACCTCATCATCCTCAGTCACCTCAAGTGGGAACGCCTCAAAGGGACACTCACAGAAGTTTCTATGCGGCGACGCAAAGCCTCCAGCCCAGCACCCAGCAGCAACCCAGCGCACCGCTGTTTCCCCAAGCCTCTTCCGTCTCTTACGGCCAGTTCCACCAACAAAATTTGAACACGAGCGCCCCGCCTCCGCCCCCGCCTCCGCCCCCTTCCTCTACTTACTATCAAAACCAGCAAGCCCCCTCAGGAAACTTTCAAAATTACAGTCAGTTAAAAAGTAGCATACCCCCCCAACAAACTGTCTTTCCCTCTGGACCAAACCAAGCACTTGCCGGCACAACATGCCAGCAGCCAGTTTCAGGGCACCATGTCACCAGTGGGCATTTTTTGCCATCTCCGAACCCCAGTATTCACCACCAGACTCCAGCTGTCGGGGCTCCGCCGCCGCCCCCACCGCCTCCCCCTGCTCCGGGACCCCATCTTGTGCAGCAGCAAAGTTCTCATCAGCAGCATCCCGTGGCCCACGTGGTGGGCCCCGTGCACGCGGTGGCTCCGGGGTCACACATCCATTCTCAAGCTGCCGGTCACCATCTGCCGCCGCCTCCGCCGCCGCCTGGTCCCCTTCCTCACCACCATCCGACTCACCCCACCACAGGCCACCAAGGTTTGCAAGCACAACACCAGCACGTAGTCAATTCGGCTCCGCCGCCTCCTCCGCCGCCGCCACCTGCCACCGTTTTAGGCTCTGGGCATCACACGGCCTCGGCGCAAGGATTGCACCATGCATCCCACCAGGGCCCCCCACTCTTCCCCTCCAGCGCTCACTCAACAGTCACTTCCTACCCCTCGCAGCCTCATCACACCCCTTTGGGACCTGGACCTCAGCATCAGCCTGCTGGGACGGGACCTCATTGCCCACTCCCAGGTCAGGGTCCTCACATCCAGCCTCAAGGACCAAGCAGTATTCCAACACCGACCGCTTCCGGGTTCTGCCCTCATCCTGGCTCTGTATCCCTTCCTCACGGCGTGCAAGGACCTCAGCAGGCATCTCCGGTGCCTGGGCAAATACCTATTCACAGAGCACAGGTGCCACCAACTTTTCAAAACAATTACCATGGGTCAGGGTGGCATTAAAATGGACCCCTTGCTTCTAAACATTTTAAAAATGTTCTGTAAAAAACTGTATATTTCATATGTACCTGTTGAAGGTACTTTTTAAAGCTTGTACATGATACTTTGTATAAAAGCAAACACCAGTGCGCGCACTCTCATTGTATTCTTTCCATTTTTGCTTTTAAAAATTCCTGAAACTGTGCCCTTGAGCCAGTATTAGGCATTTTTTATTTTGTATGTGAACATTCCAGCTGTTCGTTCTGGCAGTAGATTTGATGCTGCGTAACTTTAAATTTTATTGTTGCAGTTAAATTCATTTAGTGAATGTTTTCTATATTTACTTTTTATACATATGTAATTAAAGTACACAGCTAAGTGATGGCACTAACAGGTTTTCCATCTGTCAAACAGTTTTTGTGTGCATATAGATAGAAGATGCAATACAGATTTTTATAGTTTGGTGTGGACATGGCTCTTATTTCAACAGTTCTTTGCAGACATTGTAATTTAATGTATAGATTGTTTCTAATGTCTCTGACAAGTGCTGTAAATACTGTTTCTTTTGCGTGTAAAACTGCTTTATGCTTCTCATTTGATATAGTATTGTACATACGAGTCTTTTGCAAAAGCGTGTGATCTTTGTGGAAGTAGTACAGTATATGAACTTTAATTTTTTTTTAATATACTGTCACATTGCAGCACTGGTTGGGCATTTTAATTCATGTTAATAAATCACAATTATGTCAGTTTTAATAATAGTTCCTGATAACTTGCTGTTTAAGAAAAATGATCTCGAAACTATTGTGATAAGTAACATTCTGAGGAACACTTATCCAAGGAGAACCACAATTCCTATAGGAGAGAAGTGTCTCTCTCTACAACTGCCCAAAATCCTGGCCAAGCACAAGTGATGCGCTTATGTTCCGGAATTGGTTAAGTTGCAGGAAGCAAAGAGTAGGAAAAAATGGACAGTTCTCCAAAAGGAGAGTAGAAAGTGGAGCCACACAAGGATTGGTACTGGAACATGTGCTTTTCCAACAATCTAGAATTGGGAGTGACCACTGAGGTAGCCAAGTTTGCTGGTGTCATGGAATAGTTCAGGGCTATTTTATAAAGATTGTGAAGAGCTCCAACAGACCTCTTCAACTCGAGTGAATAGGTGGTAAAATGGCAGATGTTAATTCAACATAAACAAACGCAAAGTTATGCATGTTGGGGCAAAAAAATATTAATTACACATATACGCTGATGGGGTGTAAACTGGCAGTGATGGACCAGAAATGAGACCTTTGGGCCATAATAGAGAGCTCAATGCACAGTGGTGAATTTTATGCTAGGGATCATTGGGAAAGGAATCAAGAAATTAAATGCTGCTACCAAAGTGCCATTATACAAATCTATAGTGTGACTACGTTTGGAATACTTAGTGCAGTTGTCACCTCATCTCAAAAAGGATATTGTAGAGTTGAACAGGGTTCAGAAAAGGGCAACTCAAACGATCAAGGAGGTGGAATAACTCCCCTCCGAAGAACGGTTGCAGCATTTGGGACTTTTTAGTGGAGAGGAAAGACGAGGCATCATGATAGAAGTTAATAAAATTAGACATGGCATGGAGAGACAAGCCCCCCCCCCTTGCCCTTCAACACTAGAATTTGTGGAAATCCAAGGAAGCTGAGCATTGAAAGATTCACAACAGAAAAATAGTACAGTGGTATTTCTGGGTTAGCGGAGTCTGTAACCTGAAGCGTATGTAACACGAGGTACCACTGTACTTCGTGCAGCACAGTGTTGAGCTATGGAACTTGCTCCCATCAGAGGCAGCAAATGGCCATGAACTTAAGATGGCTTTGAAAGAGGGTTAGATAAAATCGTGGGGAAGGCTATTGGTGGCTACTAGGCAGGATGGCTTGCTCTGCTTCCACATTTGGAGGCAGCAGTGCTTCTGAATACCAGTTGCTGGAAACACTACTCTAGAAAGGGAAGCTGCAGGTAGGGAATCCTGCTTGCAGGTTTTGAGCAGGTATCTGGCAAGCCACCATGAGAACAGTAGATGGGCCACTGATCTGCCCCAGCAAGCTCTTGATGTTCTTAGTACAGGATAAAGTCTCATCCTGCCAGGGAAGCCATTTATCTAAGCCTCTTGACCATTCCTACAACATCTCTAAGAGCCCCATTACCATGCTATGCAAAGGGTCCATCAGCAGCTTGCAACACTACCATATTAACAGTCAGGGCCAATGGCCCGGGTCATTGCATCTACTGCCATCTCATAGGGCAGTGGGTTATGGGAGCAATTGTGAAAATGTTAGTAGTATGGGTAGTACCTGTTTAACCAGCAGACCTTTACAAAATAGGCTACTGGCCATTGCTCTCTGTTCCATGTCTCACTGCTGTCAGTACTCTTACGGCAGGCATAGGCAAACTACAAGTCCCATCATCCCTAGCTAACAGGACCAGTGGTCAGGGATGATGGGAGTTGTAGTCCCAAAACATCTGGAGGGCCGAGTTTGCCTATGCCTGTCTTACAGTCTACTGCAGGTGCGAACCTGTAAGCCTCAAAGATACTGCTGAACTACACCACACATAATCCCAGGCAATGCATTGGCTGTGTTTGCCGGGGCTGATGGAAGTTGTAGTTCAATATCCGGAGAAACAAGGTTTAACCACATTTGCTCTACAAGCACTAACAGAAATACACCATAGATAGTAATGGGCAAGCTAACAAATAATAGACAGGTTTCATATACCTGCCACAGTCCAGAGATCCTGATGCTGATAAAATGTAGAACAGAAATGGCTCTCACCCATGATCAGTTCTCAAATGCAGGATGAAGATTTCGTCCCCTCATCTGCTTCACCAACAGATGAACATGAAAAAGCGCTTCTGAATAAATGCAGGTTATGCAGGCAGATGACTAAAGGCAGGATTTCTTCCTTTTACACAGCAGCCTATAGCGCCCCCAGAAGAGCAGACAGATGTTCATATGGAAAAAATACTGCTTGGCCCAAGATTTAGCAAGTGATAAGCCTTGCAGTTATAAGAATGATTGCAAATTAATAAGAAAAAATACTTTAATGAAGAAGCTGTATGCATTCCAGTTTTACGCTGTAAAATCTGAAGTTACAGTTAACAAGGTGGAACATCCTAATTTCAGAAGCTATGTTCAGTTTCACTTGTTTTATAATTCGGTGAAACAAGTTGAGCTTGTGAGAGCAATAAGCCGATTGTAATTTTTGCCCTTTGCAAGTATTTTAAAATAGCTTTGGAAAAAGTCTGAATAATTAATTCTAAGACCCTGCTTCCAGCATATTAAAATCTCTAAAAGATTTGAACAGATAAGAGGAAATAGGCAACATACAATGTGAGGCATGTGACACTAGCAGCCTTTAAGAAATAAAAATAAAATCTCAGTTTAACCCAAGTTCTTTTCCAAAGACATTGGTAAAACACTGCTCTATACATTCCTATATTGGGTACCTCCTATAATCCTCAGGAGAAGAGTTGAATCTAGTTGACTAAAGGCATTTGCTATACACAAGGTAATGTCACATGCCCCAGAAATTTAAATATTTTGCACATAAATATCAACGGCAGTACAGCTGTAACTTAAGATGAAACAATATAAAACATCTGCTTTGAAAGGTAAGCAACTGTAAATTACTTCTAGGTGTTTTTTCGTCCACATATGGATTCAATCCAGTATTAGCCCTGCTAACTCCATGCCCATCAGTCAGTTTTTGTACCACAGAACCGAGTTTTAGAGGCTGCATGGTATTTTTTCCACACTTTACAAAGTTGTCCTTTAAGTGAGACAGTGCCATGCACACACATACTGTAGGGCTAACATGTTAATGCTGGAAGACACTCTTGCAGCCTCCACCTCCTGGTTTGCAGAGCCCTTTAAAAGAAGAAGAAAAACTGGGAGCAGGAAGTTTGTATTGAAAGGAGTGAAGAAGCAGCTGCGAACAGCTGGGAGTGGAAGACTACACAAAACATTTATAATGCTGCAGTATAAATCAGTGGTGGCCAAACTTGGCCCTCCAGCTGTTTTGGGACTACAATTCCCATCATCCCTGACCACTGGTCCTGTTAGCTAGGGATGATGGGAGTTGTAGTCCCAAAACAACTGGCAGGCCAAGTTTGGCCATCACTGGTATACATTATCCACACCTATCACAGAATTAGCTTAGCACCACACTGGCTTTTAGAATGATAGTACTCTTTGGTATGATCATTTGAGGGATTTGAGATTACAGATTTAGCAATGTATTGAACTGTTAACTTCCAATTCAAAAACTCAGTAGGGCAAAGACTCTGAAATTGATTGTGCAGTCTGGAGCTGATCCCAGTAATGGGCTTGAGGTGGGGCTTATGCTAAAATTCCTTCCAGCTGACTGCAACAATACAAGAGAGGGCAGCTATAGGTTCATCAAAGTGTGTTTTGGAGTGTAGGGCTCTCACATATGAGATTACAAGGGAGAGGGGCTGTGCTTGGGGATGTTTTATGCTTAATTCAGATTCTGTGTCAAAGATTAATTATGCATCAATGCACATACTGGGAGAAGCAGAATATATTCTGCAAACTAATAATGAGGATATGGAAGAGACTGCTGGCTAAACAAGTTCCTCCTCCAGTGTCTACAGGAGCTATGTTGTCACCATCCTGTACAGGATGCAAATAGCTATGGGGCTGCATACAGCATGTAATGTTAGAGGTTTTGTAAAGCAGCTCTCCAATAAATCATTCCTGCTTGCGTCCCATATATGAGCCTAACACTGAAGGAAGTTCAGTTGGCAGAGCATGAGACTCTTAATCTCAGGATTGTGGTTTCAAGCCCCACATTGGGCAAAAAGATTCCTGCATAGTAGGGGTTGGATTAGATGACCCTTGTAGTCCCTTGCAACAATTCTATGATTAGTCAGTGCTGTTATTTCTGTCAACAGGTCTATAGAGTTGACTTCTCTGATTAGGATTTCTTCCACCTACTGAGAAGAATGTCTGTAGGGCTATCGATCTACTTTTAAATTTTGCAGATTTACGTTATATGAAACGGTTAAATTAGGCCATTTATTTGAACATCTGTGCACAGCCCTGCCTCTCCTTGTCCTGTAACCTGAAATAATTTAAGAGACTTGCCACAAATGCTTTTTGCAAATGACCTCTGCAATTGAAAGTATCCCTTGGTTACTAGTGACACATATACAGCCGCTGCATTAAACAAGGCCAGCCTTGTGGACCGCTGCTCTTTGGTTTTGGCACATGTGATTTGAGCAGCGATTTTGCAGCAAATGCCTGTTATCTTTTTTAGGCTGCTCTTTTCTTCAAAACGAAGCATTTGAAAAGGCAAAGGGGAAAATCTTATGCAGCAGTTGGCACCGGAGGACATTTCCAGGGAATCGATGACTCTAGGGAACCATTTGAATTCACGGCTATCAAAACATTCCAGGGAGCAGCACAGTTCTGGAAAAACAACCACTTTAATAAGACAACTGCAAGCACCTCAAACAATTGGTTATTGTTACAACACGGGGGTATTGTCTCACAATCTAGTTATTGCAAAGGCATGTGAATAAATTTAAAATGGACAAAGTCAAGAAAAAGTGGCACCATAATCAAAGTGTAAAACCAGAAATAAATTTACATTCATTCCACTGACTTCTAAAAGAGGCTAAAATACACCTCCATATTTTACATTCTAAAATCTGTATTGCCTATGAGTTCTCTTTTGGAATCTACTTAGCTTTTTCGTATGAAAACACTTAAAATTTTGTGTGCAACTTACAAAGGAATATTAGTTCCTCGGTATGTCAATTCATGGGGGGAAATAAGCTAGTGCAATTTGTTTTTAGAAACATGTAAAGCTATGTATGGAAGGTGCATGGTCTTTCACCGTAATGTAGATTTTGCATTTATTCTGTCCCTTTTCCTCAAGCGGAGCACCTTTTTTCATCCAATGTTAATAATTCTGCACGGAAAATGCTGTACATGTGCTCTTCAAATTCTTAAGCCTAGCACAAAAACCATCCTTATGAAAAAAACAGTGCCAAGTTTCCATGCCCTTACCTCACAACTGCAAAGCAAATGGCACTTCTTCTAAAAAGCACTTAGATCTATTTTGTCCATTTGTCCTTTGAATTGAAAGTTTTAGCCTTCCTTCAAGATGACTCCTGGAGAATGAAATCTTGTAAATTAGAGCCACTTCCTTTCCAGGTAAAAATGTGGTCACGTCTATAGAAAGGAAAGTTTTTGAAACTCCTGAAGCAGTTTGAAATCCACTACATGCAATTTGTACACTACAAGTCACTCTCGATTTAATAGCTTTACTCTGAAAATTGTGTCCCCGTCCCATTTTTAATGGAAATAAACATTTACAAGGTGCATTTACATACACTATTTTACAAGAACAATGTCCCTTTGCCCAAAGAACTGTATGTTTTTTCTCAATTCTGACTTGATAATGTCTCACACTTGTAAATTATATAATACTCAGCTAAAATATTTTCCATAAATAGTTACAAAACCTGCCAAAACACATGAAGGGAGAATAAAGGATGTTCTGTTGAAAAAGTTGATGTCTGAATGCCACACAACACAAGAAACAATGCTTAAAGACACATTAGTAAGTGTTTTTTTTTTCTGCAGAGAGTCTGTAAAACTACTAGCTGAAGACAAAAAGACTACCCTCCTCCCAGGAGCACAGTGCACAAAAAGCAAAATGTCAAACAGTACCTCAAAGCAAAATAAAGATCTGGGTTGAAGCCAGCTCATTTATGATCCTGTTAAGTGAATTTATAACAGTCACCATTTAAGTCTGATGTTAGGGGGGAGCGGGTGCTGGCCCAGCGTGGTATCTGGAGATTTTACTACGAATTCAACCAAGGGTGCCTAAGGCATTCGCCAGCTGAGGCTCTCTTCTCCGGAACCATTTCTAGCATAGGAACCAGAAAATCTGTAAACTCTGCGGCATCTTCCTGAGGCCAGCCGTACTTCTCCACAAGAACATCGAAGAGGCTCCAAGGTTTCAGTTTGGTAATGTGTCGAAGTTCTCCTGTATTTTTATTTTTTTTTAAAAAAAGAGGAGGGGAGTGAAAGGAAGAAAAATAATTAGATCTGCTGATACTAGTCTCGATTCTCAGGGAGCACGTCCAGGAAGATTTAGCCTGGCCATGGAAATTTTATTCAGTAGGCAACAACAATAAAGACACTTTCGTACATATGTTCATTCATTTGGGGCGTTGGGACCATCCTATATACAATTAATCAAGTTAGGTAACGTTTGATCAAAAACATATTTCATACATACACACCTTTGAACGGATTAATTTTTTTTTACCTGTGAAGATGTGAGGACATTCTTTTTCTTCTGTTGAGGACTGCATTTCCTCAAGGGTATTCTGTGAAATCTGCATTGTGGCAGGACCAAAGCCAGTAATGGGTAGGCTAAGATCCATGAGTGTGTGGGACCAGCCCTCTTCTGTCTCTCCCACTCCCCGCTGGGGAAAGGACAGATCACTCTTGCCAGAAGACTCATCTTACTGAGTGTATGGCTTACGGGGGTGGGACTAAATGACCCTCCAACTCTACAATTCTATTATTCCAGGCTTCCTCAACCTCGGCCCTCCAGATGTTTTGAGACTACAGTCCCCATCATCCCTGACCGCTGGTCCTGCTAGCTAGGGATCATGGGAGTTGTAGGCCAAAAACATCTGGAGGGCCGAGGATGAGGAAGCCTTTATTATTCGATTGCTTGCAGAGAACTTTTGAAATTAGGCCTAGGGTCAGAAATTGCCTGACCCAGGTGTAAGCTACAGACTTCAAAAAGATCAGGCACTGGAGAACATCAGCTGATTGACAGGCACCTATGGTTTGGGGAAATGGCCTCGTGGGCTGAAATAGACACTCTGGCAGGCCAAAGGGGTCCTGCAGTAGGTAACATCAAAAGTCATTAGCAAGTTGGAGGAACAGCTGCGTTGCAGAGTGTGTGTGTTATAACTTTGCTTTCAAAAACAAAAAAACCAACCAGGGAATGTGTGCCCTGTAGCTGTGGAGAGGAGGAGCATAAAACATAAAAATCTGAAAGCGAAAAGATGCACAAAATGGAAGGGTCTTTGGACCAGAGCTGGGGGAGCGTAGCTGAATTTGCAACTTTTCAGAAATGGCAGGTGGAGGTGTTCTTGTGTGGCAAAGTGCTAAGGTGCCAAGCTTCTAAAGAATTAATTACAATGAAAACTTCTGAGAAGTTACTTGTCTCTAGTGATGTTACAGGCACTGACATAATCCCCCTGGAACTCACATTCCACCAAGTAGAATACGTAACAGCTGGATAGAAAGGGAATCTGATCTACCAAACACAAAATATTGCTATTTGAATGATAAGGAAGCAATGTCTTGAAAGACAAGGAAACAAGTAACAATAGCAAATGTATTGTCAGTCAATAATTTGGTAAGGTCCTGTGCATTTCTTCCAGTTTATGTATGCAGGATTCTGTTTAATCAACAATCAAAGATATCAACAATATCAAACTAATTTGAAATGTTTTGTTTCGGATTGAAATGATTTCCGCAGACACTGAGCCTGTCTTAGAGTTGACCTCTCCCCTCCACACACACCCCTACTCCAGGTATATATAAGCTGGGAGACTAAGCACATTTGTCTGTACTGTATAGCAAACTTGTCTTATGCAGTCATCCTCAGAATTCTTTAGCAAAACTTTTTACTCAGTTTGTAGTCAAGCTATCAAGGTGTGAAGTAGGAAACTTGATCAAGGAAGGGAAAGGGGGTGAATCTGAAGAAAGGGACTGGAAGTGGCTGCTGCGAACTGGTTCAAGTCAGCCCTGGGTACCAACGCTCACTTACTGTGTGCTATTTAACTAAAGCGGCTGAAGAAGTGAAGAACTAGATTGTTTTGGATTGGTGGTGGGGTAAAGGCTGAAGCACTAATATAAACAGCAGAGGACTGCAGTGGAAGACCCAAGGAGGCAACAGGATGCGGTCTGGGTTAGAGCATTTGAATGAAGTGCATGGCCTTCAAAATAGGTTTCTCATTATTATTATTATTATTATTATTATTATTATTATTATTATTATTTATACCCCGCCCACCTGGCTGCATCTCAGGACTCCTTTACAGGGAAGGATTCAGCACTGGTGTGAAACCTTAACAGAGGACGGGACATGGTTAAAGGGAGCCAAGCATCGTTCCTTAGGTGGCAGGGGCAAATCAAGGCCCTTGAAAAGACAGTATTGTTGCTCATCTCTTCTTTAACAACAGGTTAAGGAAGCGTAACAAACAGGATAACCATTGTGTATACATCCCTCCGGGTACAATTGTACAAGGGAACTCAGCATTCTTGGCAATGCGTCATTGTATATAGAATATTTCAATTACGCAATAAGCTACATTGAAAAACATTTCAATAAATTTAGTTTGCTGAAAAGGTAAAAGCCACAAGGGGGCAACATGCAACCAGGTTTCTGCCTTCAACTTATTTCAAGAAAACTACATCTCTTTCATTCTTTTACTTTTCTCTGGAGAAAAGGAAGGTCCCATTTACCTAAGTAACAAAGAATACTCCTGGTTGTGGTTCACCTGTTTTTCCACCCTCTTTCTTGGTTCAAATTTCTCTGAGCTACCCATGAAATGCTTGGTTCAAAGCGGAAACAGCTCTGTTCATAAAACGGATTCATTTGTTTCAGCAGAGCTTATTCTCGAGGTACGCTATGCCCAGAAGGACATTTGAATTTTGATCTCTATGTATGGTGCGTGACCTTGCACAGGCTTCACAACCTCTCCTCTCAACCACCCCTCTCATCCGCCATGTCACTGCAGAAGCAGTGTAACTGAGAGAGAGGAAACACACCGTTGAAGACAGGAAGGGGGGGGTGCTCATCAGAAGCGTTAGCCCAGCACAGTGGCTAAGTGATAAAACCACAAATGAGGAAGCCCCAAACTAAAAACCTTCCCATGAACTCGATAGATCTCATTTCCCCCCACATCAACCATATTGAGATAATCATACTGATTTGCTTTGCAAGAAGAATGTTTTAAGGATTACAACAATATAGTCTGCTTCAACACACTTAACAGAGTGTGGCGCTGTGGTCTAAACCACTGAGTCTCTTGGCCTTGCTGATCAGCAGGTCGGGGGTTCAAATCTGCGCGACGGGCTGAGCTCCCGTTGCTCTGTCCCAGCTTCTGCCAACCTAGCAGTTTGAAAGCACTCCAGTGCAAGTAGATAAATAGGTACCACTGCGGCAGGAAGGTAAACGGGAGTTTCCGTGCGCTCTGGCACTCAAAATGGTGTCCCAGTGCACCAGAAGAGGTTTAGTCCTGCTGGCCACATGACCCAGAAAGCTGTTTGTGGACAAATGCCAGCTCCCTCGGCCTGAGTGCCCTACCCCAGTCACCTTTGACTAGACTTAACCATCCTTTACTTTTTTTACCTTATCTGATAGTGCTGATCCCGGTTTGAAGGAAGAACTACAGCCAGGTCTCCCCTTGCCCCTTATGTTCTCAGAATCAAATCAGACACTGCCTGCTTGCCTAACTGAGCACCCTGGTTGAAAGTTTACCACATGAATTCTTACGCCTCTAGTTTTCACTATCTAACAACCACCTACCACACAGCTGAATTCTAGAGCAAAGCAATATGTACAAAGCACATCTATGCTCTTTATCAATTATATAATGTACAAGTTCCCAGTGGATTGTGCCAAAGATTGCCTTTTATTGTTCAAAGAACTGCCAGAAAGAAATATAAGAAGCACTACAGTTTGATAATAAAAATATTAATTCCCTGAAATTATTCATTCTTCACATGTCCTATGTAACCTGATTTTATGTAGGACACCTACACAACACAGATGTGGAGGACCTGAGAACAGCTAATTCAGCCCAGGGTTACACAGGGCCATGCATGGGTATCCTTCAAAGGCCTATGCATTTCTGTATCAGTATTTTGTCACACGGCAAACAACTATGTTTTTACTTAAAATCTGAGTTGAACGGTTTTTGAGAAAAGGCTTTTGAAGTATTTTTACTTCCCTCTCCCAGTCAATCAAACAGAGAGTGGAGTCCTGGCTAGTTGTATTTAATTGCCAAATTCCTAGGCTGAACTTTTGACTCTCCTCTGCAAAAACCTCCTCTACTGACTTTTGTACCACCTGTGCATCAGAACCTCTAAAACCAAAAGCATCCAAATGACAACATAAAATGCAAAAGATGTCAAAATACTTGTTGTGGAAAAGCAACAGCGCTTTGACCACGGACTTCTCAAACGGTTATATCATTTCTAGATACAGTATTTTCAGGACATGAGCAGAATGTATATCTTTTGTGGTTAGAGCTTGAACAATATATTTTTTTTATTTTTGACTTGCTACAGCTATTCAAGTATTCAAGGTAATAAGGCAACAGGGCATCTTAAATATGTTTTCTTTTTGTTTCAGTGATGCTAGGAAATGAAATTATTTCCTTTATTGATTTCAGATCGAATAAATGGAACACTAAGCAGATATATAAGCCCAATATTTTGGATATTCAACACACCTGATAAAATAAATAAATCTGAATTCCCTGCTCCTCTTAAAAATGGAGAACATTTACACAACTTCTTTAACATGATGTTTAAAAGCAGCCAGACTCTTCATTACCCATTAAAAAGTGTTCAGTGTCTTCTTTGAAAAGAGCAACAGTTTAAATTAGGGTTGCAGAAATACTGTTACCTTTTTTGGTGAAAAACTCCTTGGAATATTTCCCCAACATAGCGTATTTTCGAGGGATTTTCCCCAGCAGTTCAATGATCAATGCTATGTGATCTGCATTGGAGAACATTTCCAGCAAAACAGAAACATACAACAGTTTAATCAATACATTGCATGCACACACCAACACTGGCCCGGTACAGACAGAAACAGATAAGTCCTTATTGAAAGAAAGCAAAAATGCTATTCGGTGTGAGGGCGAAAGCTATTCGCTTGTAAGACAATTTAGAGGGGGGAAATTCGTTTTGCCAAAAGAAATAAATTACAAGGTGACTGTACTGTTTGTTTTTCGCAAAGTGAAACAAACAATCTGTCAACGCTGCTGCTTTTTTCCAGCATTTGTTTTTGCAAATAGAAATTGTTTGCAGTGTCCTCTTGCAAAGTGCATGTCAGCTGCACAGGCTGCAATGAGCAACTGCCAGTCCACTTCTGTCTGCATCACGGCACCTTTCAAAAAGAAGAGGTACTACCTCTGCGATTGAAGAATTCCCGAGAATATTTTCCAGAAAGAGCAAAGTGCCTTGGGATATTGCCTAGCAGCTCTATGATGTGTGCTATGTGGTCTATGAAGGAGAGAAGAAAGGGCACAGGAATGGGAAGGGCAAGGGAGAGGATGGGGTAAAAAGAGGAGGAAAGAAACTGGAATTAGTTAAAAATTCCAAAAAAAGTTCCGAACACAACAATGTTTGCAGAAAACCCATGCGGAGGTTTCACGGCCAGCAAAAGACTGGCATCGCTCGTAGCACTTTGAAAGGAAAACCAAGTAACTGATGCCAGTGTTGTTACTGCTGCAAAGGACGTTACAAGCAAACAAGCGTGGAAAATGGACAGGTACACAGATGGAAGCCGGAGTTAATTGTAGCTGCTGCCTTGCTTTTCATTTAGTAATCAGCTTTCACAAACAGACACGCGTCAGTTTTGTTTTCCAAAATGCTGCAATCGTGTTCCAAAAGTCCCACACTCAGATGCAGATCTTACAAGAGATTAATCCTTTCTTCCAAGGCTTAGGGAAAGGGGCTGTGTCTGCTGCGGGGAGACTGCCCACCTACTGCTACTGGCGGGACTTTAAACTAAAGAGAAAAAATGTGGTGTTTATATTCCGAAATGAGAACATTTCTGTCAGTAGACTACTTGAGCAAATAAACGAAGGCCTCTTCATGTTCTTCTGCGTCTATAAAGAGGTGCAGGGAAATACATAGACGTTAAAAAGATACATACCCTCGTCTCTGGAATAGTCTTCACCAGAATGCGGTTCAAACAGATAATCGCCAGTCGCGAGCTCAAATGCCTACGATAAAACAAGATATTGATGGGAGATCCAGGTGAGACAGCCTCAGACTTATTTCTACAGGTGATAATGATTTTAAATGCACAGAACAGGGAGAGGGGGAATTCCCTTTGAAAAGCAAGTATCTTGCTATATTGTAATCTCCTTCTGGGAGTATCCCTTGCATTAGAATGGAAATATGGACATAACAGCCACTCTGTACTTTTAAGTGATGCAAAGCTCTCCCTAAGACACACACTCACTCACTCACTCATGCCCATTGTCTCTGTATAGCAAAAGAACAAAACCAACACCAAAACAACAGAGTCTGGAAAACACTTTGCCTGCTAAGACTATATTTACACAACACACTTTACTGCGTAATACTCACTGGGGCAAGGCAGTTTAAGCATATAACACCAATCCTGGCCTGTCTGCACTGGCTGCCAATCAGTTTCCGGCCGCAATTCAAAGTCCTGGTTTTGACCTAAAAAGCCTTAAATGGCTCAGGACCACAATAACTCAAGGACACCTCTCTATATGTGAACCGTCCTGGACCCTGCGATCATCATCTGAGGCCCTTATTCATGTGCCCCCTCAAAATGTCTGGAGGGTGGCAACACAAGAACGGCCTTTTCTGTGGTGGCTCCCTGTTTGTGGAATGCTCTCTCCAAGAAGGCTTGCTTGGCTCCTTCATTACATATCTTTAGATACCAGACAAAAACCATTCTCTTCTCCCAGGCCTTTTGCTAATTAAACAATTTGTGTCCTTTTAAACTGTGTTTGGGGGGGTATTATTTTGTTTGTTGCTACGCTATGTTATATATTTTTGTGTTTTTATATTGTAAACCTCCCTGTGATCCTTGAATGAAGGGTGGTACATAAATTAACAAATAATAGTAATAATATTAGTATCAAAGTACCAAACAAAAAATGCTATTTTGTGGAAGTTATGAGATTCCTCTGCCACAAACCCTTAGCCCCCTTAACGTTCCTACAGTTTCTAGGGAGGAACTTACAATTCTATGAGTCTATGAGAGAAACAAGCACACTTAAATCACCTTAAAAGAAAAAACAACAGCAGCTAGAGCAACCATTTTCATTAGGTTAGAATTAAGCATTCCTTCTTCTTTTCATTTATTAAAATACCAGAAACCTCCAGAAGTCTCGGGGTCAAGGCTGTTTTCTATCTCACAACATCATCCTGAGCACAGCCATTGAGACACATGTGCTCTGCGCAGTTACTGTGAAGCAAGGGCTATGCAAAGTATTGGGGACATAAAAACAAGACAGAGACACGAATTCACTATTCAACAGCAATTCTCCCTTTGTGTGGTCATCCCGTTGGCAGACTGGAATTGAACCACACAATTTAGTATCTTCTTTACTGGTGCATGCCTAAACTGTGTCTTGTTTGTAACTTAAAAATAAACAAACAGACCCTATGCGGGTGGTGGTGTTAGCTTCTTTAAGTTATCTTTCAATTATCTGAAAAATTATTTATGAGCCAAGGCAGATGCACAAATGTAACAGCAAAAATAGCTATGTACTTTATCTTCTCTCTCAATGGCCAATGAATACATTAATGCACCAACGAGAGTCTGAGGGTGGAGCTGGGATCGTCACAATCGTTTGCCCTGGCTTCAGTCCAAAGAGTCTGAATAAAGACAGGCAATGGAATCACAGTTCTCACTCCCGTTCCCAGCAGTGGCACAGGCAAACTACTGGCAGATGTGGCGAATTCCTATACATCATGGATTTCCAGCTGGTGTAATGACATACCTCACAGGACTGTGCAGTCCTTTCCCCAGGGAAACACCTCTTTCCCCTTCTTTCATATGAGCAAAACACAGCTTCATAAAATAACGGGGACTTAGTCAATGACAGTGTAGTTTCTGACACATTCAGCCCAATTCTGCTTTTTTGTCGCAGCGGTTGCCATTATATTCCTCCCCCACAGGGTGGGGAGAGATCGATGGCCTCTGCTTTGACCACTAAGCAGACAGGGGCTCTCAGTAACATCCACAAGGCGCATACCACATGTACGGAGTAGAAACAGCAGAAGAGATCCACGTCTGCACATGTATCACGACAAACCAATATTACGCACATTCCCAGTTACTGAACAGGTTTTTGTAACCAGGGCCCATTCAGGTAAACCATGTTCCTTCTTAAGAGGGTGAGAAATGAACTAGGAGAGACTAAGCAATGCTTGCCACAGATCTCCATCTAGGCATTTTCAATGGCAACACAACCATTCACAAAAATCTAGTGTGCTATATGGCTATATGCCTCTGACTTTGCACAAAAATTGGCATCCATATCACAGCACAGGGCAACACTGTGGTAAACAGAAGAGTTTGAGAGTCTGCGGACTGATGTGCTGACTCTTCGGCTATTGTGAAGAACCCTGTCAAAAGAGAAGCTTTCAGGTCTCTTCACAGTGACGCAGCACACTTCAGAAGAGAGGGAGACTATAGCCTGATTCCACTCTATGAGCAAAGGTTAGCCATTGTGTCTATACCTGCCCTATGTCCAACTCACATCTTTTTGTTCTGCAGCAGATGGTGGACACAAGAGTTTGTCCCTTTGCATTTCTCACTGCATATTTACACAGATTGTTGGATCCCATGCAAGGAGACGGAATAAATTCAACAGCCACTTGTGGGGGAAAAAACAAAACTTATGCAGGTAAGGCCTAACATAAATGGTAAGCCTTAGGTCTACTCCTAGATCTGTCCAGCCTAACTTAGCACAACTGTAGTTATTTGCCTACCAGACATTACATTTGGGAAACACAGATGTGGTAACAAATCCATTTACATAATTTAAGCTGCAACCCTACATTTGTTATAGGTGACACTGAAATCACTGGGAACAGAACAATACATGAAATACAATTTATGAATCATTCTGAACCAAACAAATTGCAGTTTCATTTATACATTTAGCTTTGAAAATATAAGCTTACACTCCAATATAATGCTATTGCACTGCAAGCCAAGCCAATGTAATTATTTATACCTGTGGACTTGACACTTTGCAGCATAAACCAAGCAAAAACGGAAGAGGGGTTTCAAATGTCATTTGTCATGTGGGCAGGGGAATCCGCTGCACAGCAGACATTTGAAATATTCAGCTGGGCACACCTTAAGTAGCTCTTTAGATCCAGGCCAATGCTTCAGAACATAAGCAGTCAGCAATTCACAATTATAATCACTTGAGCTATTACCATCGTGTCTTTTTCCATTTAACAACTCAGCCAGAAATCCTAATAATCTCGCTGTATTTTCAAATGAGCAGCGTAGCAATGAGGCACCACAATCTCGTTCTTACCATGCATGCCGTACTCCAGATATCAGCCGGTGTGCTGTAACCTGCTCCTATTAAAACCTCTATTGATCTGTACTGCCGTGTCTGGATATCTTCTGTGAAGTGTTTATGCTAAGAACAGAAAAGACAGCAGTGGTAAGAAAAAATTAGCATGTAGGTGGTAGACCAAAGAGCAAAGTCTTAAGACACACAAAATAAGTTATACTTACCACCCAGCAAGCATTGCCCAGGTCAGCAATTTTAACTCTAATTTTATCTGCATTTCTTGGATCCAGCGGATTCACCAGTAAGTCGGCAGCACGGGTTTTTGCTATTACAAGCAAAGAAGTAGTAAGAGTTAGTATCAATGGCATGTAATTCAGTTTCCACCTTAATGTGATTCTACTGGGCCTCTTCAGGTACAGAAGAAGTGGCAATTTATGCTATTAAGTGGGAAATAGCCATGAAGCTCTATCCCACTTGCCATCAATATCTTCAGCTACTTTCTAAAATTTCACTTATGCCTGTACAAAGGAGAATTTCACTGTTTACATCCCATACTTACACAGGGTGGTAACTTGTTATACATTATAATATTAAAGACACTTTCAAAATGGATAGTAACTTATATAATTTGGCAGAATGAAAACTTGCCTAGAATATCCTCTTCTGCCAACACTTAATATTGCTTAGTATTTCACACTGTCCCACCCCCCTTACAAAGTAAACCAACACACAGCATTGAAGGGAAAATTTATTAAGTAAAAATCAGGTGTTAGTCACAGATATAGCACACTAGTATCCTGAAAGTCTGTTGCAGCAGAGCACAGCGTATGAATTGATTTAGGGGCAAGCAATATCCTGTACAAGATATGACACGTTCATCTTGCTCTGCAACTTGTCAGCTTTAAATGATTACTGCAAGGACAAAAGTTAACCCCTCCGTGTTTCATATTTCTGAAGTATCCATGGAATGAAAAGAGACCCTGAAGCAGAAAAAAAACTTTTTGCAACTCCTGATATTTTAGGAATCCAGAAGAGAGAAGGTAATATTGAATCCATAGGTAGCTCAGTGGTAGAGCACGTCATTTGCATGCAAAAGGCCCCAGGTACAATCTCTGGCATCTCCAGGTAAGACTGGCAAAGACTTGCTATATCTGAAATGCTGGAAAGCTGCTGTCATTCAGTATAGTAGATATTAGCCTGGGTCACATGTAATGCTAAGTCACACTTTGTTCAACAAACCAGCAGTTAATCACAAGTTGTCCCTTAGACAATCAAGCAAACTATGGCTTGCTTCTTCAAAGTTTGATTCATTTTCAAGCTGCATCTCTAGCTTGGTTAGCTTCTGGAAGAGGATGGCCAAACAAACCACGGGTAAGTAAAGTTCACACCTATCACCAAGCCATAGTTCAAACAAACCAACGTTTGTAAGCCAACAGCAAACAATGGCTTCAGATTAGTGTTTGTTGGCAGTAAGCAAACCATAGTTAAGATACTGAGCAGTTCACATATAGAACCAAGCAACTGTTTAATAACTACATTGTGTGAAAACTAAGGCAATATATAAAGAAGAAAAGAGTGAGAAGGATTTCTTTGTTTTTCCTCTCTCTTTGCCATCTAAGATTAGGATAACCAACTAGTAACCCAAGAGATCCATGGGACCTGTCAGGCCCTTACCATGTGGGTGCTCCTCTCAGTAAAATTCTTGAGCAACTGGGGCAAAACTATCAAGGAAAAAGGACAGTAATGTAATAGCTTGGGATGGAGCTTACGGAAAGAGAACTTTAGTTTCTGATCATCTTAGCTCTTAGCCAAGGAGAATCTGGTGATCCCTGGGGTGGTGATCCCTGGTCCCTGAACAAAACTTGAGTTTTAAATTTCTAAACTTACAATGTTGATCTGTCTTACCCTTGCTGAGCAACTACTTCTGAGTGGGATTATTCTATCACCTAACACTAGATCAACTGTTCCTTGATTATTCTAATTCTCAGAATTCATAAATCTGACGATATCTATTTTCAGAATCTGTTTGCTCACTGACAATTATTATCAGTGGCTGCAAAATCCGACTACGTTCCACACCCACACATGTGTGTAATCATTATTCACAAACTTTCAGCTACTGTCAACGCCCACATACACCTTTCAAGCAAAGCTTGTTAAGACAAAATCCAAACAAGCTCTAAAACCTCCCCAGTTATCAGCTATTCATACAAAACTATTCATAACGCAGAACTGATCCTACCAGCCTGCCAGTCCTAAATCTGAATGCATTTACTACTATATAGAGGGGTGGACGGGTTTCTGGACAATTGAGGGGGGTATGTTTTCTCGTTTATGTCCTTCTTCAATCCTGGCAAAGGAAGGGAGTTTTAAACTCCATGGTGCATCTCCCAGTCCCAATCTCCTGTTCCAGTATCTTGACCATAAGTAGTTAGAGCTGCCTTTATCAACCTCAGGTCCCCAGATTTCTGGAACTACAACTCCCATCATCCCTGACCACTGGCTATGCTGGCTAGGAATGATGGGAGTTGTAATCCAACAACATCTAGGGACCCAAGGTTGAGAAAGGGTGGGTTAGATGCTTTATAAGGCAAATTCCTTCTCTCCCCTCTCTTTTTTCCTTTTCCTCACCTCATGAGATATCCTCTAAATTTGGTGAAATTACAAACATTCTGAAAATTGCCTAACAAATGCAAACACAATCCTTTACCTCATTATCAACAACAGATTGTGTGCTTATCATAGGCTTAACTATCACCAGAGCTGTACCAAAATTTTGTCCACTGGTAGGGCCCTATTCTGGCCCAAGTGTTTACAGTAATTAAGAACACAAGTTTAATATCAAAATGTATGAACTTGAATATTATTTGCCCAATTTTAAAAACAACAACAGTAAAAATAATCCTAAAAATTACCAGCGGATCAGTTTTACAGATGTGTCACAAAAATTGTGTGAAAACCTCCTTATCCTAAAATCCCTAATCTCCATATTACAAGTTGGGACAACTGCTGTGGGTGAAAGAGTAGCTTTCAACAATCTATTCCATTGTTAATAGTGAAAGTTACAGATGGATTTGAAGCTAATTTGACCTTGCAGCCCAAAATCTCCTGTATAAAACATCTCTGAAGTAACACACTTCCAGTCCAACTCCAGTATCTAACCTGCCTGCAGAAACTTTGTGCTCCACTGAATTGCATCCAGCTGTACTGCAATTTAAAATACTTGAGCACTTTTAAAACCACATTTTTGTATGTTATAGGACTCCAGTTTGAAACTGTACGAACTGGTCTCTATGCTGCTATCTCCTATGTCTGGGTTTTCCTACATGTTTCCATTGTTGTCTACAGGCGGCTCTCACTTCCATACCAGGGTTGAAAGAATGGGTTCTAAAGAACCCATCTCCAGCTCTGTCTCCTGGCTGAGAATGCATGAAGATGACGACAGCACTCTAAACCAAAACCATTATATATTGTATTACTGGCTATCTCATCTTTCTTTAAAGTGTCAGTCACTTGAATAAAAACAAGTTTTATGCTCAAGACAAGATTCTGAGTAGCTTCCCTTTTACCACCAGGTTATACAAAGTCCAAACAAAGACCACATATTATGCACTTTTTGCAAATTTCAACCATTGTTTTTAAAAAACACCTTATTAATTCAGGATATCTGCTAAGCTCACATTAACAAACACATAAATATGAAGTTGCAGTACAAATGTACTTGATGATATGCCCTCCATTAGCACTGTGCTGATTTGAGGCAACAGTGGCTTACAAGGTTGGAGTTTATAATTCTTCAAGTGTTTTGAATGAATGAAATGAACGACTGTTGAAGACCGTGCCACCCTTTTCTTCCGGCTTCTTGTATTTCACCAAGTATCCTTAATCTCTTTTGCGGGGATGCTGATTATGAAAGCAGTAGTGCAACACTATGTTCTGGGCTACCAGAGCAGTTTCAATCCCACGAAGAGGCTCAGCTGTACAAGAATATGAAGACATGGAGTGACTGGTGTTCTCATTAGGGCTATCCATTCCTCACATCTCCAAAATTAAAGCTGCAAAGTGCTGGGAGGTACTTTGCCACAGACCTCTATCATCTGATCCAAGAAAGATTGGTGGAATGTAAACCAAGTCCCCAGGTCCTTAAACATTGAGATAAACTATGCTGCAGCTTCATTCATTTTGGCTATCCATGTTCCAGGTCTCCTTCTCCTTTTATTCTCTTCCTTTGTTGGACCAACGGTTCTCAACACTCCTTCTTGAGTTGCTAGTGAAACTTGTTTATTCCATGGTAGAGGACTTCTGTCAATTCCTAGCTAGCTCACTGCAGTTCTCATGCCAGCCCAGGCTCCTCGTTTTTTACATACAGCTAATATCCTTTGAACAACCTGTTGATCCATGTAGGAGGGAAAAGAAAATGGAAAACGGCATGTGTTAGATGTAACGAAGATCGTTACTGAGACATCTTTAAAGCATTCTTCTTCCCCCACCATCCTTTTCCAGCCCAATTATTTTTAAACAAAGCACAGCACACATTCAAGAGCGCTCCTACATGACTAACAAAGCTCAGAGGTAAATACATCCCAGCTCTGGCCACAAGAAAACAGCTCTATTGTCTCTTATTCAGAGTGGTACTCATTACGTTTATTCAAACTCTGAGGGGGGAATATTTAATAGCTCCCCAAGCAATCGTTTTAGCAACATCTCCACTTCCCCAATGAAATCCCCTTCCCAGTCAAAGACCCTAGCCTGCAAAAAGTATAACACTACCAAAGAGGAACTGAAATTGTTGAAAAACAAAATCTTACCTAGATTTCCTGCTGGAGCGCAGATTTGAGTCAGTGCTTGGGATTAGGCTGGCTTGATTATCCAGGACTATGTTGCTCATTTATCTGTGTCAGGGTCAATTATAGGGACATTAGCAGACAAATGTACATCCTTGTCCCGAGTACTAGATAAATGTAGGGATCAACGGAAGAGGTAGGCACACTGGCTGCCTTTTTAAATCACTGGAACAACTGTTTACGTTTCTTACAATGTTTTCACTACTTCGAATCCTTTTATTTTGCAATTGCAGACTGGAAGTATTTAAAAAGTGGGGACATTATCCATGCAGCATGAGGCATCAAGGTGCAGCTAAGGATACTCTTTGTTAGGAAGACTATAACTGTCAAGCACTGAGGTTGCAAATTAAGTATATGGACTTCCCTGTGTCCAGAACTCTTTTTCAAGCTTTGGGACTGGAATCGTGGCTCTGAATTCTCTGTAGGAGTGGAGGGACACAAAAAATTATTTCCTCCTATCCCCCAAAAAGCAACCACATAAGCACTTACATCCAGAATAGCGTGCAAATCACAAGGCAAGCCTTTTGGAAATTCCTGGAGTGTCTTGTTGTGCTGCACAGCTTGATATTTCACTCAAAGATTCTTAGCCTTCTGCTGGGATTGTCTGGTAATCTGGCAAACATCCTGCTTCTCAGCATATCAAATATTTTTTGAATGGGATCTCTTTTTGGAAATCAAGGTGCACAGATAACTGTATGTCTCCAATTAGCACTAAGGGTTCCGACGTCCACATCTGACCACTTCTGTTGCCCAGCAATGCTTGCTTTACTGCCTCCATTTTTTTATTTTTTATTTTTTTAAAATACTGTTTCTTTAGCATGGTTCCAATATCTAACACAGACGAAACTTGTCAGGACATTAGTACAGAAATAAACAACAAGGAGAACAGCCTAAAATGCATATCCTTGTCTTAAAATAGCTGTGAACCAGAATTACAGATGGCATATTTTTCCAGTGGTAGAAGAGGGGAATCTCAAAACAACAAAACCTTGCCTTAGAAGAGCCTGCAAAGCAGCAAAATCAATTAACATCATGGGAGATCAGCACAAGCAAAGCTTATTGTCTGACATATTCTCAAACGCTAAGATGGGATCCAAACAAAGAGCTACTTTAGGAATGCCCAGGAGCTTGGAAAAGCCCAGTGAGATTTGTTTACTTTTTTACTATTTCCACAGCAGGCCCTCACATCATGTCACTGCTTCTGGATTGCCCCTCCATGATTTGCCACATGACTTGGTAGGTTGTTTAAGAAATACAAGCCCAAAAGGCAGCCCAGGTACATAGGAAACAAATGGTTTTGTGGCTCCCAGGCTTAACAAGCAGTGCTGTGCTAATAAGAGAGCAACTCACTTCTAAAAATGGCAAAAGAACAGTTATGTAATGCAAAGTTCAACAATATGCACACAGAAATATTTTTAAGACCACATGTTTTCTACTCTCTAACTCTCATTTTACAGTGAATAAATATCTGCCAAGTACAGCAATGCAAAAATTAAAAACGGGTACGCTTTAGATAAATCGTCACAAATTTCTGAAACCAAAACACTTACTTTTTGGCAAGTCTCCAGTACTGGATGCTGAAACCGTCCTGCTCCTATCATGAGATGGAGTACTTCCGTCTCTTTCAGTTACAGCTGATTCTTCAGAAACAGCTGAACCACAAGCTACAGAATCTAAAGCTCCAGAGAATACGGAAGCCGAGAATTCAGAAAATTGCGACTCAGAAATTTTATGACGTCCATTTGGCAATTCACCATTAAATTGTTCGTAGGAGCTACTATAGCTGTAATCATTTTTTGCATTTGGCTCATCAAGATTATATTGCTCAGTATTTGGGCATTCCTCCTCTTCATCATCTTCATCTTCAATCTGTTCTTCCAGCAAGAAAGGACCATTTATAACGTGGCCATTTGTTTTGGGGGATTCTATCCAAGTGGGATCTGCAGATTCTGAGTTGACAAGTTCTTGTTCAACATCATCGTCTTTCTCTGTGTTTTCTTTTTCTGTATCTTCCTTTTCATCCTGATCTTCCGCTTCACCTTAGGGATTAAAATATATAAAGACTAGATTACACTTTCTCTCAGAAAATTATGACCTCTTAAAACCAAGTGGGGTAAGTATTATGAAGTATCATTTGAATTTTCAGTTTCAGTACATGTTATGCAACAATACTATTTCATCTGAGTTAGCAAAGGCAAAGTAAAGGACTGCATAAATTTATGCTTATGTAAGTAAAGCAGATAGTCTTCTATAGCTTTTGCCTGGAGGGGAGCTATTACCTTGGGAAAAACTTTTTTTATATCAATGGCTGGTTACTTCTACAGTTGCCTTCTCCAACAAAGATGTCTCTTCAGCATTTCATTTTGGCACCACTCTGAACAAAACTTAGTGTGCTAAGCCAGTGGTGCACCATAATAGTAATGGCACTTATTGATTTCCAAGTTCCTTACGCCCTCCGTATCAAAAAGCACCCTCCACTTGCAGGATGGAATTGGGGGTCTGCTCTTTGCAGAAAAGACATGCAAAGCCTTTTGCAGCTCATGGAATGAGTTTCATGGTTCTTTGGCTCTGACTGATGGCAGCCTACAAAACAGATGGTGCTCAGAGCATCATTGCAACAGCATCTCTGGACACACTGCATCTTTTATATCAAAATTTAAGAAGACCCAACACTTACCATCCTCATTCCCAAGTTCTTCATCTGCTACCTCCTCTAACTCAACAGTTTTTAGCTTGACTTCTGGGTGGTATTCGTCCTCTTGTTCATTGGACGATACAGTAGATGTTACATTTTCTTCTATTTTTTTTCTTTCGGCTTCTCGCTCCAGTTCCTCTATTTCCTGCAAGCGCTTTTCTAGTAGCTCAGCCTGTCTCTTTTGCTTTTTTTTCAATTTCTTCTTTTTGTTTTTAGATATTTTTCCAATCTAAGAAATTTAACATAGCTAATTACCATTTATTGATCCTTACAGCCATCCAATGTGAAGGTTAGGTTACCCTATAAAAGTCTAGCATCTGTGAACTGAGAACACTAATGCATAGCATTGCACAACTGACTTTCTATAAAATTGAAACTCAAGAGGCAATTCAGAGCATAAAGTAGCCTCAAGCTATAATTGCTTTGCTGACATAAGATATACAAGCTGAATAGAGAGGCCCCATTATTTCTCACTATATAAACCACTGCAAGCACAGCATACCTATCTTTTAGGCTACAAATGGAACATATTGCCATCTGCACTAGACAAGTTAGTTGTTGGGTGCAATTAAATGTGCTAGGATTATCCTTTAAACCCCCAATGAAAAGTTTATAGCATGCAAATCACTTATAAAGATTTTAAAGTAGCACCGTATTTTTCGCTCCATAAGACGCACATGGTTTTTAGAGGAGGAAAGGGGGAAAGTTTTTGGGGGGAACAGCTCACAGTTCTGCAGCTTCTTTTGCAAAGGGGAAAAGCCCCCTTTTTTGAGGATCAGCTCAAAGTTGTTGAGTTTACTTTGCAAAGGAGGAAAATCCTGTTTTTATGGGGTTCAACTCACAGTTCTGCAGCTTCTTTAGGAAAGGAAAGGGAGCCGTTTCTACAGTTTCCAAACAGATAATCTAATTAGCCAGTCACATGTCGCTGGGGAAATAAACAGTCTCCGTTTGCAGAACATTCAACAACGGAGGCCTGGGCAAGGGGCGGGGCCGGAAAGGGAGCCAGAAATCGACCGCACATTCACTCGATAAGACGCACAGACATTTCACCTTACATTTTAGGAGGAAAAAAGCGTGTCTTATGGAGCGAAAAATACGGTATACACATCTTGCTATATAACTGGTTTGGGGCCTGACCATCTGAAGGATTGCTTCCTCCCTGCCCAGTCCCTAAAGTTCACTTTCAGGGGCCCTTTGCTAGATGCCCCCACTAAATGAAGTGAGGCAGGTGGCGACTGTACTTTTGTATTTTATCATTAAAAAACCCCTATGGTTATAGCTTAAACAAGTGAGGTTTAGAAACCATGGTTTGAACTTGGCTTCTTTTAAACTAACCATAATCAAAGTCTTCCTTAGTTTGGCAGTTTGGATGGAATGGCAACCCACATGGTTAAGCAGAAGCAAACAAGAACGCTTCAGAACTCCTCCTCCCAGCTATGCAGGAGGAAAAGGTAATGCAATATTAATTTAGACAAAAGATCCGATTTATAAACCAAAACTGTAGTTAAATAAGGATCATGGATGAAATTTAAAATGCTAATAATTTTCACTTTCAACTCTTTAAACAGGAGCCCTGAATACTCAAGAAGAATAACACAAGACTACTTACGGGTTTTTGCTGAGGGGCAGTACTCACTAAAAGAGAAAAGAAAACAAAAGAGGAAAGAAACAAAACACGTAAGAGTCATATTTATAAAGTGATATGTGTACATTCTGTGCAATAATCAGAAACATCTTCTAATGAGAGGCTGATGGTCAGGTACTACCTTAGATCATCTTTATCCAACCTAAAGTGTCTGGAGGAGGAGGAGGAGGAGGAGGAGGAGGAGGAGGAGAAGAAAAATCTGCACAATTTATATGAGACTCTACAGTGAATGGGTCTTAGGTTTTAAGCCCTAAGAAAGTTCTTCATCATGAACTAACAAAAGATAAAAAATATTGAAATATTAATCTTTTCCAACCTTACAATGTTAAATTATTTGCTTGTAAGTAATCCAGTTCCTAGTACATCCATTTTACTGATACAGACTATAAAAACTTTTCAAGATTTTGGTACTACCAAAGACCACTTAAAAGAAACATGGAAACAATGCACAGTGGTACATCTGGTTATGGATGGGATCCGTTCTGGAGGCCCTCTGTATCCCAAAAAGTCTGTAAACAGAGGTGCCCTACTGCACATGCACACGGTGCGCAGATCGCTTCTGCACATGTGCACTGCAAGCAGATCGCTTCTGCGCATGCGGCTAAACCCAGAAGTATACACTTCCAGGTTTGCTGCTTTTGCAACCCAAAGATTACATATCCAGAGGGATACGTAACCTGAGGTACCACTGTATTATTAAAATATTTCATTTACAAACCAGTCAAAGCTAAATTTTGGGGGCTTCAGTTTAGTAAATAAGTAGTAAAGGTAAAGGGACCCCTGACGGTTAGGTCCAGTCGCGGACGACTCTGGGGTTGTGTCGCTCATCTTGCTTTACTGGCCGAGGGAGCCAGCGTACAGCTTCCGGGTCATGTGGCCAGCATGACTAAGCCGCTTCTGGCGAACCAAAGCAGCGCGTGGAAATGCCGTTTACCTTCCTGCAGGAGTGGTACCTATTTATCTACTTGCACTTTGACATGCTTTCAAACTGATAGGTTGGCAGGAGCAGGGACTGAGCAACGGGAGCTCACCCCGTTGCGGGGCTTCAAACCGCCAACCTTCCAATCGGCAAGCCCTAGGGTCTGTGGTTTAGACCACAGCACCACCAGTAGACATTAAAGGGCTGCACACACCCTGACATTACACTTAGATGTTACAGAATGCATGCCTTTTCTGAGAGACTACCACCTCCATGCGATACATTATAATGTATTAAGTGTGAGGAGTTAATATGGTCCACAGTATGAGATGGCCATTACAAGGTGGCAATGACAAACTGACAAATTGCTTATTCTTTTTTAAGTATAACTGATTGATGGCCTGAATAATACACAAAATAGTAAGAAAACCAGTACTGCTTGTTCAGCTTATTTAATTAAGACTTCATGCATTTCAGACAGGACTGAACCCAGTTGATACAGAGGGCAATGTTTTTAAAAATGCTTCACGATATAAGAGTGGACACCTAAAACACAGTTTAAAACTTAAAACTGGGGAAATGTTCCAGATCACCTTAGCTCATATGAATGTTGCATTAACAGCAGGAAACCAGTATAAATAAAGCTTGTAATTAAGGTTTTCCTGCCTACCAAAAGTGCAGAAGTATATGAAGAATTGCAGCACTCGGATTGCTTTGCTACATTAAAATGAACACTTCTTATACATTATTCATATTCTAATAACATTCTTAAACATTCAAATTAACCACGTTTAAATTTACTATTCCCATTAACTAAAACTAATTAAATGTTGCTGCGGCAAGTATGCGATCTGTTTTTACTTACTGAGCGTTTAAAAGTACGGCCGTACCTGCAGAGCCAGAAGGAGGAGGAGCCCCTGCTTTCTGCCACTCCGTTGCTTCCGCAGCCATTCGACGCACATAGGTGTCATCCACACACATCAAGATGTTCTCTGGCTTGATGTCTGTATGGATGATCTTGCACTTGCTGTGGAGGTAATCTAGACCCTGCAGTACCTGGTTTGCAAACCAATACAAGGAAGAATAATTTCATTACAATGAAAGCCTCTTCCACTCATTGTGTTACAAGAACTCAAAAGACTACATTTGGACATACATACATTACTTGGGAAGAGAACTGACTAATCTAGTTCACAGAACTTCAGTTCCCATCATCCCTGACCACTGGCCTTGTTAGCTATATCCCTTTGTTGGATTATGCACATAAACTATGACTAAAAATATTCTTAATAAAAATATTAGGGCACCTTTTTCTTCTTTCAATCAGATGACGTACGTTTTAGTAAAATAACTGGCACTTTTCAGCAACTAACTTCTTGTGGAAAAAGCATTTTTCACTTCAGCTATGTGCTGTTAAGTGATGAGATGAAATGCACATAGGATATATTTTAAAGCAATTGCTACTTAAATTGTTCAGACTTAAACAATTTAATCAAGCAAGTAATTGAAGGCATCACATGCAATAGCAGATTTAGAGAAATTTCTAAAAAAATGTAGTCCTATCAACCTAGCTGGGTAGTTATCCATTTTGCAAGCAGCATGAAATATTAGCACATTTGTAGCTTTGTTGCATTAAACATCTTACCTGTCGAATTATACTTTTCACACAACGGATAGGAAGGCCCTGGTAGTTGGACTTAATTATCCATTTTAAAAGGTGATGTCCAAGTACTTCAAAAACCATACAGACATCTGAGATTCAATTAAGGATAAATCGTAAGTAATTTAATGACTTTCTAACCATGCTTACAAGCCCACCACACAAGAAAATATTTCACATTTCAACTGAGAACATTATCCTTTGTTCTTGTGTAATGAAAGTTTTCCAAGAATATATTTCAAGCATTTTGGTTTCCATCTTCTACTAGCAATTGGGGAATCTCCTATCGTCTGACCAATCCTTAGATGGGTGGGCTATGCAAATATAAACCAGTTGAATCAGATAATCAGCATATCCAGTTTTGACATAGCCCATTTTTGGGATCAAGCTCCTCTTCCCTACCCTCTGTTTCAGAGCATGGTAGGCAATGGTCTAGTGTAACATTGAACTGTCCTGGAGAAATGAAAGGGGTGTGTGTGGGAATGCTCAGTTCCAACCACTTTTCCTTAATCCCGGTTTACATTATGTCTTTCTGACCTTGTACATATTTTAGCAGTGGTCAGTCATTCCATTTTGAACCCAACAGAAAAACCAAATCAATGTAAGCCTGCTAACTCATTCTCAAAAGAGACCCACTAAAATTAAGCAGGTCACAGATACCTGACCATTAACTTCAATGGGTCTACTCTTTTATAGCTAATTTTAGCATGGAACTGCAACAGCAAAATAGAGAAGCCCAGAAGATTTCTGGGTTGTAGTCAACTTTTTTATTTATTAAAATAATGTGTTGGCCATTTTTACAGAGCGGAAGGAAAATTTATTTAATACGAATTTCACAGAGTCAACATTGTCAGAAGAAGCCAAATATCCTAGACTAGAGTTTGAACTTATGTTCAGATCATAACCTGAAATATGTTTTTTTTTAAATCCAAACCAACAAAAATATACAGATAACTTACTATAAAAGCAACAGAAAGAACAGATATGCCTTCATTTATTAAAAAAAAAACACCCATTAAGATAACAGCTTGCAGGTTTATAAACAAACATGAAGCACCTCTCAAATACACATTGTTTTCAAGCCTACCACAGCAGCTCATTCTAAATATCCATATAATATTTTCAGTATTTCCTTCACTGTTATGCACTAATAATAACAACAATATTTCTGGGCTGGATCCAGACTTGCACTCAGCCAAGTTCCATTAGTGCTGGAGGAATGAGGCAGGGTGAGATTTTTGCCAATTCCCACTTCTCATTGGAATAAAAAAATAATTGAAGATACCCATTTCCTACAGTTCAAAGGCTGTGTTGAATAAGAATCCCCTATGTGAATGGAAGAAGCCCTTCCATTTGCAGAATATTATGTCTGGAGCCAACCCAATGTCTTAAAAAATTACCTGCTAGCCTAGTGTTTTACTTGAAAAAGCATAAAGGTTTTCCTGTCTTTTAAAATCAAGACACTGGGCAATCAGCAAGGGAAAAAAAGATACGTATGCCATTCATGCCAGAAATTTTGAAGTCATCAATTAATTGTACAACCATGTCTTTATTTGGATCACTAGGGTCACTTTCGCGAACCTAAAAAAAGAAATGAAACAAGTCACTTAAATTAAAACTACCGTTTGAAAAAAATGTAAAGTTATTTTTAAAGATACTGCAGCTAAAAAATATTACTTGGTAGTTACAATTTTACTTACTATGTTTTACAGAATCACAAAATTAAACACACACACACAATTTCATTTACACTCAGTCACTAAGCTTGGGAGTGTTATCATAATACTTACACATTTAAGTAACTTTATTTCATCCAAGGCTGTCTCTGTATAATGTTGAGCACTTTTCACAACTTTCATTGCAACAAACCTTTTCCCCCTTTAAAACAGGAAGTAAACAAGCTATCAGAGCCAATACTTTTTTTTCCTATTTAAGACAGACATCCAATGTCCTACTGGAGAATAAGTACAACTTTAAAACAATTTGTGGCAATTTTCAATAATATTCAGGTGTGAATGATAAATTTAATCTTTTTCTCAATTATTATCTTTCAAACAGAGAGCAATGTCTCTTAAGGGTTATTAAAGACACATTTGACTCAAAGCAAAGACAGCATTAATATACAATGGTACTCATATAGGAGATAGACTAGAAACATTTATATAACCTCAGCTAGACTCCAACCCATTAGTTATTCAAAATAAATCAAAGCCACCATTTACATATATTAGAACAGGGGTAGCCAACCCGGTGCTCTCTAGATAGAATAACTCAGTTGGTAACTCTTAATCTCAGGGTTGTGGGTTCGAGCCACACACTGGGCAAATGTCCCTGGATTGCAAGGGGTTGGACTAGATGTCCTTTGTGGTCCCTTCCAACTCTACAATTCTATGGTTCTATGATTCCTATCATCCTTGGCCAGTAGCCACACTTGTTATTGCTGGTGGGAGCTGTAGTCTAAAACATCTGGGGAGCACCAGGTTGGCTACCGCTGCTTTAGAGAGCTAACATGCAAAGGAGGAAAGTTGTAGTTTCTTACTGCATATCCCAGCATAGCCAGACTGTAGAGAAGTGTCCCCATCCTAATTTCCTGATAACATGATACCGACCATTGAAAAGATCTCCAATTTTCACTGGATGATAGCCACCTTCCAAAAAAGAGTGGGGGATGGGAGGCAAAATTAGCATTGATTACCTATACAACAGTGTCTTAGCACTTCCAAGTAGCTTTAAGCAGTAATCCTAAACGTACTTACAAGATGTGGGGTCCAATATGGCAATTAATAGGCCCCTTAGTAGGCCCATTACAATTAATAAACATGACTAAGTTAGGTCCATTCATTTCAATAGGTTTAATTTCAGTAAAACTTTGCTGAATACCATCCAAATGAGCAAGTCTCACTGAACTAGATTTCAAGTAAACATGTATATGATTTCACTGTCAAACTTGTTCTCCAACTTTAGAAAAAATATCAGATATGTCAGGAAGTTGCTTGTATAGTTCAATCTATATTTGCTTCTATAGAAAGACGTCAAAAAGAAGAAAATCCTGTTGGAACCAGGAAATTAATAGGACTGTGAACTCAGTTTCAACTAAGAGTATTGTGTTCAGACCAATGTTCCAGTTTAAAGCTGCATTAAACCTGATTTTCTTCCCCTACAACTGGGATGAACAATTTTATCAGGGTCCAAACAGTGGTCCAGAAATTAATTATGTGCAGGCGTCATAATAAATCTGGCACCATCTAAGAGCACTGGGCTTCCCAAGTTTGAATCACATGATCCCAAGCATTGCATTACATACAGGAATTCTGATTGACATATTGCACTCACAAGGTTTATAATATTAATGTATGGAATCCTTCATTATATATTTTATAAAACCTTTTCCTTGCTAGTCAAGCTGCAGCCAGTTCCACCACCACCATCCTCCCCACACCCCTCTGTAGTAAAATTTGGCAGAGCACCAGGAACTGGAGTGGGCCAGCAGACTGCCAACTGGCCATCCCTGCTGTACAACCTAATTATCAAGATGATTTTCTGCTGCACCACCTCCAAATTTTGAGCACAGAACATATTGTATCCAAAGTTCAGTGCTAAGTTTCACCAGAGATCACACTTTTATTAAATTACATCAACAATGAATCAAGTATACAGTGGTACCTCGGGTTAAGTACTCAATTCGTTCTGGAGGTTCGTTCTTAACCTGAAACTGTTCTTAACCTGAAGCACCACTTTAGCTAATGGGGCCTGCTGCTGCCACGCTGCCAAAGCACAATTTCTGTTCTCATCCTGAAGCAAAGTTCTTAACCTGAAACACTATTTCTGGGTTAGCAGTCTGTAACCTGAAGCATATGTAACCTGAAGCGTATGTAACCTGAGGTACCACTGTAATTCAAGCCAATGTTTTTTGAAAGGAATTTCTGCTTTTGACTTTGGGCTCGTCCACAACTCTGCTTGTCCCAGCACTCTCCCCTGGGAAAACCTGCTCTTTACCATGGTATCAGAGCAATTGAAAAGATTGACATCTGCTCCAATTGAGCAGTAAAGTTAAAGAGACCCCTGACCATTAGGTCCAGTTGCGACTGACTCTGAGGTTGCGGCGCTCATCTCACTTTATTGGCCGAGGGAGCCGGCATACAGCTTCCAGGTCATGTGGCCAGCATGGCGAACCAGAGCAGCGCACGGAAACGCCGTTTATCTTCCCGCCAGAGCGGTACCTATTTATCTACTTGCCCTTTGACGTGCTTTCGAACTGCTAGGTTGGCAGGAGCTGGGACCGAGCAACGGGAGCTCACCCCGTTGCGGGGATTCGAACCGCTGACCAGCAAGTCCTAGGCTCTGTGGTTTAACCCACAGTGCCACCCACGTTCCTTGCAGTATTGAGCGGTAAAGAGCAGGTAATCCAGGGGAACAGAAAGCCTCTCAGTCCCGTGCTTTCTAGGAGCAGGACAAGCAAAGTGTGGACGAGCCCTTAAACTAACTACTTCAGATGTCCAAAGTTGAGCTTCAGCAGCTCAATTCACCAAACAATAGTTTGGCGAAGCTTATCTATAACCTGGTGCTTTGTTTGAGTAATGTAAAACATACAATGGTTTACTATTAGCTGACAAGCCAGAATTAAAAACCACAATTCTACATCATGCTTGCAAGCTATGGTTTGACATGACATCCAAATTCAAAAGCCACAGTTAGGGCCATCACTCGCCTCCACAGGCAGTTGCAATGTAAACACATCAATGATAAGTACATGGAGAACAAAAGCATGAAACACCACCACCCCCGACACACAACTCATCTTCAATAGTCTAATCTTGCTATAGCCCTGGCTTTTACTGATTGTTTTCTGCATAGCAGACACTGCAAAAAGGTTTCCAGTACACATGAAAGGAATTAAAATAAAAAGAGACCCAAAACTATGGGGCCACAATGCCAACATATTTGCTACCAAGACATGCAGACTGATAAATGGTACATGCCTAATTATGGAATCCTAAATCCATTCTGCTCAAGCCTTTTAATGATGAACTCAGCTGTGAACCACTGTGTTCTTGAGTTTCATTCCACTTTCCTATCCAGCCCTCAACTGAGTACAAGTTCAAAGGTTGCACACAGGCACTTTAGGATTCTGACTTAGCAACTGTGGTGAGACAGTGCTGAGAAAGGGCAGATGATTTCCAAAACCTGCTACCTAAACTCCTTTTAAATGCCGGGAATTGGGATTTTCTGCATGCAGGCCCTTTATCAGAGGGCCATATTCACACTTCTGTGCCAGTTGCTGCCATCCATAAACTTTTTGCCCCCACAACTCCAGCACTGCTCCATGCTTCAACACAACCAGCTGCACATGTTGCACAGAACCCATCTCCTGTGCAAGCTAGTGCTTAGGTGAGTCCTCACAAGAAGACACTAATTCAGAGCAGGAAACCAAGATTAGGAATCCAAAAAATTACTCTGCAACAGGGTGATTTGATTTAAATCAAATCGATTTAAATCACTAGTCAGTAAGACTTGATTTAAATCATTTTTTTACAGAAAGACTCATTCTTGCTGGTATAATCTTAATATTTACAACCAGATGAAGGTTTCATTTTTGGAATAATAAATTTTCAGTGTAGTTTTTACAAGTATACCAAAAATTCCTGATTTGGTTATATTATTAGAAATACATAGACAGTTATGAAATTATTGTTTATAATTGGACAACATTTCTGCTGTACTTTATTGGAAGGAGGAAAAATAACCATTTCCTTAATAACAATTTAAACAATTTGTTTAACTAAAACAATAACATTATAGCATATGTATCCATGTTTGTTAACTGATGTGATTTTTTTTAAAAAAAAACAGACTATAAGTGAAAAACTTAAAACAAATCTTTATTTCCTGATGAATAGCCTTTGGACTATAATGTACCGTATTTTTCGCTCTATAAGACGCACCAGACCACAAGACGTAACTAGTTTTTGGAGGAGGAAAACAAGAAAAAAAATATTCTGAATCTCAGAAGCCAGAACAGCAAGAGGGATTGCTGCGCAGCGAAAGCAGCAATCCCTCTTGCTGTTCTGGCTTCTGGGATAGCTGCACAGCCTGCATTCTCTCCATAAGACGCACACACATTTCCCCTTACTTTTTAGGAGGGAAAAAGTGAGTCTTATAGAGTAAAAGATACAGTTACTTAAATAGAAAACTATCTTTAAAAATATTTTTCCTCCAAAAGCATTTTATTTTTAAAAATCTGATTTAAATTTTAAAAAATGATTTTTTTTTAATCATTGATTTTTATCCACCCTGCTCTGCAATTTTCCATGGCAATATCGATCTGCTTTTTACAAACACTGCTCTTTCCCACAGTTAAGCGGAAGGGAGGGGAAATGGGATTTTTTTATAAGCTATGGGGTTACAATGATAAAATAATTCAGCTTGATGCTATTTGTCTTTAAATAGTTCAACAGGTATCATCTATCTGTTACGAGCATGAATAGATACACAAGGTAGGTTTCTGCCAGCATTCAGCTATGAATGGGCGCAGCTACACTATCTGAATGGGGAGAGGCAGTACTGGAAAGAAAGTGACTTTTTTGGACAAAATGCTCAGGTGACAATTGTAGGGGACTTTGAAAGAAATTAAGGTAGAGGGGCAGAAACTTTCCAGAGACCAGTGTCTAAAAAAGCAGGAACATGCTGACAGCTGCCCTAAGTGTTTCAGGAGACAATTAGTCTGCTCTCATGAGTAGACTAGCCAATGATAACACGGTAGTACACATGTCACCACTTTGCCAGCAGTCAGGCAAAGTAAGGAAGACTGCTTTCTGATCACATCCAGGGACTCTGGTAGGACGGAACTGAGACAAAGAACAATGTATGCTTGGAGCCTCAAACCAACATTTGGCACAATGCCTAAACTGAACACTGTTACATACTAAGGGTTTAGAGTGCCTGGTACTGTGAAAAAGAACAGAATCTGAAAAAGTACAAGGATTTCAATATACAGATCAAGGACCTAGATCAGTGGTGGGGAACCTCTGGCCTGAAGGCCTGATTAGACGCAGCAAAGGGTCCAGCTGCCCCACACCAGACATCATTTATGATACTGGATGTGGAGCAGATTAAATTTGTGGCTATAAAGGAACAATCAAGAACCTTAAAGTATGCTCCCCATTGTTGCTTGGCAAACAGAAACTGTATTTGGCCTTTAAATTTAGCAGAAGAAGAAAACTCTGCTGGGATGAGTTCCACTCAGGAGCTCCCAACTGAAGCTGATCTCTGCCAAAAGTGGGGTGTGAAGCCACAGCCAATTGGCAGTGGCTGAGAATCCTGCTTCTTTTGCCAACATAGTTTTAAACCAAGCCATGTGGGTAGAGGAACATTTAGCAAGCCAGTTTGCAAAGGAAAACACTTCACCTAATGCCACTATGATTAACAGGTGGGTGGATCTAGTTTCCCACTCTTGAACTAGATGCAGCTACCTCCAAGAAAAAACACTTCAGAAGCCCAGTTGTAACACACTGGCCACACATCACAGCGGCCTGGATCACATTTAAAGTAAACTAATCCAAACTATGGGACGCGGGTGGCACTGTGGGTTAAACCACAGAGTCTAGGACTTGCCGATCAGAAGGTTGGCGGTTCGAATCCCCGTGACGGGGTGAGCTCCCGTTGCTCAGTCCCTGCTCCTGCCAACCTAGCAGTTCAAAAGCACATCAAAGTGCAAGTAGATAAATAGGTACCGCTCCGGCGGGAAGGTAAACGGCGTTTCCGTGCGCTGCTCTGGTTCGCCAGAAGCGGCTTAGTCATGCTGGCCACATGACCCGGAAGCTGTACGCTGGCTCCCTCAGCCAATAATGCGAGATGAGCGCCGCAACCCCAGAGTCGGTCATGACTGGACCTAATGGTCAGGGGTCCCTTTACCTTTACTTTTTAATCCAAACTATGGCTTACCAGGGCCATGCAAACAAGATGGCTTCTGGAGAACAGCTTGCGGCCACTTTGCTATCCCCCAGTCCTTTTATCTCAGCATGGCACAGCAAAGTTTGGCTTTGTCCCATGCTTTCTAGGCACACATCGGAGCGGTTTGGCCTGTACCCTGCTGCTTCCCCCCCCCGAAAAACCTGCTCTTTAGAGCTAAACTGGAACAAATAGCAATCTGTGGAAAACATGGTTGCTGTTTGTTCCGATTCAGTGGTAAATCACAGGTTTTCCTGGGGGAAAGCAGCGGGACAAAGTGTCATCTGAATCCCATTTCAAAATTAAGCTTTCTCTCCTTAACCATGAATCAGGTTTGTTCTTGGTTTGGCCTAGCATTACATATGACACAACTGACGTCTTACACTGATTGCTTCACTATATATGCTTTGCTGCAGGACATAACACCAAACCTTGCAGATGTACAGACAAGCAGCAGCACTCCATATCCCCATGCCTTATATACAAATTCCTGAGACTCCCTAGATTGCCAATATGTGCTGCCATTGCCAATCCAAGTGAAAATGATTCCATAAATACTCCTAAATATACTCCGTGCTTCCAAGTTCTTAATAAAAGTTTTGGGGTTCCCTGGCTTCATTTTAATCCAGGCTGGTGAAGGGCTTATTAATCAATGCTAAACCCAGGTAATGGGGAAGCCAAAGAATTCAAAGGGAGGAGACACAGAGTGGTAGGGAGTGCATAATCCTGTGGCACAGTTTCCAATCTCAATTTAATTTTTACATCTACACTGGGCCATTCTTTATACCACTGTGTTTTCTTCAAGTGCTGGCATTCTATTTACACTACCCACCATGTTAATTTCTGGCTATCTGTTCTAAAGAGTCATTTTTCACATTCGTATCTTACTTCATGCGTAGAATTTATGCTCCTACAAAGCATACAAAGAACCAGATTGTGCACCAGGGGGTGCGGCGAACGAGTCGTTTGGAAACAACAACATTGGTAACCTGAAAGTGTCTCTTTAAATCTGGCACTCCAAAGGTTATAAAGAGCTGTTGTGCAATTTAGCTCTGTATTGAAAATAATGTGATGCTTCATATGACGACTGAATGCTCTTGAAGCAAAAGAAATAGAAAAAGCAGAGATTACTCTTCCAGAGCATCTCATGAATGTACCAGTATTCTTAGCTGGCAAGTGCTGGAAATTCCTGCCTTTGTGAATTGGATGAATGGGAGACATCCCCAGAGCTGAACCAACATTAGCAAAGACAAGAGTTGACAGAAAAAATAATAAACTCTCTTCAGGCTGTGCAGTTTGCTCACACACACTAACCTTTGCAATAATCTGCAGGGTCTTCTTGCTCTTCATCATCGGATCCCAGAATCTCCTCCTCTGGCTCTGGAGGGGCTGGCTCTGGCAAAGGTGGTGGAGGAGGTGGCGGGGGTGGTGGCGGGGGTGCAGAGGGAACTTTCTGTTGAGGCTCTGGCCTGCAAATGCAAAATGGTACATTCAGTAAATAATACTCTTGCCAAAATTACCCTCTGAGCACTTTATATTTCCTTTCTTGCCATTTAACAGTGCAATCCTAACCATGGCTACTCAGAAGTAAGTCCTATTACATTCAATAGAGTCAGCATTTGGAAACATCTCAAAATCCAAATTCATCTCACCATCAGGATGAGATAGAGCAAGAACTAGTACATATTTAACATAACCTGGCTGTGAGCACCACTAAAGGTAAAGGGACCCCTAACCATTGGGTCCAGTCGTGACCGACTCTGGGGTTGCGGTGCTCATCTCGCTTTATTGGCTAAGGGGGGCGGCGTACAGCTTCCGGGTCATGTGGCCAGCATGACTAAGCCGCTTCTGGTGAACCAGAGCAGCGCACGGAAACGCTGTTTACTTTCCCACCAGAGCGATACCTATTTATCTACTTGCACTTTGACGTGCTTTCGAACTACAAGGTTGGCAGGAGCAGGGACCGAGCAACAGGAGCTCAACCCGTCGCAGGGATTCGAACTGCTGGCCTTCTGAACTAGTACATATTTAACATAACCTGGCTGTGAGCACCACTATTTTACTGCATATTGGCTACAAACAATGGCCGTGACAATGCTAAGGAATATTGCAAAATGTAGTGTAAGTACAAGAAAAGTCTGTTACAAACACCAGAGTAGGATACAAATGGGCCTTTGAAGATGAGTACCATCTTCATTTTTACAAAGTTTGAGGAGTATGTTAAAAAGGAAAAAGGCATTAACAATATTTAGAAATCAGCATAGCAGATTTTTAAATCTAAAAGAGGATCTAATTCATAGATTTTCTTCACAGATTTTTATAAGACCAAGCTAGCAAATTAAGAGATTCATCCAGCAAAACGAAAATCAAATAAGCCAAATATTTAAGACAGCAGCAAAAAAGAAACAAAACCCTCAAGATTTTTTTGTTAACTCAAGATTTCTGTGCAATGTTTCAAATACAGAATTATTTACTAAATCAGCCAAATATTTATGAGAAGAAATCTACAGGAAGTCATGTTTTCAAATGGACCTACTGCACCCCATATGCAAAACATGTTAGATTTCCTATATTGTTTATACAGTAAGTTTCAGTAAGTTTTGTGATGAAAAGATAAAGCCAAGTCAAACTTGCTTTCTTAAATAATGTTCAAAACAAGGATCTCCTTAAAAAGCAATTAAGCAACACTAACAAAACTTGTTGAGAGGTACTAAAGTCTATTTTGTATAATTAACTATATATTTTAGAAAGTAAAGCATATTCTATGGTTTTGCCTGACAAACCTGATGAGGACTTGAGGAGCATGTCAGAATATAAACACATTGCAATTGAATTAGAGTATCAAAATCTTATTCTTCAATTATGACAATGGATTAAAGACAATCTATGTTAGTATACAGTTGCAATCGAAATTATTCAACCCCCATTACAAATCAGGTTTATCATCAAAATTTACAAACTTTCAGCTGTTTGCAATGAGCAAATCAAGCAAAAGCAATTGAAATAGGTCAACCCAAAGGATGCTTCAAGTGGTTTCCTCAAATTCAGCTGAAAATGCAACTTATACTGCAACTTAAACCTGATTTGCAATGGGGGTTGAATGATTTCAATTGCAACTGTATCCTTTTAATAAATTCACAACTTGGTTCCTTCTTAAAATTGGACAGAGGGTAGAAAGCACAGAAGGAATTGTGATGCTCAGGCCAGTTATGTTTCAGATGTCACACAAACCAAGATGACAAGGAGCCTTTGACTGACACCACCTATGTTACCAATGATGCCTTCACTCCATTCCTAGTTTGGGGCAAACAATAGTTGAAGACTCTTTTGGGGGGAAGTTCTTCCTCAGGCATAGGCAAACTCGGCCCTCCAGATGCTTTGAGACTACAATTCCCATCATCCCTGACCACTGGGGTCCTGTTAGCTAGGGATGATGGGAGTCGTAGTCCCAAAACATCTAGAGGGCCGAGTTTGCCTATGCCTGTTCTTCCTTATATAGGCCTGGAGCAGACTAGTGCGAAACACCTTTCTTTCTCATTGATGCCACAACTGTGGGCAAATCACTGCTGAGTACAGAGCCAATCTCTCTTCATTCAACTACCTACTCCACTTCCATCTCAGCATCTCATGCCTGAGGAAGGATCTGAAGTGATCAGTTTGTTAGAAAAAACAGCACAATAGCAGCAACTTCCCATAGATTAAGGAAGCAATCAACTCATTAATAATATACACACCCATTCATAAAATCCCACCAACCAACAAAATGACTACATGAAAAAAATGCTCAACAATTCTTCCCAGCCCACCAATAAATAAAAAACTCAAGTTTCAGATTTAATCAAACTTGCATAACACAGGAGACAACCTCACAAACTTAAATTTTCACAAGAATATCTAATGCCATATTTAAAATGCTTTTTACATAATAATGCTAATATATTTCAGTAGGTTGCTGTTCCATGTATTTTAAGAAGGTGTGAATTTTTTCTGTGCACAAAAACAGGAGTAATAGTATATCCAAATAGCAATACCGTATTAATATTGCCTGCTATACTCCAGTGTTCCTATGGCAACTGGCTCAGATTTCTATTCCCATCACCAACTGCCAAAGACAACTCTATGTAAGGAGAAAAAATGGCTTTAAGTGTGTCTGTTCATAAAAACTTTACCAGGCAAAGTTAAAAATGAAAGCTCCGGAATTTTGGGTCTTGAAAGATAAAGGACTTTTCTGTAGTTCCCATGTATTTTGTTATCATCAAACTCTAAATCAAAAAATTGACTTGTTACAGGATTTTTGACCATTATCATCAGGGTGGGTTACAACATTAAAACACAATATTAAAAACATGATTTTTTCCACCAGTCCAGACAGACACAAACAAACAAACAAACAAACAAACACACAAACAAACACCCACATCAGATAGTGTAAATATGTGCTAGTAGAATCTGAACTGCGTTAAAATAGACTAGGAAAAGCCTTATTCTCTAGGGAAATTGAATCTAAACTACATTTCAAAACCAAAGCACACGTTGCAAGCATAAGTACATGTCTGCAGGAGAAATGTCAGTCACTGCAGCCAACCATCTCATAAATGGATGTTTTAAGGAAGAAACAGGACAATGTAATTCAGTTTCACTGGGTGACATCCAGCACAGCATATACTTGCTAGTGCAATGGCACTTTCCCTTCCTTTTCACTCCTCTCCCTACAGCCCAGTAGACTCCCAAAACCTGCTCTGAGGGATAAGGGCATGCACAATGGACTGAAGGAGGAAGAAGAGAAATGGTAAGTTCTGCTGTACAAGCTGATTTTCACTGCTCATATAGGTGGACATCTTTAGAGCTTGCCACTTTGTATTAGTAACCATAAAATTTCTGGGTGAAAATAACCTTTTTCCTTGGTTTTTCAGTTTTACTTTTCAATTTTACTTTACAGTGACTACTTTCTTCAGAATTAATTCTTCACTACATTGCATTAGTGTTAAGCTGCACTTAATACTTCAGCCTTTTAGTGGGCTTTAATTATCATACTCCCACACTATTATCACTGTTTACAAACATTAAAAACTCCCCCCTCCAGCTATTCTTGTGATTAACAGAAAAACACCACCAACAAAAAATGCTCTAATTAGTTTTGGTTAAATGCTTGCTCACTTTGTCTATAATCTTGGATCTTCTTGCATCCTCAAATACCTACTTCAGCTTAATTAAAACCCTTGTATATTAGTCTGATACCCCAATGCAGGGCATACTTATCTTTACATTAAATTTGCCAATGTGTTTTACTTGTTGCCGATAAACAGTTCTTTCTGATCTTAATAATGAACTTTTTAGTTCCAGGGGCATTTGGCAGAATTTATGGAACAAGAATGTGTGAGTATAATAATAACATGTTGCATACTTCAAAGGATTGAAATATTTCCTTTTGCTCCCAAGCAGAAACAAGGAATTGTATACTTCCAAACATGAACTGGCTTTCCGCTTGACCCTGCTGAGACGGTCACTAAAAGGAAAAAGGAAAAAAAACTAGCTAAATCTCTCAGGATCTGTAAATCTACTCAATCTCTCCCCCTTCTCTAGCGACAAGATGAGCATCTTTTCTTCATTCAAAGTGCTACAGCTAACTGTTATTTTGCCAAAGCTTACTTTCAAAGAGTCAAAATTATTATTGGCTGCTGTTTACATGTTCCTACACTGGCTAGCATTCTGTTAGATTGATCCTGCAATGTTCATGTAGGTATTTTGGCAAGGATGCTCTCCTGGTTCAGATTTGAGTGCCACCTTCCCACCATGCCTGTTCCATTTTGGACAGCATACACAGGCAAGTAGTTGCTTAAGGATCCTTTAGTTAAACCCCCAAAGATGCTAGGTGAAAAGAAGAAAATAAAAGGGCCCTTCCTTTTGTGCCCCAATAGGCCAGATAGCTACTGCTCCTCCAGTTGCTTTACTTATTAGTATCACAAGAACCACAGAGGTGCAGTGCTGTTTCAATGCTCTTTCAACAAGAAGTACAACTGACTTGTTCCTTCGACAAGCCTAGTGGGAGGCAGGCTACACAGATTTCCCTTGGAATGGGAAATACTCCTCAAAGACATATGGATTCTGAACAGTCCAAGTCTCACCAGATAATGGTCCAATCATGACAACAGAATGCATTACACTACTCCTATACGCAAACCAAACCAAACCAAACCTCACCAAACCAAACTCATCCCAGGTGAGAGTCAGAGACCTGTCTCCCCTGCCTACAATTCTACATCCTGACTCAGGGAGGGGGAGGGGAGCCCCTGCCCTGTGACTCCATGAAGTGTTGACCTAAAGCAATGAACCCTTTAGGATGATCCCACCACCTAGGGCAAGATCTGGACCACACCCACACCCCAGCTGTACTGTCTCAGCCAGTAATCAAACAGCACCTACACCACAATTAATAGCATGCAAAAGCAGCACTGAGAAAAATTGGCTGGGTGAAAAAAGCTGCATTTAATCACAATTATAGCGTGCCATGTATGTAGGAGGAGAGAGAACCTAGTGGGTGTCATGCAGGTTTCAAGTTGCACCTGGGACTGATGGGACAAAGAAGAAAAAACAGCTGATCCCACACGGGCTCCTTTGGGAGGAACAGTAGGATATAAATTCAGTAAAGAAATAAATTGCTGAAATTATAAAATCCAGCAGTTTGACAGATCTGTCTCTAGCCTTAACCAAAGAACTCAGGTTCCCTGTAAGAAAGAGAACAAAAACAAAGAGAAACACAGAGGTATTTTATAGTAGCAAAGCTAGGAATTAAATTTTATGTGGAGAACAAAGTAAAAAGTAAGGTTGACAGAAGCCAAGTAGCAATACCCTGTGGCTGGAGATAACATAATCATCAAAAAAATAAAAATACCATCTTGAAGTAACAGATCATCAGTCCATTTTAGGAAGTCAATCCTGAATGCCTAAACTTTGTATAAGGACACAAAAAGCAAGTAAGCTGTGTTGGACCATAAGAAAATCAGACCATAGGGGTTTTTTGCATGGATCTACATGGCTTCCTTTGTTTTGTGGATGTCAAGGGTTAAATTATTCATGGGCAGAGAGCCAGTGTGGTGCTGAACTAGGGCCTGAGATACCAGGGTTCAGATTGCCAATCAGCTATGAAGCTCACTGAGTGGCCTTGGACCAGTAAAGCAATCTCAGCATAACCTACCTCACAGGGTTGTTGTGAGCATAAAAAGGAGAGAGGAAGCACAATATATGGGACTGTGATGTCCTTGTTTCAGTTCACATACTGTTTTGTAAAGTCTGATTCACCTTTAAATGCAAACTGGATTGAATTTCTCAACCTCCCATATAATTAACATGGACAAGGGTAGTGTTCCTACCCTCTAGCCAGCAGGACTGAGACCTCTGGAGTGTGTACACACCCTACTCTCTAACTGATTCCAGTCAATTCAGCCTGATGACATACCTGTTGATTTACAGCCCTTAAGAGAGCAGGAGAGGAGGAACCATACAGGAAACACTGAGCAACCCAACTGGAGAATACCACTAATACAATAAACGCATGAGCATCCATTAAGGTTAAGACTCACACCAAAAGGATGTACACGAAAACCCTTTGGCGTCCCAATCACTGCTTGCTCTAGGTGTGGTAGGAAAAGGCTATCAATACCTTTCTCCTCTTTTGTCTTAGGAAAAAGCCCCCTCCCAGTTAACTGAAGCTTTAAGAGGAATCCTCATGCTAGAACAAAGGTTCTATTTTATTCTAGTCTTTTGCGGGTGGCCTTCATTTTCCTTGGTTTTCCCACCCCTCCATCTTCATTATTTTTGTATTCTGTTTTCCAAGGTCTCTGAGGGACCTTGTATCCGACCAGCGCTTTTGTTCAACCTCCATGACTTTCTCCCAAGGAAAGTTCCAAACGTTATGGAGCTCAAGGGAAGGATTTGCCTAGCCCCGTTTCTCCATCACAGTATATTCCTTGTTATTTCTTGACAGCATGCTACACTTTGTAATCTAAGGGTGCCTAGACCTTTGAGAAGTCATAAGGAACAACCCAAGCAACTACAGTGCCCCAGCGCAAAGGAAGATCTCAAGATCTAAGCAGAACCCAGAAATAGATCATGTTGCCACTAGGGCCTCCTGTCACTTTCTAACTCTCCAGGCAAGCATGTCACAAACACTGCCCCAGGCAGTGTCATTTATATTTGGCTTCTTTCTCTAACCTGAGTCAGCTCTCCATATGTGTATCTGGTGCCCACTGCCTTCAGATTTTCTTGCTTAACATTAATTTCCCATCTCCTTTGTTCACCTGCTGCTCTGTCTCAGTCCTTTCCATCTCCTCCTTCTATAGATTTAGTGAAGCAATTATCAGTCCAATGTGATTGCTGTGCATGTATCTAATATGTGTATTTTGTAATAAAATGACTATTTAATTACTTTAAACTCTGATTCATCATCTCCTTGGGCTTTTTTGGGGGGGGTATAAACTTAATAAATAAATAAAATAGTGTCTTGGAAAATCTAGGTTTTGACATGGCACATCATGATTCTTGGTTTTAATACTTAACACACATTCCTTGGGTATACATTTGAAGCAGAATATTTGTGTAGGCAAGGACACATGGTAGCAAATTGATGCTTATCCTATGGCCTGCTCAAGCCATTTCAGGTCCTCAGCTCCAGGACAGATTTTAAGGAAGATGTCGGATTAGAAGCAACACAGGTGCATTCTGCAGGTTATAGTATGCTTCATTAAAAGTCAGCTAGAAAACTGTAGGAATGAATCGAACTCTCATTATTGAACCTGCAGACCACCCTGGAAGTTTCTGCTGAAAGGTGGCTTGTGAATTCTCTAAAACAAACAAACAAACAAACAAACAAACAAACAAACAAACAGTTTTTCTTCTTTTCTACACACCAGCCTCCTATCCAGGTTTGGGATGATAACCCATACATTCCAGAATGTCACAGGAGATACAATAAGTTAAAAACTATTGGGAGCCAGCTCACCAACATTATTTCTCAACAGTACTTTCTAGCATGAAGGCCTATCTAGCAATTGCTATTTATGGATTCTAAACCTTGATTCTTGACTACCCTGGTTCACGGTACATAAGACTGTTTTCCAAAGCTTTGTAAAATGTGACTGGTGCAGAATGTTAACAGCTACCTGCTACTGGGGTTAGTATCCCCGCTCCCGCCCCCCGCCCCTTTGAACATTTCGTGCCCCTTTGAACATTTTATTTAAGGTTTTTACACAAACATGTCAAACATTAACATTAAGGGGTAGCCATCTTGGCACACATATATGCATGTTACATGATTGCATTGGCTTTCAATTGCTTTCTTGGTAACAATGACCTGAGCAAGACTATCTGGAACACCATCGGTTCTTATATTCCTCATCACAGTGTTGTTTTCTTGGGCCACAATCCAGCTCAGAGGAAGAGGAGGCAGTGCCTGAGGAGCCATATGCCCAGACTATCCAGGCCAAAAGGTGTGCCCTTCCTCGACTCCTCTAGCTCAGAAGGCATTGCATCTAGGCAGCACTCATCCTCAAGCCATAGAAGCCAGCAACTGCAAAGTTGGGCAATGGCCTGTTAAAACAAGACATAACTCCTTAGAGAGCGTAGGGCATCAGGTCAGCTAGCTCTCATAAGACTGAACCATGCTGCCAAGGCAACAATTCACTCCTGGTGAGTTTGGGCCTACAGGGAGCTCTCCATGATTCTGCTCAACTGTCTTCTGTCCCGCCCACTCTTACTTGGTTGATTCTCTTCAAGACCTAACAACTCTCCTAAAAATGTGGGTGCCCCAGACTCTATCTGACACCACCATCCTAGACCCCAACCCAAGGATAGACCAAATACACAGTAACGACGGTGGGAAATGACATCTGAACGTCAATGTGCCTTAAGCCAATGTAGGCAAAAGCACAAAGAAGGCATTCCCAGTAGCCACACCACAACTACTGAACTCCCTTCTCCTAGAGGAGCTTGCCCAATCTTAAACATCCTGCAGAAGTACTGGGAAAACCCCTTTGCAGCCGATTAATTTATTTTTAATCAATTAAGTTTCATATTTTTGTCCCATTTGTTTAATGGCGTCAGCTACCCCAACTTACGTAACTCCTCAAAAACAAAAACATCACAACATAGCTTACAATAGACAATATTCCAATCAAACACAGCTCCTGGGATGTCAGGTACTGAGAGCAGGTCTGTGTTGCACCATAGAAAGCCCTCAAGACAATTCAAACACAGCACTGATAAGCTCCAGAGGGAACAACCCTGCACTACGTTGGACAGTGATTCACTGCCTTTACGGTGAGCAGAATATAATCAGCAAATAAAATAAAAAAATCAATCACACTCTGGTACAGAACTATTAAATGCAGTATATTTGCTACATTTACAGCTGGTTAGAGGTGGTTTAGAAAGTTCCAAATTAAAATGCCAACCCTAAATTTATGTCAGCTCATCTGCCCTAGGATGTCAGGATGCTGTTATGTTTCATAATAATTTATAATTTACTTTTCTGTAAACCCTCTCCTAAGAACTTACAATGCACACAGAAAAATTCAATGGTGAATGTTTGAGCACTAAGCAAAAAAAATGCACATTTGTTTTTATAGCCAACATTTCTGACCTTTGGAAAACTTGTGCCCTGAGTGGCACACTGAAAGCCCATTAATTGTTTTCACTGCACTGTTGTCTAAGCGTAGCAATGCTAACATTGTAAGATCACAAGGACTGCAACATGAAAATACAGCTGAATCCAACTTTACAGTGGTACCTCTGGATGCGAACGGGATCCGTTCCGGAGCCCCATTCACATCCAGAACCAAATGCACCCCGCGTCTGTGCATGCGCGGGTGACAATTCGCTGCTTCTGCGCATGATGTCATTTTGACCGTCTGCGCATGCGCGAGCAGCGAAACCTGAAAGTAACACGCTCCGTTACTTCCAGGTCACCGCAGCGCGGAACCCGAAAATACTTATCCCGAAGCTACTTTAACCCAAGGTATGACTGTACTGACTTTCTAGCATCAGCTAAAGACACATCTTCTTTATCCAGGCATTGCAAGCAGGGTTTAAATTGTGTTGTATGTGTCTTGGGATACAGAGGATTGTTTTTATATATTTTCTACACTGTCCTGGGATTCCATGGAAAGAGTCTAAAGATGCAATAAATAAATTCAATAAACAAATAAAACATTTCAGTAAAACGTCTTGGAAATCAGCCAACCAAGACAACTCATACGAACTGACCTCTGAACATCTTGATTACCGGTATATTTTATTTTAAAATCATTACTTCCTAGTCCCTCAAAATTAAGCAGTTTCCTTGATGAGAGGTTTAAATGTAGCTTGCACAAACAAAAGTTATATCATAACTGTAAATAGCTATTTGACCTTGATGAATATCGAGCATGGCCAACCTACTTTCATTTCTCAACTGTTTTCATGTGCCCATCAAACCCTCCCTCTAATGAACAATTACTTTGCTCTTTTAATTGAAACAGTCAAAGGTGGGGAATAGCTTTCACACAGATTTAACAGCCACAATTCTAAGCAGCTGTATTTATTTTAGTGCTCTATATCTCATACCTGAGTTTGCTGGTTTCCTCCTTCCATTCTCCATTTGTGCTATTTCTTTTGAGTTTGGAAACTGAGCTGATTGTAATTGTGCTAATTCAAAAATCTGTACTTATTTCATAGACTATGAATTTATGTTGGAAGGGACCCTGTGCATCATCTAGTCCAACCCCTGAAACGCAGGAATATGCACCCATACAGGAATCAAACCTGTGACCTTGGCATTAGCAGTACCAATGTCTAACCAACCAAGCTAATCAGATTTATTCATTTTTTCTTCCACAAAGAAGGGCTCCCAGAATGGCATGCAGATCATTACAAACCAGACAGTCCTTACTCTTGGGTTTACAATATGGAAGGTCTTCAAACTATAACACTTTAATGCAGGTGTTCTTAAAGCTGTCTCACATCAGGGCTCCCCAAATCAGGAAGTAACTGTTTGAAGCTTCTATTAAATTAAAGTAAGTTCACTTCACTTTATATTCTGTATTTGGATCCTGGAGTACATGATATAGGAGCCAGCTATCAAGTATTAAGGTAGTGTGTACACACCCCTTTGAAATTCTTTATTAGAGTATTGAGGAATTGACCCTTAGTTCCTAAGTATTTTTAAGTGAGGGCTCTCAAAATATTTGCTCCCTATATACTACACAGGAAGCCTTTTATTAAGCGTTCAGCTGCAAAATTTAAAGTGAACACTGACTTTAAAGCAGAAGAAGACAACTGAGCTGTCATTGTTCATTTTCATCCCCCAGCTACATGGCAAGCAATTAAATAGAAAAACGAAAAAGAAGAAGTCAGGACACATGAATGCATAGCATGAAGTGCTGGAGGAAAGAATCCTACAAAAGCAAAGCTATTGGAAAAATAAGTAGTTGCTTCATTGACCCCAGTACTCAAAGATGAGACAGGCTGCCTTCAGAAGTAATGACAGAGTATACTGCCTAACCCAATCAGGGGCATATCTAGCTGCTCCGGCACCCGGAGCAGCAAGGGCAGGGCGAGCCACCCACGGGGGCAGGGCGATCTGCCAGGGGGGGCGCAGTGAGCTGCCCACAGAGTCCGCCTGGTGGACGCAATCCCCACGCTGCCGTTTCAGGCAGCGCAGGGTCCCAAGCCACCGCATCACTCCCAGGAAAGATGAGTGGCTCGGGTGCGCTGCAGGCCAGGCCCCGCGGTAAGTGCCGACCCCCACAGGGTGCCATTTTGTCAACCCCCCCAAGGATGAAACCCAGGACAGACCGCCCCCCTGCACCCTCCTTCCTATGCCCCTGAACCCAATCAAGGCAAATGTTAAGGAACCAAAGATACTGTTCAGTTATCCTCTGGCCATTGCCAGATACGCAAGAGTTTATACATGTATGGAAAACTGAGGCTCTCTTTCCAATGAACTTTTGTGCATTCAATACAAATCAGGATTTCTCATTGCGGCACTTTGGGTAGCACCCTGTAGCGTTTCTACCGTGTCTTAAGTGAAAGTGAAAGTGGCCCCCTTGGATGATCTCTTTTCCTCAGTGAGCAAGTAAACAGCGACTGAGTAGAGATTTAAATTTGGAACATGGGACAGGAAGAGGTCCAGGGGCTCAAACTATAGGAGGCTCTGGGTGCCTGAGCACCCACAGAAATTGTTGTGGGTGCTTAGGCCCCACACCGCAGGCCCCCAATGCAATTTCCAAGGTCTCTCAAGGCCTCAGACAGCATCTCCAAGGCTTCGGAGATGCTGTCCCAGGTCTCACAAGGCATTGGAGATGCTGTCCAAGACCTTCCAAGACCTTGGAAACTGACTTCCGGTGGTACCAGAAGGTGGGTTCTGAGGCTGGGGTGTGTGTGCATTTGACATCATGACGCAATGTGACATCATGACATCATGCACACTGGGCACCCGAGTTGGCTCCCCTGAACAGGTAAAAAACCTTCCTTCAGCCCCAATCAAGATCTCTCCCAACCCCAGTTCATGTAGCTGCTATTATGGGAGAGATTGCGGATCAATATCCTGTGTCATTTATTTATTTCTAGTCTGGCCCTGAGGTAAGAATTCTAAGCTGATCAACTGAGAACCATGATAGACAGGCCATGCTGCCTTAAGAAGATCCACATGACACTTTGAAAACGACTGCCTTTTAAACTGAATATAATGCCAACCAACACTACAACTTCTAATTCTCGTATTGTTTCACTTTAGGCCAACAAGGCATTTGATATTTGTCAACGTAAAATGGGCACCTTAAACACTACAAGCAATTGATAGCAGCAACATAAAAGTTATCAAAGCCAGTCAGTGTATAAAGGTAAAGGTACCCCTGCCCGTACGGGCCAGTCTTGACAGACTCTGGGGTTGGTGCGCCCATCTCACTCTATAGGCCGGGGGCCAGCGCTGTCCGGAGACACTTCCGGGTCACGTGGCCAGCGTGACATCGCTGCTCTGGCGAGCCAGAGCCGCACACGGAAACGCCGTTTACCTTCCTGCTAGAAAGCGGTCCCTATTTATCTACTTGCACCCGGGGGTGCTTTCGAACTGCTAGGTTGGCAGGCGCTGGGACCGAGCAATGGGAGCGCACCCCGCCACGGGGATTCGAACCGCCGACCTTTCGATCGGCAAGCCCTAGGAGCTGAGGCTTTTACCCACAGCGCCACCCGCATCCCCTAGTCAGTGTATACACACATACAAATTACTACAAGCAGAACTCAACTGTGGGACTAGCGCACGGAGGCCAGGAAGAAGACCATCAATGCAAATCCCTACATATGACAATATGCGGCAAGTATTAGTACTAGTCCTGGTTCAGTAATTGCTGCATCCATAAGTAACTGTGAAAACATCACTTACTAAGCAGCTGCTCAAGAATAAATGTACCAGGGAAATGACTGTGATAATAATGGGAGAATCATCTGTGTAATTTCTCCTTCACAGAAGGAAAGAGCAATGAGCAAAATGCTCAGAATCCACCTCACATTGTGGATTCTCATGAATACTATAAATAGAAGCTGAGGCTGTAGACTCAATTGCTGAAGACCCTGCTTAAATATTCACTTCTTTTAAAATATCATTTTGGAAATAATTGTTAACTTATATGCCAACTGATTACATGAACTATTTCCATTTTAAAGGTAAAGGTAAAGGTACCCCTGCCCGTACGGGCCAGTCTTGACAGACTCTAGGGTTGTGCGCTCATCTCACTCTATAGGCCGGGAGCCAGCGCTGTCCGCAGACACTTCCGGGTCACGTGGCCAGCGTGACATCGCTGCTCTGGCGAGCCAGAGCTGCACACGGAACGCCGTTTACCTTCCCGCTAGTAAGCGGTCCCTATTTATCTACTTGCACCCGGGGGTGCTTTCGAACTGCTAGGTTGGCAGGCGCTGGGACCAAGCGACAGGAGCGCACCCCGCCGCGGGGATTCGAACCGCCGACCATGCGTTCGGCAAGTCCCAGGCGCTGAGGCTTTTACCCACAGCGTCACCCGCGTCCCATTTCCATTTTAGGGAGTCTTAAATGTTTACAGAAAATTAGGGAGTCTTAAATGTTTACAGAAAATCTAAGTTTATTACGTCATGCAACCCTTTAAGTCCAGCTGTTCAAATACCCAGGAGAACAGGAGTTTTTGAACAGGAACTGCCTTTTATGTATAGAGAAGTGGGAACCCACAACAAAATGTTGCAGTGTTACTCCTAGTCCTTAGCAGGTGTGCTCTGGCTCAGGGTTTCAGGCAGTCCAAAAAAGAGTTTTGGAGTGCTAAGTACTCATGGAACAGTTAGGTCTCAGGAGGGAGAAAGGAGCGAAAGACATTGCTTCAATTTCTCACACTTGGGAAACTTTCTACACCTAAATTGGAAGGAAAGATGGCATGAAATTATGCTCCTGAGGGTAGAATTACATAGGAAGTTCAATCTTATGCAGATTTACTCAGACGTCCGACTAAGTTCAATACAACTTATTCACAAACAAATGTGCATAGGATTACACCATTAATCACCAAAACTTTAGTATTTTCCATGTAAATTTTTATTTTGAATATACACACCATACTGCTTATATCTGCATATTTAATTGATTGGAAACACTTCAAATATGGATATGTTCATATCACTTGCTCCAAGGAGGTGAATCCCAATATTTTTAAGGCTTTATGTGTGAATGTGTAGCACCCCACTCCTTTTCATGGAAGTACAATGAAGAGATTCTGCAGATTCTGAATTTGGGTTCAGAGATACTAATTACCGTACCCCTTTTCATTCATCAAAATCTTCACAGTAGCTTCAATGTTAGCATTAAACAGAGCAGAAAGTCAGAAAGGAATGAAAATTTCTGTTAATATGGTCATTTTAAAAAGGATAAATAAAAAAACAAGAAGATAGCTGTATGTCTAAAGAAGGTATTTTCTTCAGCGCTGATAATAATACAAAACACAAAAATAAGCAGTACTGTACTAAAAAGCCACCAAAAACGAAGTGGAAATAAACACACATGAAGATAGAAAGCTGTTTTGAAAAGGTGAATTTATCTTCTACTATAAATGCTGAAGGGGACGCGGGTGGCGCTGTGGGTAAAACCTCAGTGCCTAGGACTTGCTGATCATAAGGTCGGTGGTTCGAATCCCCACGGCGGGGTGAGCTCCCGTTGCTCGGTCCCAGCTCCTGCCCACCTAGCAGTTCGAAAGCACCCCTAAGTGCAAGTAGATAAATAGGGACCACTGACCTAGCAGGAAGGCAAACGGCGTTTCCGTGAGCGGCGCTGGTGCTGACTCACTAGTGCAGCTTCGTCACGCTGGCCACGTGACCCAGAAGTGTCTTTGGACAGCGCTGGCTCCTGGCCTCTAGAGCGAGATGAGCGCGCAACCCTAGAGTCGGTCACGACTGGCCCGTACAGGCAGGGGTACCTTTACCTTTTACCTTTTTATAAATGCTGAGGGGGGAAATTGGGGGCTGGGGGGGAATCAAGGAAAGTAGAGCTGGAAGGGACCCCAAGGGTCATCCAGTCAAAGTAATGAAAGTAAAGGTAAAGGGACCCCTGACCATTAGGTCCAGTCGCGGATGACTCTGGGGTTGCGGTGCTCATCTCGCTTTACTGGCCAAGGGAGTAATGAAAGTAAGCTAGGCTAAATCATGTAAAATGTAAAGAAAAAAGTAACAGGGCATTATTTTCTAAAAACGTATTTTGCTCTTTCAAGCCACAATTGAATCAAGCAAGAGAGATGCAGCTGGGACTACTGGCAGTTTAACCAGTTGCGGTGCCCAAGGCAGCCTGCAAAGCGAGGTGCTGCTCAGTTTTGAAAGCTGCTTATTTGGCAATAGGATCTGTACATATGAAAACCCCCAAAATCTCTGGGTGCATTTACATCCCTTCCATCATAGTTATATTCATACACCTATACCACACTTCCCAAATATATAGAGTAACTAAATTATGCCTGCTGATACAGGATTAAAGATTATGTATATTTACCCAAAAGACAATTTACTGCAGAAGTAGGGTATGAAATGCCTTCTTGGTTTCAAAAGCATATTCTAAACCAGTAATTCTGGTGCATGCACTTGCACACCACACAGGAGCTCCTAAATGCAGAGAAAACTGCATAAGAAAAGCTGCTCCATTTGCTTCCATGTTGGAGAATGGTCAGTAGGTACAACTCTACAGCTCCTGCAACACAAGGTTCAACAGTGGAGCTCTAGATACTAATAAGATCACATGGACACTGGACCACGCACAGTGCATCTTGAAGTAACTGCCTCAGAGTTCTTTTGCTTCACATCCTGTTTTACAGTGTTAGCATCATTTTTATTAGCTCTTTCTTAACTTGAGTCCCAAGATTACTTGAGTTGTAGAAGCAGCAAGGAAAGCAAGCATCTCATTTGCTCTGAAAGATCAATTACTTCCAAAGGGGGGAAATATGGAACATATAGGGAACACTGACAGTAAGTAAATGTATATAGCAGAGAAAAAGTACTCTCTCTCAAACTCCTTTTTATTATTATTCATTTATATGTAGTTATAGCCCATCCTGCACCATGAAATCCACACCTTTTTGCTCATTTTGAGTATTGTTCTGAGTATTTTTTCAGCTCTGAACCACAAACTAGTTTTGTAGCACAACATTAAAGCACTCTGTGACCCAGCATAGCGTAGTGGTCCCTATCTGGTTTTTTATCTGGGAGATCCAGGTGCAAATCCCTACTCAGCCTATTTTTATGTCTGATTCAGCAATAATTTGGAATTCTGAATAACTTGGTACGGGGGGGGGGGACTGAATGCTCCCTTGGTGGAGGCGATTCACATTCCCTGTTCTTCATACTCTCCTTTCTCTACAACTCCACAGCCTCCTACTGCAGCCATCATCCATCCCTTGCCTTTTTCGTCATACTTTTCTGATAAGAAACAGTGGGGGGAAGTAACAGCAATGCAGGAGGGCAGGCAATGGTCCCAGCGACAGTAAGAGGGTGGGTGGTAGCAATATCAGGAAGAGGAAGTTGCATGCTACTTAGATGTTTTCTCCCAGGGCAGTCAGTCAGTCAATTACATTTATATTCTACCTTTCCTCCAAGGAGCTCATGGTATTGTACATAACTCTTTCCCACTCAAAGCACTACACCACGCTGGTTCACTCTTACCCGCCCGGGGAGAGCAACAAGCCACATTAACAGCCAGAAATCCTCCTCACTATGTTTGGAGGAGGCAGATCTACGATGGGTGCATTCTTCAGGGAGCCAACATCATAATCTATTTGCATAGAGAGGACGACATTAAGGCTGCTTCTAGCTGTGCTACTTCCTGGGGGTGAGTGAGTAACTGCAAGCGTTTTCCAGATCACTGCTCAAGGTGTCTTGCCATATTTAGGTACATGCATGAATGCCAACTGGTAAAGTTTGGGGGGAGCTGGGAAGTCTGTACTTATTTGCAGGGATAATTTACTACTAACTTCCAACAGAAATGCCAAAAGAAAACTCCACCACAATAATCCCAAATACAGAAACATATTGGACACCCACCCACCCCATTATCTGAAGCATTCATCCTCTATTTCATATAATCACAGAAGGGACCCCGAGGGTCATCTAGTCCAACCCCATGCAATGCAGGAATCTCAACTAAATCAATTCTCACTAAGGTATTAATCATCTTTTGTTGACACCTTTTATAGAATGGCTGGCAGGCAAGAGTCCAAAGGTCTGTATTTTCAATTTTTTTAAAAAAATATATAATTCATTTCACTAAGTCTATCAACCAAACAAAAAGCTGATGCAAAACAAGGAAGCAAAACCGATTATTGACAAACAGATCAAGCCCAGTTTTAAAACCAGAATATAGCATGATCAAAGGAAGCAAAGAGTATCATGCAAGTTAAACACTAGAGTGTAAGTGCAAACATGGCTTTCAAAAAAATAATAATAGATAGATGGAGAAGGGACTCTTAGAGAGCCAATCCTGATGAGTCATTTTCTCTAGGAACATAGGTGCTGTCAGAGTGTTTATGAACATTTGGATGACATGGATTAGTTGCTTTCCAGAACTACAATCTTCAACTCTAACAAATTTGAAGCCTTCCAAATCCAATGCTCTTCTTATCATTACTCTACTAGGCCCCTTTCCTGTTATGGCATAACTAATAGCATAATCCTATGCATGTTTACTCAGAAGAAAATCCAAGTGTGTTTCATGGAGTTTAATTCAAGGAAAGTACGCATAGAAACGCAGCCTAAATGTGAAAGCTTGCAAAGTGGCAACCATGTGTGCAGTGATATTGGGCAGAACATTTTTCAATATTTCAACACTATATTCCACAGAAAAATTTCCATTTCTAAAAAAATGTGTTGCTTTATAAAGGTAACATAATGGACACAATCCCAGTAAAACCAGGCAATTTCAGGTGACTATCCCTATGAAGCATGCATTTACATTACCGCTTTGGGTACACGCTAAAATTCATGTGTTCTCTTTTTGTTGTTAAAATTTAGAACATGTTAGAGATGTGTATGCTATTTATCTGCATTTCTTGAACTATTACCAAATATTCCAATTAAGATAGTATCAATTTGTTCAAAATAAATCACATCAGGGCCTGATTTGCACAGCACAGGTAAGTCAAACTCTGGCTTACTGTGAACAAGCAAGCATATCTTTTTCCAGAGTGCAGAGAAAACCAGAGTGCTGGTTTCACACATGTGAACTATCAAATGCAGCTTCTTCTCATAGTTAATTTGGAGATAAATGAACCACAAGCAGTGGTTTGTAGGTTTCCAACCACTTGGGAATAGCAAGAGCAGTATGGACACAATTTTAACAAGATATGTGAATCGGGCCTATATGTGCTTTTTTTTAAAAAAAAAAAAATCCAAATGAAAAATATCAGTTCAATGTCAGCTATTAGAAAAACATTTGAGGTATTTATACAGCATGTAAAATTAACGTGGTGTATTTTAACATTTTGTTTACTAAATATAAGCGAAACATGCTAAATCAGAGCCTAAAACACAATTGATTTAGGAGATCAAAGGCACTTCTGGAAAACCCCATCACTGTATGATCAGACATCTGTATACTGTTCCAATTCATGAGAGTTTAAATAAATGTGTGAACAACACCAATGACTGCAAGCATTCACATGAAAGAATGGAGAGTATGCACAAACTAGCAGTGTGAACAGCATGAACGGGTTTTCACACATTGCCCAATAGTTGTGAATGTGCAAAAGTCAAAGATTTTTAGCTCTAAGTCTAGAACAAGGGTGAGGGACCTGCAGCCCTCAGACACCATGATCCATGGTTATGGATGAAGGTGGATGCTAAGTCCAACAATATCTAGAGCAGGGCATCCAATTTTTCATACTAAGTGGGTCGCAAGAGTACTTCAACATGGAACCTGTGGGTCATACGCTGCCTTGTCATGCAGGCAGGGGGGAGGCCAAAATTTGACGCACACACACCCAGCTTTTGTGCTGCCTTCCAAAAGCCAAATAACTGGCCTTTGGAAGGAGGAGTGGGGTTCTGGCAGCATTCTGGAGCCCTCCCACATCCTTCCCAAAGCTGGGAAAGCGCTAACTAGGCTTTGGGAAGGAGGTGGAGGGACTCTAGGACCCTGTCATGACCCTCACACTGCCTTCCCAAAGCCCAGTGGCTCACATATCCATCTCTGGGTAGGCAAAATGAAAGCTTGGCAGGGGGCATCAAATGTTGTCGAGGGCCAGCTAAAAAGGTCTCCACGGCCGCTCATTGGACCACCCTGGTCTAGAGGGCCACAGGTTCCTCAACCATGCTCTGGAATGTTCTGAAGATGTTCAGTGCAGGAGCAGGGTTTCCCATGTGTGTTCTGACACACAGACCACAAATACACTAATCCCAAACTTTAGATTTCCTACCTGCTAGCAAAATAAATAAATAATAGTAATAATAATAGTGCTAATCTACATTCCCTAAGTAATTTATTTTAAAAATGACACAGAGATTCTGAAATACTATTATCTCCTTGTAGTCAGTAACATAAAAAATACGTTTTTAACTCACACAGGACCAATCTCGAAAAAGTTGGTCTCGTTTAGGTGTAACTAACTCTCCCTACATTGGGAGCAATGCAAGAAAGACATACTTCTGCAGTTCCGTGGTTTTTATAAAGTACATGTCTATAAAATTATATCAAAAGGCTAAAATATCTAGGACTTCTTGTCTGACCATAGCTAATCCACAATGTGGTCTTTAAAATTTACAGTTTGTAAAAATATATCTATACTGTACATTCATTTATATTCATATTATGAAATATGCTGTTGCTTTCCTTGCCAATCAAGGACATTTCTCATGGTCCATTAGCACAATGTCTGCCCTTAAATTTACTTCCTCCCTATCTTATTATGTGCATTTATGCATTAAGGAAGAAGATTAATTCCAATTAGATGCCAGTTTCATCTCATAGTTAAAATGTATTTCTAAACAGCATGAGCTATCAGCTCCTTCATTATTATATGTATGTGTATATATATCTTATATATATATACACATATATATCAAACACAACAATGCTCTCATTGGTTTCACCCCAGTATCAGTGCCATTCTTTTTAAGAGAAAACCTAAAATCATAGTTGGCATTCTTTGCCTGTGCTATTTTCATCTCCATCCTCTTCCCTAACGTCATCACCTCCATTTTATTGGCATAACATTTATAGCTCATATAGAACCAGGTTAGGGATGGAAAAACTGAACACAACCGAATTAGCATTTTAATTCCGAGTTTCTATTTCTACAGCAAAATGACTAAACCCTTTCATTACATTTCTCAATTCTGAAAATACACCTTTAAAAAAAAATCACCAAAATGAAAATGTGCCTTCCTTGATCCCCTACTCCACCCCACACACCATTTTATGCATTTTTCTTTGCTGAGAATATCTTGCATCTCTATGATAAAATTAAAGCAATCCTGGTTGATTACAGTAGCTTGCTCTCCCTTTTAAAATTTACAAATCCAATTAAATGGCTATTATTGTAAAGCTATACAAAGCATACAGTAGAGGCTCTGTTTTAATTATGTGCCCTATATCCTCCTGATTAGCTGAGATACATCTACTGCATTGGAACTGTGCTCTCTTATGCCCATTTTGATGAATATTCAACATAAAATCAGAATTTAGGTTTACTGAATCAATAATTATGCCACCGTCTCCTATAAAAAAATGGATATCACAATATAGATCTGAGATGGAAAGATTAATGTAGGTTTAGTAACAGAACTAGTGTTGCTACATATGAAACATGATTTATTTAGTATACATTCTAGTGTCAAAAATTAATCTTACAGCAAAGATGGTTGAACAGGTTTGATACCCATGCTACATACCGAGAAAACCAAAAGGTTACATAAATAATGTAAAATTAAATTACTAATGGATATTAGAAGCAGATTGACAGACAAAATGATTGTTCTAAAAACACTTCTGAGTCATTTTGTCCTTACCTGCAGGCATGAACCATTACTGCATGCAGTGACTGCTCCATTTCCTAGCACAGACTTGAAGCAGCATCACATCTCTCACACGGAATGTGACTAATTCATAGGTTTGCAATTCCTAAGCTATTAGCAAAGGACACTCCCTTTCAACCTAACATACTGCTTTTAACAGAATTTATTTTCTCCTAGCCTAAATTCAAGTACAATCCTATTTTTAAGTGACATTATCTGATATATGCATGTGTGTGTATGTATGTACATGTGTGTGTGTGTGTGTGTGTGTGTGTGTGCGTGCAACATCTCTCAATCTGGATTTAAAAATCAAGATGCTTTGATGGGTGGAAACACACAGAAACACACACACACACACACACACACACACACACACACTGCAGCAACAGTATAAACACGTATGTACCAGACGATGTATTATGGATTTGCATGCTGCACAGATTAGCCCTCATTTTTTAAAAAACATGAAATAATAAGCATTTGCCACTGTCGCAAAGCTTAACCAGCAACAGATTCAATTAATAGATTACAATGGCAAGCATGCAGTACATCAACACAATTGGCACACTGGACAGGAAAAATACCCTATACTGCGTCTTAGCATTACTACACCATTAATTGTTCATGCAGGAGATGTAGCTGTACCTTTCTGAAGAGGACGACTTCTCAGAGTTAACTGACATCAGCAGCTCAATCTTCTGCTTGATTTCTGGAAAAATCAGAAAATATTCACAACCAAAGACTGCCTGCCCTTGTTTTCCAATGCCTTATTCGAGAGAGATCTTTCCCCCTAATAATCCCCTTTGTTCCAAATGAAGCCACAAGATTCACTGTACTTCTGCAGAGGCAGATTCTACGGTGCTATAAAAGAAAAAGCTCCAGAGGCATCAGGCCTTGCTAAACTATGCACATGACTGTTTATGAAAGCAGGAAGTACCATTTCTTTTACACAGAGGGGTGTTTCCTCTTTGGAGGCTGAACAGACATTTACCAGATGATTCTGAGAACAGACTGCATGCAGAGGCACATTCCGGCTACTACGAAAAATCCAACAAATGGTTTATTGAGATACACAGCGAGGCAGCAAGAAATCTTTTTGTTGAAATATGCCATCGCTTCAAGAGATTCCAGGTTGGGGGAGGGGGACTGAATCGCTGTCACCAGGAAGGTGTTTACATGTGAATATATGGATTGGAAATATGAGCAGTATTAAATAACCTGCATTTCCAGATTCATAGGGCACCAAATCATGAAAGTAAAAAGAAATATGTTCTCCCTTCTGAAGCTTCCCCCTTCTAATGCTCTCAACCAACAAACAGCAACACCCTCAGACCTGGGCTGGCATATTATATTTCCCCAAGCTGAAATTGTCAGAGAACACCAACTAGATGTTAAAAGGATAATCAATTTTACTCTCTTTCCTGGGAAGGGTGGGGAAGGGAACTGCCATACCATCTGTGATTTCCATGTCAAAATCAAAGCTTATACATTTTTTTAATGTTTTCAAATGTTCTATTTTCTAAGCCGTTTCTCATTAGTTTTATGCCAACTGTATGAAAATTGCAGCATTGAACTACACACTTAATATGTATGAAATATGCTTCAAATGTTAACAGTTTTCTTGCAAAACATACATTCAGCAACATCTCAATATGCTAGATACCTAGAAAAATAACAACTAAAAATGAATTTCAGCGAGGAAGAGAACCAGTCTTAGTGCCAACTATGGCCACATTGAGTCCATACATTTACTGCAGTGTGATACCGCTTTGAACAGTCATGGCCTTTCCCAAATAATTCTGGGAGCTGTATTTTGTAACTGGGGTGAGAGCTGTTAAGAGACCATTATTCGCCTCACAGAGCTGCAATTCCCGGAGTTCCTTGCAAAGAGAGATTGTTTATTAAACCCCTCTAGGACTTGAACTCTGTGAGGGGAAAAGGGGTCTCCTAACAGCTCTAAGGTACCCCTGCCCGTACAGGCCAGTCATGTCCGAATCTAGGGTTGTGCGCCCATCTCACTTAAGAGGCCGGGGGCCAGCGCTGTCCAGAGACACTTCCGGGTCACGTGGCCAGCGTGACGAAGCTGCTCTGGCGAGCCAGCACCAGCGCAGCACACGGAAACGCCGTTTACCTTCCCGCTATAAAGCGGTACCTATTTATCTACTTGCACTTAAGGGTGCTTTCGAACTGCTAGGTGGGCAGGAGCTGGGACCGAAAGACGGGAGCTCACTCTGCCGCGGGGATACGAACCGCCGACCATGCGATCGGCAAGCCCTAGGCACTGAGGTTTTACCCACAGAGCCACCCGTGTCCCTAAGCTCTTAAGAGACGTGGGTTAAACCAAAAATCCTATGGCTTGCCGATCAGAAGGTCAGCGGTTCGAATCCCCACAAAGGGGTGAGCTCCCGTTGCTCGGTCCCTGCTCCTGCCAACCTAGCAGTTCAAAAGCACGTCAAAGTGCAAATAGATAAATAGGTACCGCTCCGGCGGGAAGGTAAATGGCATTTCTGTGCGCTGCTCTGGTTCGCCAGAAGGTGCTTAGTCATGCTGGCCACATGACCCGGAAGCTCCCTTGTCCAGTAAATCGAGATGAGCGTCACAACCCCAGAGTCGTCCGCAACTGGACCTAATGGTCAGGGGTCCCTTTATTTTTACCTTTAACAGCTCTATGCACACTGAAACTACAGCTCCCAGAATTCTTTGGGGAAACCCATGACTGTTTAAAGAACTTTAAATGCATGGTATGATTGTGGCCTATGTTAAGCACATAAGTTTGACATGGCACAATTCTTTTTTATTTTAAAATGGAAGCCCGAGGGAGGACAATTGGGTTTAGGACTCTAGGGCTCGGGTTCTATTATTTTCTCCTGCGTGGTAGTCCCAACAAATAATCACACACACACCCTCTGCAATCCTGAAGTTACTTAGCCTAGGAGGGAACGCTACTGGTGCCACTGGCAGCATCCCTCCCACGGGGCGGGGGAATCTATTAGGATGGGAGTTTTCAAGCCAATCCTGATTCCTCCCACAGCCCCTAACCTATCTGTTTAAGGTAATATTCAGTTTGGACCAAAGATGGGGAATAAATGACTAGGTAGCAACAGTTCTAAAGAAAATTTAAGAAATCTAGTAGGCACCAACTAAATGTTGATGTGCAAAAGTTCAAAGACATTTTAGATTACATTCAAAGAAGTACTGCTCCGAAGATTCAGCGAAAAGCACTGTTCAACTCAACAGTTATCAAGCCTCATTGTGAGTACAGTGGTACCTTGGTTTACGAACTTAATCCGTTCTGGAAGTCCATTCTTAAACTAAAGTGTTCTTAAACCAAGGCGTGCTTTCCCATAGCAGCGGGGGACTCAATTTACAAATGGAATACACTCAACAGGAAGCGAAACATGTTCTTATTCCAAGGCAAAGTTCACAAACCAAAACACCTTCCGGGTTTGCAGCGTTCTTAATCCAAGTAGTTAATAAACTAAGCTGTTCTTAAACCAAGGTACCACTGTACTGTGTTCACTTTCAAGTGCTACATTTAAAATGATCGACAGCTGGAAAACACTAATAGAAAAGCTACACATATGGGTTTAGCTTCAATCCACTCAAGGAAAAGTTGAATGAACGATGTCTGCTGATCCAATGGGGGAATTCTGTCAGCTCAAAATTTTTTAAGAAGGTGAAATGAGGGAGATATAAAGAGGTAATAATAATTTATTCCATTCAGTAAAAGACAGGAAACTACCCTTTACATTTTGAATTTTATTCCTCAAGGGCAACTAAAAATAGAATCATAGAATTTGAAGGGACCATGACCCCTGCAATGCATAAACATAAACCATGACCCTGAGATTAAGAGTCTCATGCTGTACGGATTGAGCTATACCAGCAGTCAAGGAACCATGGATTCTCTTTCGGAAATTATCGAAACTCTTGTTAGGAATGCTTTTGTATTGGATAACCTGACTTAGAGCAGAGAATATGACTGAGTGATTTATTCGTTTCGCTCCAGCTCTTTGGGCAATATCTAACAGTAGTCATACTCGGAGTAGATCTACTGATTTCAGCACTGGATATCACCCTCTAATCCTAGGATTAAGAAAGCAAAATGGAGAGAATGTGTGAACAAAGCAGAACAACTTGGAAAAGAGCGGTTACAAATATGTAGCCATTCCTTCACTCACACAGATCAGGGATGCACAAAAGGTAGATCTGGATCTACTGGTGATTAGGAGTAGATCAGAAAGGCTTTCTGAGCCCCAATTGTTTAACCATGGCAGCAACAAAATGGACTTTCCCTTTAAATTAAGAATGCTGAAATAAAGAAGGCAACCAGGAATGGACTTTTCTGAGGTAAGACTGTGAGCTCAGTTCTGGTACCCAAAACAAATTCCTGATCTCAGCAGCTGCTCATTGGCACCCTGTTCTTTCATTTATTTTGTGCCTCGGCCCAGTTGATGGCTCCTGAGGGTTTAACACCACACAAAGCAGGTCCTGGAAGTCTGCCCTCCCCTAATCTATGAACTGCTGTGGATTTCTAACCTAATAAAGGAACGAGCATAAGGAGACCCCATTGGATCAGATCAAGGGCCCAGCTAGTCGAGCATTCTGTTCTCACAGCAGCCAATCAGAAGTTTGTGGGAAGACTATAAGCAGGTCCTGTTTAAAAGCATTTCCCCCACTAGTGATTCCCAGAAACTGGCATTTAGCACCATAAGGCCTCCAACAGCGGAGACAGAATATAGCCATTGTAACTAGAAGCGTCTGATAGGCTCATCCTCTTTTAAAGCCATCCAGGTTAGTGGACCTAAGTTCATGTTATGGGAATGAATTCCATACTTTTGCTATGTACTGTGTGAAGAAATACTTCACTTTGCCTCTTCTGAATCTTACAGAAATAAGCTTTATTGGATGGCCTCAGGTTCTAGTTTTATGAAAAAGGGAGAAAATACATCTCCCTATCCACTTTCTTCACAGCATGCATAATCTTACACCTCTACCATGTTATTTGCCTTTTTTCTGTTAGAAAACAACCCAAATGTTTTCAATTTTACTCCCAAGAAAATTGTTCCACTACAAGTTAGGTTGCTCTTTTCTGAACTCTGCCCAACTTTGCAATGTCCTTTATGAGATGAGACATTCCCAAGAGTGGTCTTAACATAGATTTTTTATCACAGCACTATTATATTGGCAGGTCTATTTTCAATCGCTTTCCTAATGATCCCTAACATGGAATTCACCTTTTTCACAGCTGTTCCAACTACATTGAGTTATCCACTATGACCCCAAGGTCCTGTTTCTGGTTCAGACCCCACGAGTGTATATGTGAAGTGAGGATCTTCACCACACACAGTGTGCAACCCTTCACTCTTGTTTACACTAAATCTCATTTGCCATTTTACTGTCCATTTACCTCTTCACAATCTCTTTTTCTTTCAACAACCTTGAACAATTTGGGGGGATCATAAAACCTGGCAACCCCATTGCTCATCCCTAACTCTTGGTCATTACTGATCATATCATCTAAACACCCCCAGAGCAACAGTTAACTACTGCAGAAAAAGTAATACCTATACAGTAACTTGCTCCTTAGTCCCATTATACATGTATACTGGAAACCTACAAAGGCATTTTATTTACCTAGTAGTAACATGCATATAATAAACCAGTTTTCAGTCTCAAGATCAAGGTAGAACAATCTAACAGTAGGAGAACCAAGAAAGAAAGACTGGTAACATATCTGACTTTCTCTCAGTTTTCAGATAGGTTGAAAAGGTTTTAGGATGCATTTAAAAAATAAAAAAGAAGAAAGCCTTGTGGTAGGTATCTTAAAGAGTAGGGGAGAAATTCACACTTCCTGAAACAACTCAAACTGCAGCTATCATTCAAGGGAACACCAAAAGAAGTCAATGTCTTATCAGTGGTTGAACTCAAGTTGTTACTTTAACAAGCTACTACCTTCTGCGATGATTATTTAATCCATTAAGTACTGAACTCAAACATGTTATATGGTTTGATATACAGTGTGACTGCTTTTTAAGAGTCCAAATACAGCATGAGATAAATTAATATATATTGTAGATTATGAATACTCTACAAATTGTACTATTTAAGATAACAGGAATATCAGTGAATAGCAGAAAATAGTTTGAAAGTGGTTGATTGTTATACAAAATGCTGATGGAAGCTATTTTTTCAGCATAATCTAAGACTACAAAGCCATACTCATAATATATAACTGAGGGTTTTGCAGCATGCTCAGATTTGAGATGGGTCCTCTTAGGAGACAGGTTGTGCCATTTATCCCACCACTGGGCGGCAGGAGGCAGAACCCTGAGAATGAAGTGTCACAGAACACATATGGTTGCTCACACATAATGCTCTTTAGAAGAGCAACCCACTACAAGAAGGTGCCTGCATGTCTGTCACAGGGGACAGCCAAAAAGTTATCATGAGGGCTATAGCATGCCACTTAGCTGGTGTCCTGAATAATTCCTGAATAACAAATCTGGTGTAGATTTTTAATTCACATACAGTCCAATTGTACAACTGGATACTCAGATGAGTTTAATGGGACCCCTGACCATTAGGTCCAGTCGTGGCCGTCTCTGGGGTTGCAGCGCTCATCTCGCTTTATTGGCTGAGGGAGTCAGCGTACAGCTTCCGGGTCATGTGGCCAGCATGACTAAGCCACTTCTGGCGAACCAGAGCAGCGCACGGAAACGCCGTTTACCTTCCCACCAGAGCGGTACCTATTTATCTACTTGCACTTTGACATGCTTTCGAACTGCTAGGTTGGCAGGAGCAGGGACCAAGCAACGGGAGCTCACCCCGTCACGGGGATTCAAACCGCCAACCTTCTGATCGGCAAGTCCTAGGCTCTGTGGTTTAACCCACAGCGCCACCCGCGTCCCTTGAGTTTAATGGTACTTGCTTCCAAATAAGCAACCACAAGGAAAAAGCCTAAATCTCTGAACAGTAGCATTGACTATGGTACAGTGGTGCCTCGCAAGACGAAAAGAATCCATTCCGCGATTCTCTTCGTCTAGCGGTTTTTTCGTCTTGCAAAGCAAGCCCATTGACAGCTTAGCGGATTAGCGCTACAGCTGTCTAGCGGCTTCTACCGATCAGCTGTTAAGCGGCTTATCAGCGGAACAGCTGATAAGCGGCTTAGCGGCTTAGGAAAAGGGCGGAAAAAGCGGAAAAACCCGTGGGGACTCGCAAGATTTTTTCGTCTTGCGAAGCAACCCCATAGGGAAATTCGTTTTGCGAAGCGCCTCCAAAACGGAAAACCCTTTCGTCTAGCGGGTTTTCCGTCTTGCGAGGCGTTCGTCTTGCGGGGCACCACTGTAGATTATTTGCAGGTTGTCTGCAAATATTAGGTCTACTTTATACAAATGTCCTGCTCGTGGGCTTCCCATAGACATCTGGTTGGCTACTGTGAAGGTAGGACTAAGGCTCTTGATTTGTTGCTCTCATCATTCTCAAGAATAAATCAACCATGCTGGCTAGGGTTGATAGCAGCTGGAGTCTATTATCATCTGAAGGGTCTCTGGTCTGATCAGCAACATGATTCTTATGTTCCTAATCAGCAAGCTCCCTTAAATTAGAAACAGGTTGATCGGGATCCTGTGCATATGGACTCTGAAGAAAGTCCCACTGATTTAACAGGGTTTATTCCAATGTAACTCTGCATAGGTATCAGAAGACACAAGGAAACCTGGTTTGTAGAAGTACAACCCCTGCCCAAAACACCACAACGAGCACTGAAAACACTCAGTGGACATGAAATACTGACAGACATAAACTTGAGTAGCAGCATTCTACACAGCAACATTTTGCTGCAGATTCACTTTTTTAATGTAAAGTCATCGTTCTGGCCTTTTGTACAGTAATTATATGGCTTTTAATAAAATTCAAATACAAAAATATATGTACATTTTCTGGTACAAACCAAACTCTGCATATGAAGTTGTGGGTTTGGCTTTTGCTTCTGACAATAAGGTCTACCCAGTTTTATTGCTGCATGGCATATTGTAGTGGAATTAGGATTTCCAGCAGGCTATTAGAAAATAATGACTGATAACCATGCCTGGACCTGTTTTGCAGCTTCTGTTTATACATGGGACCAGAAATCAAACAGGAAATGGCCACAGAAAGCTCCCAACAGCATTAGTAAGTAAGTAGTAAGTACTTTACCTAAAGATATATATATTAAACATTAAACAGGAAAAAAACGTTCCTATTCTCCACTCTGGAGAGAGAAAAAACAAGTTACAAGAAGAACACATAAACAACCTCCAGAAAGAAAACATTTCTATTCTTGCAGGCCTTGGCTAATTAAAACTGTACAGACATTGTTTGTTCCTATGGTATGTATTTTTTGTTTTTATATTGTAAACCACCCTGTGTTCCTTGGATGAAGGGCAGGGTAGAAATTTAATAAATTAATTAATAAATACTATTTAGATAAACAAATAGGAAATATCTGACAATGTCAATGTTTTACTGGAAGCAGATGTTTGTTTGGATTACAAGCCTGGCTCCTACAAAATTATTCATTTGAATTAACTACAAAAAGCGGCAACACATGCTGGCTTAATACGACACTGAAATGTCATAAAAGTTTGAGACATTTTTCCATGCAGAGAAACTAATTTGCCCTTCACCTCCCAAGAGCTTTGGGTTGCATCGTGCCTCTGCCTCTCTGGTTTAGCTTCTCTAGTAAGCAGACCAAAAACTGTAACTGGAGGAAACCCACAGGGCATTTTGTATAGTCCTTGTTATTCCTCTTAAGCAATCGATTATGCATAGTTAACCCAAACAGAATGTATAAGAAGTAAAAAACAACAACTGTGTATATTGAGTTCATAATTATATCAACTCATTATAGACTTCCTGATCTTAGCTACCCTTTTTAATTAAAACTATTTTTTTAATAGCAAGAAAATGCCAGAGGAAAATTTGCAGCTAGTGTTTTGGTGGTTCAGCTAGATATGAGGTAGCAGTTGCTTGGAGTCGCAAACAATTTGCATGGTTCACCTAAAACTCTTTAAAATCTCATCTATTTAATTCTCACCTCGCCTCTCCAATTGGAATCAGCACAATCATAACCATAATAACCCTAGTGGTGCAGCAATAAAACTGCTAGCATGTTTGCAAAGCTAAGCAGTGTTTGGCATAGTTTCAAATTGGATGGGGGACTGTGTGTTGAAATTCCTGCATTGCAGGGGGTTGGTCTACATGACCCTTGGGGTCCCTTCCAACTCTACAATTCTATGATTCATGTTTACCTGGAAATACCACAATTTAATGGGCTTCAAACCCAGGTGAGTATGCTTAGAATTTAAGGGTATTCAATTTTGGCTAGATAATGGTCCGCAACTCCAACAGAATTGGGGGGAAATTAGAAAGTTAAAACTTCAAAATAAGCATTTAGCAAATTATCAAGATCATGATTTTTTTAAATATATATATATATACCCCATACATATCACACCCAGAAGTTTCTTACATGCTTAACAGTTTCAACAATTCTGCAATAAGATCTGAAAATAAAGACTTATCCGTAAGGAAAAGGTGATGGTGACTCATTCTTGTAAGGTGCTCTTTATGGTTCTGTAACACTTTCAAACATTCAGCTAAAACAATCTGAACAGAAGGGACACCGATATTTAAGTAACAGGTACAGAAAAAGAAAGAAGAAAATAACATGTTGGAAAGAAGCATTCTAGCTTCCAAAAAAAGGTATATCCTGAAGCAATATGGAATAGATGAAGAAGTGACTGCTTTTACTAAAAGCATTTATCATTAGATCCACACTTTTTTAGAGTTGGCAAAGGTAGAAATAAGCAGAGGTTAGCCTGTCACAATCATGCTCATTTTCTTACTGAAGCACCTTAAAAATGGATGAGGAAAATAATGCTAGTTATGGAGCTCTTGAGTAAAATTGAGATCTATTGGTAAGTCAAACACTTGGGTACAGAAAACAATTCAAAAAGGTTTGTGATAAGAACAATGTTGTGAAGCACAAGTGAAATCTAAGGAGGAGACTATGCTGAGAATGAATAGGTAGAGAGCACAATGCCATATGGATAAGGCTGCTCATGTGAATGAATTGTGGCTTCTTTCAGAATAAAAATCGGGTGATGCATGCAGGGAAAAGAGACAGAACACAATGCTTGCATTAACATTGCTTGGCCTAGCCCCTATGTGTTCTCATTTCTCCTTCAAGCAGAATGAAGACCCAAGAGAAATTATTATTGGTTTCCAAGACTATGGCTGCATTCCTAAACAAACTTACTTGGGAGTAGCACAATGAATAAAGTAGGGTTTATTTATGGGGACATAGGCTGTCACGTTCATGTTATATAATAAAACAGGGTGGTTTAACTTCGCATGGCCTTCTTTTGGTAGCCCCAGAAATGGCAGCGAACAGGAAATAGTGATTCCTGGGATGGTGATGGCATTGGGAAGGAGGCATCAAGGCTCTGACAGGGTCCCAGAGTCCTCGCACCTTTTTCCCAAAGGCTACTTAGCACTTTTCCAGCTTTAGAAAGGAGGTAGGAGAGCTCTAGGATCCTTTCAGAACCCTCACATCTCTTTCCCAGTGTCACCACCATCCCAGGAACCACTTCCTGTTCCCTGCCCTTCAAATTGGAACAGTAGCTAATAGACATAACCAAGATAGAAGACAAAGCATTGATCTCAAGGACTGGATCCACATTACAGCCTCTTGCATTTGCAAGCTGGTGCAAAAGCTAATGATGCTCACGAAGTCCAATGTATGGAAATACCACACTGTAAGTCCCTTGTTTATAATGCAGTTCCATGCAACATGGCACTAAGGTGCATTTAAAAAATATATTTTGTTTGATTTACTGTTTGTTTTTATTTGTTTCACTGTTTCACTGCTTGCTCCCCTGAGCTACTTTAAGAGGAAGGGTTGGGAAAGCAATTGAATGCACAAATAAATAAAAAATAATATTGGGAGGATCTACCCTTAACATGCAAGTTCCAGAATATACACAATGTAAACCAAAGTAGCCAACGCGGTGCCCTTCTAAGATCCATCAGTCCCAGCCAGCACAGCTAATGCTCAGGAGTTACAGGAGACATACTCCAAAACACCTGGAAACCATCAAATTGGCTACCCCTGATCTAAACCACAATTAAACAGTAAAGCTAAAACAGCATAAAACAAAATTCAGACATAAAGTAGCAGCAGTGACAGAAATTCAAATGCACAACAATACACCTCACCCTGCTCAAAAAGTCTGGGCAAAGTGTGTCCTTCACCTAACCGTGAAACTACATCAGTGGTCATAAGTAGCTTCCACTGTTGGAAACTGAATGCTACACTAAGTGGAATCTTGGTCTGATCCAACAGGGTTCTTGTGGGATTTTGGAGAAGGCTGCAAACATGGGGCTATACAAATTTATAATCGTGTCTGAACTTTGATAGCTCATTTACACATATAATTCACCACCCAAATAATTAATGTGTGCATGCATGAACCATTCTTTCAATAGTGAAGAGTAACAAGACAGAATAAAGCATTCCAATGTCTGTAAGAGCTAAAAAAAAAGTAACTAGATCAGCATCCAAGGTTATCTCCAGATGGAGAAACATACGTAATATGTAGTGAGGTTCTAGGAGAACTTGGGAGAGTTTGATTCCTTGTTGCTGATGAAATACATTTTGATAATGATAACTAGCTTTACCTAAGAACATATCAAGGAACACAGAGCTGTTTTGTGAATTTTCCATGATTCCTGGGCTCTGAGGATTCAACGTGCTTCTGTATTGTTGTGGGTGTCCTTCTCCCCAGCCATTTCTTCCTTCGATCTTCCTCCCTCTTTCCATGTGTTTTCTCTCTCACTGTTCTGTAACCATGTGAATTCTTCCTGAACTTACTACCTTGCCTGAATACTTAACTGACAAACCACCCTTTTGTTCACTGGACATATTGTGACATCAGAAGGTGCTGGGGGCAGTTATTGAAGATGTAGGCCCCCACATGCAGGCTTTTTGCATATGTATTAAAGCTACCCTAAGGTTATTGATTTCTGTATGAATTGGAACATTGTATTAATATTGGTGAGTCTAGCTCTATATCATTTTTCTGTCACTGTTTGGCTACGTCCTTATGGAAGGTCTCTTTAAAAGTTATTTTATGGATTCAGCAAGCTCCACTGATGTCAAAGGCAATGATACTTTTAATATAGGGTGTCTTGCCTGTTTCCTACTATTGATCAGTAGAGAGTAAAAGGAATTCTGGAACTCAGCATGCAAGAGGAAGTTCATATAAGAGAAGTAAAATTCCTAAAACATATTTATTTTGGGGAGGGGGGTATCTCTGGATTTGTTCCAGTAATAAAGCTTGTGTATTTCCATTAAATCTAGGCTGGCCTACCCTTCACTTCTCCCTCTATGTTTTTCACAGTGACTTCTCTCTCTCTCTCTCTCTCTCTCTTTCTCTCTGCCAATCATTTATCGTTAGTTCTGGGAGATGTCTGTATTTTAGGATGTGTGATATATGGGATCTTGCTATGTGTAACATGTAGTAAGGAATACTGACCTTTTCTACCTCATAAATAGTGGGAACTGAAACAAAAAGTTGCAGTATATTTCTTCTAAAATACCGTATTTTTCTGTGTATAAGACACCCCCATGTATAATACACCCCCTATTTTGGGGGACTCCAAATTAAGAAAACACTCCTCAGCACTACCCATGTATAAGAAGAGCCTCAAATTTAAACCTATTTTTTTTTTTGTTTAAAAGAACTAGTTTTACAGTTCGCTTGCTTAGGGTTCCATAAGAAGAGCCCTGCTCAGTCAGAACAAAGGCGCATCTAGCCCATCCTGTTCTCACAGTGGCCAGCTAGTTGCCTATGCGATTTCCACAAGCAAGGTCTGGGTGCAACAGCGCTCTCCCCACTTGCAATTCCCAGCAACAGGTATTCAGAGGCACACTAACTCCAACAGAAGAAGCAGAACTCAGCCATTGTGATTTGTAGTGTCAAGAATACAAACCAGAACCAGGGGAGGACGACAAAGAGACAAAGGCAATGGGACCAGTTTTCAAAAGTGCTTTTTTAATTTCATCTACTCACAAATTCTCAATCATACAACATGTTCACACACACTCTGCAGGGATACAGCTACCAAAGATAGTTGCTCTGTCTTAACTAGATGGCCAGTCTAGTAGCAGAGGGATGAAGCGGGGTGATAGTGAAGCTTCACATTGGTCATTGCGGTGCTGCAGAGGTCTTCACCCCAAAGTTCTTATATTCTCTCTGTCCTTTCGACTGATGTGTTGGCTGTAGGGTTCCTTTTCGACTGTGAAGGCTATTATGTCTTACCTTATCAGGGTACCTTTATGCAAATGGACACCACCATCCAGAAACATGATATTTCTTCTTCCAAAGAAGGAAGTTAATAAAGTCCTGTTTATAGCCACAAGTGACTTTTGTTCTTTTAGCAACCCTACAGAACCCCAAGTATTTAGACATCCATCTCATATATACAATATTTTTTTGTCAAGTTTTACTGCCTGTGTAACTTTTTCCAAATGCTGTTTTAAAAAAGCACATAAATCTGACCTTTAAAGAGTTTATAAGTAAACCAATTTTAACTTACCAGGCTGCCCACGACAATTGGGATGAAGCACCCACTCAGGTGGCAGAAGTGTAAGAGGCAGCACTCTGCCCATCCCACCGCTTCTGCCACCAAGAGGGAGGCATTCCCAGGCATGTCATTGCTGCTCATCTTCCTCACCCCTGGGGGGGGGGGGGGAGCCAAGTGAGTGGCAGCACTCTGAGGAGCACCTGGCTCCTGCCAGATTCAGCAAAGAGCCAGAGTGTGGCAGCAGTGGAAGTGGGGCACAGGAGGCAGCAATTTCCATTTTGCCTCAGATGGCAAAATGGGAGGGGACATCCTTGTCCAGCTAGTTCACACCAAAAATTGTGACACAGCCACTCAAGATGATTGACAGTTTAGAAAAAGCCTTTGGGTTTACAGAGATAGCAATGTCCTACTAGTTCTTTCCATTCCACTAGGTTTCCATTATGTTGGCGATAGATATACCCTTCTCTAAGACCAAGCTCTCCAGCTCACCTGTCTTGCTCTGTGGTTTATATAAGCAGCCTCTTTCTCCAAACGTTTTCAGCACATATGTTTTACCCTAAGGTATAATTGCTACAATGTGCTCCTGCACCCTCCATGCCCAGTTTTACCCCTCCCCACTTTTCATTTCCCCTCTAATTCCTGGGGGATGATTTGTTCTAAACTGGTTGCTCCTTAGTTCCCATTGACTAACCCCTGCAATCAGTTTAATAGTTGCTCTAACTAAAAATAATAATCAGCATCAGCAGTCCAGTTCCAACCCTGTTTGAGCAGAACCTGTCCTTTTTCTACAGACCTAGCTTGTCCCAAAATGTTCTCCTGTTTCTAAGAAATCCAAACCACTCCTCCTGGCACCATTTCATCCATATACTGAGATGACACAGCTGTGCCTGTCTAGCTGGCCCTGCACATGGTATTGCTAGCATTTCAGAGAAAGCCACATTGAAGGTCCTGGCTTTCAACATCCTTCCTAATAGTCAAAATTTCACTTCCAGGACTTTATAATTCCCCACATCATTGGTGCTAAAATGTACCATGACCACTGACTCCTTCCTAGCACTATCCACCAGGCTATCTTGATGTCATGCAACATCTGTAAAATCCTGCCAGCATGACCAACAACATGGGGGAAAATGACAGCTTCCCCACCTCTGCTTTAAAACCCACATCTGGCATATCTGGGAGACATTTTCTCCCATACGTCACTTCACTGTCTGTTGCTACACTTGCATTGTACTCTCCAAGGGAGCTCAGCCTAGTTACTTCCCTGGCATTACTTTATCAGTCAAGTTTAAAGATAAAAAGCTTTGCCAAGGCTTGAGTGGAAATGCGCCAGATAGTAATTTCAGGAGCTGACTATCGGGGACTATTGATGTTAACATTTTTCACCACTGATTTATTGGATTTTTATTGGGTGTTTTTTATTCTCTTCATATCTGCATTGCATTTTTAAAAATAGTAAAACATCTCAGCTGCCTTCAGGAAAAGAACGCGTGGTTCATACAATACTTCAACTAAATAAACCTGCCATCTGTATTGCATAAAATTTTCGAAGAGAAAGTCTGAACCAACAACTTAATCTCAAATAACAACAGATTAGCTAAGATAAGTAAAGGTTGTAGTTGCCATGGGACACTGAATGATGTCACTGCACTGCCATGGTAATCTCTAGGGAGACATTTATGCTCCTCTGGCCTACTTATTTTAAAACTCCCACCAATGATACAGCACCATGCTGATAGCACCCCCACATTAGCACAGAGAGAGACAATTCACATATGGCGATAGGGAAAAAATCTCTGAACTGCTCTGGGCAGCCACACAAAGAACAAACTGCCAGGCTGTAATACACCATAGTGCCCTCTAACCAACCTTCCGCAGTCTCTGATGGCAGAGAATGCCTTCCATCCAAGCAAGTAAAAATGTCTGGCGATCAGATGGCTTATATTTTGCGAGACTTACAGCCAGATCCCATACAAAGTTAGATATGCCTAAACTCTCTTGGCACACCTAATTATTCATACTATCAGCTGCTACCACAGCAACAAAAACAGCCTGAACAGTGCACTGAGAAGGAAGCTGTGCTTCCCAAGGCAGTAGCAGAGAGAAGATGAACAGAGATAGAGAGACCTCAAATGGAACAATTTGCTGTGCATACAGAAAGCAGGGGTGGGTGGGTGTGTTATTCTGCTTCTTAATGCTCCAGCAAAGGAAGCAAGGGGTGGAAGTAGGCAGGGTAATCTTTTTTAAAGCGGTGGGGGGAGGGGGGAGGTGTTTTCTCAGTATGCAAATAGGATGGGGTTAAGTTAGACCCCTTAAAAACTGGGTACATCATGCTGCCCAACTGATGGGCAAATATGATCTCTCAGTGACTGAGATTAAAGAACTCCCCTTATATTCACAGAAAAATATTTTTAAACAAATCATAAGGGCAGTGGCAACTAAAAACGATCTAAACTCTATGTGCACATCTACATGCGCCCCATTGTATTTTAAACTTAGAGAGGTCAATGAACACATATCTTATTTTAATGAATTGACTTTTGCACAGCTTCGAAAAGCTTTTACAGAGCTACGACTAAATACAATAAGCTCTGCTTATACAGATGGGAGACATAGAGGCATACCAAAAAACGAACGTGTTTGCATTAGGGGATGTTCTGAAGTAGAGGACCTTATGCATTATATCTTGCACTGTCCGTTATATAATGATGCAAGAAAAAGATTTTTGGTACCTATAATGACAGGGTCCCCTGGCCAGAACCCCCTTGATATGATGTTATATCTCCTTGCAGACACAGATAAGTATGTGACCTGGCAGGTAGCACTTTTTGCAACTGCTGCCAGGAAAATTAGAGCAAATTATATAGCCAAGGTAGCCATTAACTGTAAAGGAGATGAATTTATTTGATCCTATCTATCTACCTCAGGCTATGCTCTATCTTTGTCACCAAACTCTGAGTATAAATTGCACATTGTATTAATTGATATTGTTTTTAACATTAGTGACCATGTGATGATTTTAGCTTATGAATTTTATTGTTTAATGTTTTTATTTGTACATTGGGGTACTTTTATAGCTTTGTTTAGAGTACGTAATGTTTTAATAATATAAATGTTTTAAGCCTTTTTTTACCAATTCAGTATATTTACTTTTAATTGTCAAATAATTCTGTGTACATTGCGGCAGCCTTTGGCTATGTGCAATAAAACTGACTGAGGGGTTAAGTTACGGGGGAAATTCTGCTCTTTAGCCCAGCAACTAAAGAAGCAATAGGAGGAAGCAGAAGGGCAGGTTCCCTTACTGGTAAGATGGAGAAGCTGTGACCGTCCAGATGTTACTGAACTACCACTCCCATCATTCCTGACTACCGGTCATGCTGTCAGAGGCTGCTGGGAACTAAAGCCCAACAGCATCTGGTGGGGGCACAGGCTTCCCATCACTATAGTAGGAATGGCCTTGCTACCCGCCCCACCGCTTCTTCTTTAGTGCATTTTGGTGTGCAAAGGCTTGCCTGCCTGTTATTCCCTTCAGGAACATGTCCCACTGCATAAAGGTGTCTATTTGCTTGCATTTCCATCCCGTGAGCCGAAGGGACAGCAGGGCTTGGTTGAGGAAGATTCTCCAGGGTGCTCCCCATTTTTTGCAATTTCACATATGCGCACAGGGGCTCAGAACGGAACCCCCGCGTAAACGGGGAGTCACCCGTAGATTGAAATTGATATATAGTTCATATCATTCCAGAAAAACCTGCAGTTCAAAGACCACAACATATTCAAAGACCTTGCCCAAAAATAGAATGTTAAGAGACAGGCCAGAAATTCTCCAATACAGTGGAATTCAGGGAGTTTCTACAATAAATTTATCATCATAACCTCTTTCAAACTTGCTGAGACCTCACCTTCTCATAAAGAGGCATTTACCACTCCCACAATTCACTCAACTAGTCTTGCATGTTTAATACAGGTAATTTACCTGAAAACATGTAATTACAACTTTGAAACAGCCCAATCTGAGTGGTATTTTATCTATTGTTACTAATTAATTTACTGAAACAATGCATTTTTATAAATAGAAAATGTTCTGTCCCACTTCACTACCTGACAAGCAACATCAATGTCTGAGTCAGAAGAGGATGGGCAAGCAGGACTAGAATCCACACTTCACATAGATTTCTAACCCTTCAGCCATGATAGCAGACAGACGAACACTGTGTCACTTAGACCACAAGTGATTTCCACAAGAGACCCTAGATCTGTAGAATACCACAAATCTGAGATGCAAGAGGTCTCGGGTAAAAACCTTGGATATGATCTCCCACTAGAAAAGGCTAGGATGAACCCCAATATGACATATTGTGATAACCTATCAGGGAAGTAATGCATAGGCCAGCTCTGAGGCTTCTCTCGTAGAAAACCCCTCTCCAAAAACAGCCAAGGCATGTGCCACAGGGAAACATGGCAAACTGGCAAACATTTTACCAAACATAATACTGGAATGAGTTCTGAATCAAACAATTACAAATATTTAAATCAAAACATGGGCTTTTGTAAATCACGAAGCAAAAGTATGGAGGGGAGAGGTTTCTTGCCCTGGTTTTTCTGCAGCTATTTTTAAGTTCATATTTCAGTTAATCTCACATCTGAGTCATCAAACTGGTCCTTCAAGATAATGAAATCAGCAAAACCTCACCCCCTTTGTATTTCAAAGAGGGGAGAAACAAACAGAACACGCCCAAAGAAAACCCCATACTGTGCATTTACTTTAAAGCAAGAGCACAAAATCTAGCATTCCCTCCTTTACTGTGAAGCTTAATAAAGTAGGAATGAGACAGATTACAGTCTGAAGAAAGAAAGAAATGTTATACAGTGGTACCTCGGGTTAAGTACTTAATTCATTCTGGAGGTCCGTTCTTAACCTGAAACTGTTCTTAACCTGAAGCACCACTTTAGCTAATGGGGCCTCCTGCTGCTGCTGCGCTGCCGGAGCATGATTTCTGTTCTCATCCTGAAGCAAAGTTCTTAACCCGAGGTACTATTTCTGGGTTAGCAGAGTCAGTAACCTGAAGCGTCTGTAACCTGAAGCGTATGTAACCCGAGGTACCACTGTATTTTGAACAATGATGAGAGATCACACATTGGAACAGGTGCTATTTTGTACCACTTGATACCTACACTACTGCTCCTGGTGATTTCCCAAAAGACGGCAGAGGTTTAGGATCAGATGGGCTGCCTTCCCACATTGACAAGAAATACTGACCTCACTTTCCTCTGCAGCACAAGCAGAAACCATAAAGGCTGAAAGAAATGTTTCAATGGAAATACCAGTTATAAGCAGCACAAATGCAGCTCCAGTTAGTTAAGGAAAACCAAGCTTATTATTGCAATCCTATATACAGCAATCCAAGAGCATGTCCCATTCAACTTGGGGGCTTACTTCTGAGAAGACATGTGGGGGATCACACTGTAGAACAAGAGGTACACACACTTTATGGGGCAGCATTTTGAGATAATTCTCTAGTCTTTACATATTCAGAAATCTATAATAAATCTATAATAAATATCACCCAATCAAGTCCAGCTTTCAGGCACTAATAAGAATTAAAATCACTTTACATTTTATAGACTATTTATCTGTTCAAGAGATAAACCTATCCAGTCACTTCCAGATGATCAGCTAAAGAAAATTTACAGAAAGCAGGACTTTTTGTTGTTGTTTAAAGTCTGCAAATGACTAATACTGGCATGTTTTGACAAGAATGCTAGTAAAAATTTAGGTAAGGTTATAATGTCTATGGATTTGAGGTTAGCTACTGCACTCAATATATTTTGAAATGGATCTTTTTTCCGTCTTGAACTGGACTGAAAACAGATACCCTATTGTAAAAAAAACACATTTTTTAAGAAATCATTTATTCAAAAGTTACAATACAGCTTTGTTCACTGCCATAATATCATGGAATGTAATTCTCTCTGTGTGTGTTTGTGTGTTTGTTTGTGTGTGTGTTTTACTATAATCAGTTTCCTGCCCTATGTCTTTTTATCAGAAGGCACATTAATGTTATACTCAGAAATAACTTTATATAAACTGAGAGTTATATTAAATGTAGGGTTAAGCAGATCATTCTTTCAACGCAAGGAATTCTCCTTGTGCAACAGGGCATACTTCCCCTCTTCTCTCCTATGCACCCCCTAAATCTGTTCTAGGATTCTCCCAACCCTCTGAAACTGATTTAGAGACAGCACATGATGCATGCAAAAGGGGGGAGCCCCATTATGCTAGCACTAATCCTTGTGCTGGTGCAACTATTTAGTTGAATACCACCCTGAACATATATTTGATGGCATTCTCAAGCTCATTCAACTGTGTTTAGACTCGCTACTACACATTAAGAGAGCATATTTATTTGCCATCTTAACTATCTGGTAATGAATTTAACATGATTAAAGTCTTCCCCTAAAAATCCTTCACTGTTCACTTTTCTGAACTTCAGGAGGTAATGCCTCCATTATGTAGCCAAAATGGCAGCACCAGCACAGAACAGGGAGGGACCGTTAAACTGGAGGGAACCCCAAAGTTTGCAAGGGTACAAAGCGTCTTACAAGAAAGCATGAATACCCCAATTAAGATCTCTGCGCCATGAGGTGTGAGGCTAAGTGGGGAGAAAACTGACAACTTGGATGGAGAGAGAGAGAGAGAGAGAGAGAGAGAGAAGAGAGAGAATGAATGAGAACAAGTGGTTGGATTGGAACAAGAAGGCAGCACTCAGGGCTGAAAGAACCATTGTCTGTACAGGTCAGTTCCTAATACATCCCCAGAGACAACAGTGAGAGCTGCCTAGAGACACCAATAAAGAAATCCAATATTTTAATGTTGCTGGAATTGAGTACCCCAGGGTGGAGGACCCTAAAAGGTAGCAAGTAAAGAGATGAGTTCCTGCTCTTTCTAACTCAATTATCTTTTTTGTGTGAAACATCTGAAAATGAAATACTGCTAATTTTAGAGCAAGTGCAATTAATTGTCCCCAAACAGCTGGCTGAAAGACACTGTGGCTTCAGAAAGAGTGTCTTCAGGCAGCCGTGTAGTATAAGTTACAGAGAATACTGCAAGTCTGGCTCTGGGTAGTTTACAGCACTTTGTTTTTGTTCAATGGTATCAATGGTATCCTATTACAATGGGGATTGGCCTGAAGATTAGGGACTACAACAACCCTGCAATATCATCCATTGCTTTTAGCCCTGCCTGCAATCCTGGGATGAGAGTAGTCCACAACACTCCTGTAGTGTTAATCAGTATTATACCCCTATTGAAATTTGGGGGGTTGTGCTGAGAGAAAGTAGCCTTGCAGCACATGCCACTGTTAATTTTGCAGGTTAGAGGTGAGGCTGAGGCTAGTTTGGGTTATAAAATATCCCTCATGCTTTACAGGTTGCAGCAAAGGTCAATTCATTCAAAGTGACCCATCAGACCTCCTCCTGGACCAAATCAAGCACTCAAATGCACTCAGAAGACTGATTGCCCATTAACATACATGCAGAGGGATGCACTATTTTGAAGGGGGGGAAATCTTTGCACATGAATAACCAAATCAGAACACTGATGATAATTTAGTGTTACTAGACGTCCCCGTTTACCGGGGACAGTCTCCAGATTTGCAAATAAATCCCCGGACAAATTCCATCCCCGAAATGTCCCCGGATTTCATCTAATGTCCCCAGGAAATGCAGCAGCGGCAGTCTCAGCATCCCAGAGCAGTCGGCTCTGGCTGACTTCAGAAGCTGCTCGGAAGTCCCCATATGATGGCGGTGCAGGGACTCTAAGATACAGCTTCCAAGCTGCCTCCGCCTTCCCTGACCCCAGTAACTAAGCTTTCAAGGGAGGCTTCATGCTGCCTATCAGAGCAGCCTCCCAACTCCTACTTGCATGGAAGCAGGAGCGGGGCGGGGATGTCTCAGTTAGGCAAGGGGAAGCCTCCTTTCCCAGATGTGGGATCCCTGCCCCCTCCTGCTTGCACGCAAATAAGAATGGGATTGGGGCTGCTCCGATGGGAAGAGAGGCATCGCGCTACCGAAGCCTCGCCGCTGCCGCCGCTCTTGGCCCTCCTTCTCCGCCTTCCATGCCTGACCCACCAAACCCCTTCCCCACCACCACCACTGAAGAACCAACAACTCAGGGGCTGCCCAGGCTCATGGAGAAAGGATAGAAGCCTCAGAGGAAGGGGAAACATGGCGGTTGAGGTCAAGGCGGCGGCTGCCCCTCTACCATCGAACAAACGTGTAGTATGTATGTATTTATTTATTTAAAGTGTTCCCCGGATTCATTGAAAAAAATCTGATAACCTAATGCCAATCCCACCCCCACGCCCCAATCTCTCTTTCAGAGATTTGGTAATACAGGAGCATGCTGCAAAAGTCTTGTTGTGACCAGGGATTTGATATACATTCCAAGAGGGTTTTGCTTAGTTTTATTTAATAGTTTTTCAATCTCATTCAGTGACTTTCAAATTAATATGTTGCCACCTAGTGGCTTGTTTTGACATCTGCTATCCAAACAAGCAGGACAGTGCCTATTTACAGACAGAATGCCTATTCGAAGTCTTCAAATCTTTACACTGCTACTCCTCAAATCAATTTATTTTTGGTTCTGCTGCATCAGACCAATGTGGGGATTAAATAAGTGTCTTTGAACCTAGCGTTTTAAAAATTCCCAATATGTGATAGCATATAGATTTCAAATACATTAAGCGCTTGGGGATTACTTTCTTTCTAAGGTCTTGAATGAAAAACAGTAGCTCATAAAGAAGGCTAATATGTAAGTTAGCAAATCAAAAGCATCACTAAAACAGTATGACCAATATAATCAATACTTGACACTTGAGCTTGTTTCCCAGATTTAAAAAATCACCACAGAAAAAAAAGCTTGCCAGTTTTCCTACCAGATCCATCACACGTGTTTGCCTTCCAGACAGCAAGCCTTCCCTGAATCCCAGTTAAAAATAAATTAAAGCAAGAAAAATAAGTACTTAAATCCAATTACACACTACAACATATTACAGGGGGTGGGGACAACAACAACATACTGGTTGCCAACATACTTTTCTTCCAAACAGGGGCACCATCTCCTAGGGGCTGATCCTTTTTGGGGCCCCAATACAGTCATACCTCGGGTTGAATGTGCTTCGGGATGAGCACGTTCGAGTTGCGCTCCGAGGCAACCCGGAAGTAACGGAGTGTATTACTTCCAGGTTTCACCACTTGCATACGCGCAGACGCTCAAAATGACATCACGTGCATGCGCAGAAGCACCAAAACGTGACCCGCGCACGCGCAGACACAGGTTACGTTTGCTTCTAGATGCGAACGGGGCTCCAGAACGGATCCCATTCGCATCTAGAGGTACCACTGTAGTTTCTGGGAGGAGCCCTCCCCACAAAAAAGTTAAATGGTGGTGAAAGCAGCCCCGGGCCAGTGGAGAAAGGAGGAGGCGGCATGGGGCTGCTGAAGGGCTCGATCCTTCAGAGGAGGCCAAGCTGAGCCAAGTCTCCTTTTCCTCCTCCTACTGCCACAGAGGGGAAGCAGGTGGGAAGCAGCCCTAGGCCGGTGGCAGCAGCAAAAGGAGGCGGAGCCACAACCTTTAAAGCTGTGCTGCTGCTGCTGTGCTGTTGCCACGTTCGGCTCCGCCCCCAGCTCCTCAGATGCCCTGACGTCATACACACGTCAGGACATCATGCACACAACTTCGCATGCTACGCGCTTCCAGCCCCCCATTCTTCTTCGGAAGGTGGCTCCTATAATCCCAAACATGCTAATATGCCGGAAGTTGCCAACCTGTTGAAGCCAATGGGCTCATTTGAAACCTGGGGAAACGGTTGTGAGTATCCTGCACCTTCTGCAATTGTGCACACACTTACAACAACCATACATATGCACACATTTTCACCCCACCAGCAAATGTTTTCTCTCTCTCTCTTTAATTGCTTTTTCAAGCCTAATTTTGGGACATAGGGAAATATTCCTAGAGAATGCAGCTGGAGAGGCAAGAGTTAACCTTCCCTCCCAGTTGCAATCTCTATGAAGATCAGCCCACATCACAACAATTAAGCTTTGAAAAAAAGACTTCTAGTGGAAACAGCACAAGGCTTATTTCCAAGCCTAATTTCAGTGTGGGGAAGAGTGGGGAAAATGGGACCCTGAGGACGCCAGGAAAAACCTCTGTGGGTGTCTGTGTATCCAAAAGCACTATGGTGGCAATCCATTACATATGCACCAAAGTGTTTTTCACATACAGTCATACCTAGGGTTACAGAAGCTTCAGGTTGTGTTTTTTTGGGTTACGGACACACCGAAACCCAGAAGTACCGGAACGGGTTACTTCCAGGTTTTGGCAGTTGCACATGAGCAGAAGCACTAAATTGCGCTTTGCGCATAAGCGCCAAACTGCAACCCGCACATGCGCAGACGTGCCGCTGCGGGTTGCGAACGTGCATCCCGCACACATCACATTCGCAACCCGAGCGTCCACTGTACTGCCACCAGAGATTCCTAATACAACAAGTGAAATATTGGCTTTCTTTACTTACCTGAATGAGATATGAATCTGTACGGTAGTTGCAGTGAAAGAATAGTTTTCAGAACCACTTTTATATAGTGTATTATTTTAAATGAGAAATAATCAGATTTAGCTGCTCATTATTCTTTAAAACAAAAGAATATCAGGAAATAACTCTTCTTATAAGCAGACTCTCTTGGCACAAGCATTTCATTTGCAAGTATCAATATATTTACTTCATTTGATTACACATAATCAACTTCACAAACCCACCCTGTGGAATGCCCTCCCATCAGACGTCAAGGAGATAGATAACTATACAACCTTTAGAAGACTTTTGAAGGTGGCCCTGTATAGAGAAGTTTTAAATGCTTGATTTTTTATTATGTTTCTGTATATGCTAGAAGCCGTCCAGAGTGGCTGGGGTAAGCCAGTCAACTAGGTAGGGTAAAAATAAAATTGTTGTTGCTGCTGTTATACAAAACAACAAAAGTTGTTAATCTGTATGCCAAACAGGGAGGATGAAGATAAATATTGGGCAGTATCCAATGAAGTGTTTTAACTAGTGCAAGGGCTTTTGGCTGAGTGATGGAATTTCCCTTCCCTCTCCTCATGCATCCCCTAAATCTGTTCGGAGGTTTTACCCAATCCTATGAAGCAAATTTGGGGAGGTGCCAGGGGGTGGGACACATGAAAAGAGGAGAGGGGAGGGTAAGTTCCACTGTGCAAGTGGAAATCCTTGCACAAGAAAAAGCACTTTGCTGAACACCTCCCATACTAATTGGATAAAGTATTTATATTAGCCCAACAGGCCTCAACTGCCTTCATTGTTGTCAGAACCACAAAACAAATTGTGAAAACAGGAAACTACAGCATTTTAGAAAGTACCAAAGAGGGATTCATATTTCCAGCCTGACTTCAACAATATATGGGTATATTGAGTGATTGATAGCTATTGATAAATTGATAGGTTTTTTAATAATCATAATTCGATCATTCTGGTCCAACACCATGGAATTCTAAGACCAATGCTTTAGTAGCTTAAAGACAATCCAGTTCCATCACGCATGTCCTACATTTCTCACTTTACTGCCTTTCAAAAGAAAAACCACATTTACACTCCTGGAAGATGTTCCAAAAGTATATGCAATGACAATAAATGCTTTATTTACTCCATACATAAACAGGTCTAAACAGAATGTGAACTTGCTTAAACTATCATAATATAAATTAAAATCTAACCTTAATGTTAGAACTATTTAGAGAGAGAGAAAATTCAGTGGACTTCTTGATACTACTTGTCTCAATAAAATGGCTGGAAGGGGACCATAACTGCTTTTAAAGCAAATACATCTCAAGATAGCCAGGTGAAGTCTGAATTACCTTGCAGGTTTCTAAAAAATTATTACTTTAATGTAACACTCAACTAGTCACTTACCCCGCAAATGACAAGGCAGCCCTATTGACCCCGTAACAGTTGGCAGTAGGAAGTGTTAAATGTACATACACACCTATGGCGCTGCTCTTTACGGTTGACCTGTATTAAATAAAAGTGGCACACAGCACCCTTTCATTCTCTTTTCTAGCTTTAAAGAGGTACTAGAAATCTGGATTACTATATTCCACAGAAGCACAAAGTGCATCAGACCCTCTTTTTAACTCCTTCCCTCTTTGTTTTTTAAAGGTCAGTAAACAGAGAAGAAGTTGAATCTCCAGTAGTGTTGTATAAGAGAATGGGGGTAAACAGGAGAGAGGATGTATAACTGCCTAATTATTTAAAATGCTGACCTGCATTAGAGGAGAAATGCCACAGAGTTAGATCATTTATACAGATAGTAGCATAGACGGTGGAAACTTGATCTGCTCAAACTTCTAGAATGCCTGTGGGTATTTGCCCAAATGCAGTATTTATTAAGAATAAATCTTCAATCCTACACAGAAGCCATAGCATTATTAGTAACGAGTTAATGTGAAACAAGGAAAGTGCAATGTAATAGCATTAATCCAAATGCACTCTAAGAAATGTGTCAGTACTCAGAAGGAGTAAGCCAATGTTATAAAAAACAGGTTTCACTGTAAAACCCAAACTGTAATGTGAAAGGAATAGGATATTTAAAAATAAATTCATATTAAAAGAAAGTATCAAACAGCTACAGAAAGCTGTTTCTTCTTGTTACTGAATATAACAGAGTATTCCATTCGGCTTCTAAATAGCTAACAAATACATAAAAACATTGTTTTATGCTGAATAAAACTATTTTGGCATAATTCAAGAAAAATATACTTAACAGCAGTTCACCAACCTTTTAGTGTAAACTGGGCCAACAGAGCTCACTCTCATTCCATTAAGAAAAGACCCATTCAATCTTTCCCCATGTAACTAAAACACTTATTTCCTTAAAGTCTGCTGCTCAACCAATTTAATCAGAATTTTAATTTAAACTTCTTAGCTAATACAAAGCAATCAAAGTGATTCAACAAGATTTCAAGATGCAAGCAACAATTACGTATATATATGCATGTTAAAAATCACGTCTCTTTAGATTTTTATTACTTTGAATTTCTAGTGTTTAAACCAGGAATTTATTTAAGCACTGTCCAAGACCCAGAATCTTCTCAGTCACTACAGAGCAATACCACAAAATTGAGACATCCAGCATTATTTAAACAGTGGTGTAAACAAACATAGAAAGCGACTTTTCTGTTTACACACAGCATTAGAATTCAGATGGAGAAACCAAGTGTCAGACCCATGAATAACAGTTTTCCAGCAGACAGGCAGCACCTTCTGTGCAGATGAGGCAGGAAGAAAAAATACTAATATATGTTGAATCAACTCATTTGCAGTTTAATCCTTCCACTAATACACCCAGCAGGAATCCTCACCACTAATCCTTGCCTCATTTTCTATGCACTCTCACAACATTTGGAGCAAGGCACCGTTGTGGGAGAAAAGGATTTGATTACATGTATCTCAATTTATGTTCACTATTGCTTGATATATATCACATAGGAGCTCAATATACACGTAATCTATGCTTGCCTCTGATGAATGTTTAAGGATTGTAGGCATGCTGAGCCCTGAACCACAAACACACACAGTAATACCTGCCAACACTGCAGAAAAACTGCAAAGTTTTCTATTGCTAATATGCATAGATCCTGTTTACCAAATACAATGTGTTCCCTGGAAATGATTTTGTTAGGCAAGCGTTCACATAACAAGTCCGTGATTTCCATTATTTCCTATGAAAATATTTCTAATCGGGGATTTGTCTGCTTTCTGAAATGGCTGCAGCAAATCAGCAAAAGAGAGGCAACAGAGGGGAATGCTGATTTGTCCTCTCTCTTCTGCTCCCTGATTTGTTTGATTTTTCCTGCTCTCTGATTTGTCCAATCTTGCTCCCCCACTCTGTGGTTTCTGTCCAAAAATGGCTCCTGCCAAAAAAGGGAGTAAGGAAATCAGCTGTTCAGATAAGTGAATCTGTGGAGTTTATAGCGAAGTTTGGGCAGAATTCTTTAAGTATGAATAAGTGAATTTTCTGATAGAGAGTGTACAGATAGCAGGACCTGCGTGTACATGCTTTCCCCTTCAGCAAAACAGAACACATGAACAAGCTCCAGGAACCTAACTGGTTGAACAAAGCAGTGACAAAGTACAATTCAGTTCTTGAAATACAAGTAAAGTGATTTTCAGTCAATAAAATGGAACTGATTATCGAGAATAATAATTCATCTCAGAACATGGCAAACATTATTAAGATAGTTCATATTAAAAGGGGTATATGAATTTTCATAAAGGGAGTTATTACATTAAAATAAAAGAATTTTTAAAAATCAACATTGTAAGTATTCCGATGAAACCTCGTAACATTCCATAGAAGGGCATCCAAAAAAACAAATTAAACAACTAAATGTTTTAAATGAGTGGGCAAATGTATAAAATTATTGACAATGCACAGTTATTTAATAGCCATGTTCACATGTACTGCCATAATTTAGCATTATATGAGAGCCTTAGAATTATACATTCTCTGGCAATGGTCACAGAAGCTGAGAGGCATTATTAACGGAACATGTTGAGGGAGACACATGGTAACAAAACTGCACAAGGAAACTTGTTTTGGACATTAGTGTTGCTATTATTTTGCTTCATGGTCAAAACATTTATCCTGGTATAATACTGGGTCAGATTCAATCTGCTAATGTTATTTTTCAAACTAAGGATCATGTAGAGGGAATCTCTTAAATGAAAATGTAATACAAGCAAAAAACCTACTACAGTGGTACCTCACAAGACGAACGCCTCGCAAGACGAGAAACTCGCAAGACGAAAGAGTTTTTCGTTTTTTGAGTTGCTTCGCAAGACGATTTTCCCTATGGGCTTACTTCGCAAGACGAAAACGTCTTGCGAGTTCTTGTTAGTTTGTTTCCTTTTTCTTAAAACCGCTACTACCGTTAATAGCCGTGCTTCGCAAGACGAAAAATCCGCAAGACGAAGAAACTCGAAGAACGAATTAATTTCATCTTGCGAGGCACCACTGTATGGATCTTGTGACAGGGACCTCTAGACAACAACTATATTTTGTTTGCAAGAAATAAGCTAGTCCTGTGTATTCAATAGCAAGAGTCTTTCTCTAAACATCAATACTTTTGTTTCTCAGGAAAAAATGTGTTTTGCAAAGCCTCTTGATTTCAGCAGCAATACTCACTAGAAGATGGGAGTCAGCCTTCTTGTAACTTATGCTGAGCCAATTTAGGCCAATTCTATGCCACAGTTGCACTGGCAAGGGTAGTATAGCCAGATATGGTACTCTAAGACAACAAAAATAAATGCTATATACTGGGACAATGAGAAAAAGGAAAGAAATCCAAGAGAATAGGTGTACTGTTTATAGCATAACGGATAATAACTACAACTTTAAAAAGCAAAATGCAACTGTCTAGAATACAAATTTTGTGGTAACATGTTGCACTAATCTATAAGGTGACCACCCAATGGACTCCAAATCTTGTGGAACATCTAAGAAAGAATAATTAATCAGTGGTCAATCCAGCAGGAAAGGTGACAACACAAACTCAGCAGAATTTGTCCTGGGAAAACACAGTTACATTGAGAACAAGTAAATTTCCCCAAAGAACAAACTGTAAACATTCTGATATGGAGTAGTGGAGGATTATAAATTAACAAAAACATTAATCATGTAAAAATGACACACTCAAGAGGAATGACTCTTTCCTAAAAGCAGGAGACAATATATTTCATACAAATATATAAATATCTCAAAAAGAACCCTAGAGACAAGGGATAGAACAGTGGAGGTGGTAAAGAATAACCAGAAGGAGACAGTACATCAGGCATCTATGTAAAATAAAGTTTCCTTATAAAATAAGGCAGAGATTTATTTATTCTGACTTCTGGAAATAGCACTCAACAGTATAGAAAAGCTGTGTACACATTACTAGCTTAAAATGCACATAAATTGTTCTATTTCCCAATTCAGATTGAAGCTGAGGGGGAAGCATAAGAATACCATATTTCGTAAGAAACAAATAAAAATGATACAGGATAGATATGGATTGTGCCTAATGTGTATACACCACTTCCCCAACCAGGGATGAAAGTACACTATGTACATATTAACTGGGTGTACAAAGCTTAAAAGAATAAAATTAAACATAAGCGCATCCAAAAAGTCAAAACATTAAAAATCAAGACATAAAACAGCAGCTAAAATTTGAACAGTACAGCTGGCAGATTAACCTGGTTAGACTAGATGACCCTTGGAGTCCCTTCCAACTCTACCATTCTAACCTTAGGCCATAGGCTTGTCTGTATAAAAATGACCTTGCTCGGTTGGGAATCAACAAAAGAGAGCTTAAAGAACCTATTGAAAGAAGAAAGTTTAAAATATCAGGTGCAGCCACTGAAAAGGCCCTTTCATGTTTTTGGCAGTTCAGAGAAAGGCCTATATGGAAGATTTCAAAGTTCTGGTAGTCTGGATAAACTTCAATTTGTTTGCTCTCATCCAGTCCATTACCAGCTCCAGGCACACAATTACAACAATCTCCCTGGATTGAGATGCACAGGAGAGACAGAAGCTTCATGCAAATGTTGACTTGCCTGAAACAACAAGATGGGATACCAAGAGGCAACAGCAAGTATCAAAAAAGAAATTCTACCAGCACCATCAGGAAATAAACAAAAACTGCAGGAAAGGGGTGATGTTACTGAATGCTTCTCTAGACAAAAGAAAGATTGATCTCGAAAGCTATAATGTCAACAAGAAGACTAGGCTACACCACCTCTCCCTCTGCGGAGGAAAAGCAATCAGTAATTGAATCCCTTCAATAGTGTCTGAAGTTGTGCTGCCAAGATACAACTTGACAACTTCAGCAAGAACTAGGCCACAGAAATATGAAAAGTTATCCTATTAGTAATATGAGTATCTTATTTGAATTATTTGACTGAAAGGTACATAGATAATGTAGCAATTAGTGTATAATACATACTACTGAAAAGAACTATGAAACGCCTCTATTAAAATACAAAAGATACAAAAATTGAAGCAGACTAAAAAAAAATTGTCCGGTACAGCCAGCTGTGCGGTAAACATGCACTTGAAAAGGAGTTCCTAAACTGGTTTCAAATGCTCCACAAGTTTAATTCTGCTTGAAAACAGCACATGTATTATATATATACTGATTTTAATTGTATTTTATTGCTTCTTCTGTGTCTTCTATTTTATTTATTAAAGTATTTATTCTATAGAATTCAAGTTGTAATGCAATAAATGCAATACAATAAAATACATATACACCAAAAGTAGCAAAAATATAATTAAAAATTATACTGCATCTAACACAGCTCACACAGTGGTCCATGGGAAAGAAGTTTTGGAACCACTCGACTGATGGCCCAATGGACATAGAGCTAGACTTCAAAACTGAGAAGTCTCAAACACAACAACAGATTGTTTTGGAAGGCTAGCCATTCTTGCTCCATCTTAGTTCACCACAGGAACAGTGACCTAATTCATAGAATTGTTTTCAGACTGAAATAAGGAAGTGCTGTAACCGGTCATCAGCCTTAGGGCTGGGTATAAGTATAGCATGATGTCCGAGGGGGGATGTTATTGCTTTGTTTCTGTTTTATTATGCATTTTGTTTTATTATGCATTTTGTTTTCCCATTTTGCACTTTGTGCTATGAACCACCCTAGGATTTCAGATGCAGGGTGGCATACGCATTAATCCTTAATGCACATATGCAATAACATCAGGAAGGGTAGCATACGATTGCAAGGAGCAGCATGAGAAAAGTAGTTGTCCAAGGCAGGAAAGGAACATGTATGCACAATTTGCAAGAGCCGATATGTATGGAGGAGGGAGAAGGGTTTGTTCTGGAAATCCCAGCATCAACTGACCCACAAACACAGAAAACCCTCCATGCCCGTTGAGATCCGGCCAACCGGACGAGAAACGGCTGCTGCGGCGAGTGGCGCAAACACGCAAAGATCCCCAAGAGCGCCAGGAAAAGGAACACGCGTGTCAACGAGGCGGCAGAAAATAAAAATAAAAAGTACGGGCTCCCAGCCGGCGCGACTTGACACCGCGAGGCGGGAGAAGAGTTTGCCCAGGACGGAGCGGGAGGAGGCGCGCTTCCCGGGGGAGGCGGCGGGGCCGCGGGGCCGCGCAAAAGGCGCGCTCCCCGCGCAGGGAGAAGAAACTCACTTTTTGTGTGGCGGCGGCGGCGGAGGCTTCTCTTTCCTGCCGGGCGGCGCGGGGTGCTTGGCGCGGCGCCTCCGGGCCTGCAGGGCCAGCACTGAAGGGCGAGAGGGAGAGAGGGAGAGAGGGAGGCTGGTGAGGCGAGAGGCTGCGGCGGCGCCTCACGCTCTCCGTGAGGAGAAGGACGGGGAGACCCCGGCCACCCACCCCGCGTCCTCTGGGGACGACGACCGCCCGCCCACGGTACCTCTCCGGGAGCTCATTGCCGAGGACACCGCCGCCGTCGTCGTCGTCGTGGGGCCGCCGCGCCGAGCGCCTCACGGCACATCGGCCCCGCTGCTCCTCGCCGGCTGAGGAGCAGGAGCTCCCGGACTCGGCGCACATGCGCAGTTGGCCCGCGCCGGGCGGGCGAGCGGGAGGCGGCGCTGGAGCCGGAGGGGGATGGTCGCTAGGCAACGGGAGGGAGGCCTAGAGAGGGCGGCAGGTGCCTGCGAGGGAACCCCGAGGTTTCCTTCTCACCCCGCCTTGCAAAGGCGTTGGCGGCCGCTGCCGGCTTATTATTAAACCCGCGCTGCTTCTGTCGCTGGTGTGCCTGAACACGTGGGCCGAGTGACAGAAATGAGCAAAAGTTGGCAGCCCTCGTTTCTTGAAAGCAGTCGCTTAAGAACATGCGCGCATGGTTTCGTTTCCCGCCTTTCCACTGTTCAGGGGATGCTCGAGGCGGCGCACAACGTGGAAGGAAAGTAACGTGAGAACATCACTGAGTCGTGAAGTTGGGAAAGGACCACAAGAGTCATCTAGTCCGCCCCGTGCAATGCAGGAATCTTTTTGCCCAAGGTGCATAGCTGTCAACCGTCCCGTATTTGGTGGGAAACTCCCTTATCCCAGCGCTGTGTCCCGCTGCTGTCCCTTATTGATGATGTCCCTTAAATTTCCCAGGGTCATGCTCGCCCGGCTCGGGAGGGAAGCAGTGGCTTGGGGTCCTCCGCCGCGAGAGAGAGCACGTGCACGAGCTGCCGCGTCTCCGTCTCTCCCTTTTCCCCCTCAGGGGCGCGTCGTGAGGAGACGGGTGGCGGTGGGTGGGCAGGCAGCCCCTCTCTTGCGAGACTTCTGCCGCGCTGCCAGGGGAAGCTGGAGGCGGCGGCGGCGGCGGCTGAGGAGGCGGCCTGAGGGAGGAAGAAGAGGAGGGGATGGGGAGGGATGCAGAAGGGCGGCGCTTCAGCGGCCACCGCGGCGCCGCAACCATATCATGCTGGGCTCGCGGGCGGCGTGGGCGAGAGTCTCCCTCCCTCCCTCTCTCTCGGGCGGGGAAGGGCCGATGGAACTCCTTGTGCCAGGACAACGGCAGCCCCGATGTGCTGCTTAGCATCCCCTCCAACCAGTGCAGCATCTTAATGTAGTGATTTCCCCCTCTGCATCCCTTTCATACCTCTATTTTTATAAATCATTTGTCCATCCATAGTTCAAATTTTTACTACAAGTTTTCTGTCAGTCCTACCAATGTATGTAACTCTTTACAATAGCTTTTCAAATAAATTATAAACTTTCCCCATTCTTTATTAAAGAGGTCCTCTTCCTGGTTTCTAATTCTGCCTGTAAGTTTTGCCATCTCGATGTCGTTCATCAGTTTTCTCTGCCCCTCTTCTTTGGTCGGAGTTGTAGACCCTTAGGATCATCTAGTCCAATCACCTGCAAAACACAGTCAGTGGCAGCCAAAGTAGCATGGCTCCATGAGTGCCGGATTTCTGTATAAGCTCAGTAAAATCCCTTATTTTGGCTGCTGATCCCTTATTTTCAAATTTGTAAGTTGACAGCTATGCCAAGGTGGGGCTCGAACCCACGACCCTGAGATTAGGGGTCTTCTGATCTACTGACTGAGCAGTAAAGAAAACTTTTTGAAGAACACAACCAAATAGAAGAAGTTCCACATATATCGCAACATGATCGAAAATGCAAAAAGCCAACAGTGACGGACACCAACCTAAAAACCCAAACAACACCCCAGCCCATTGCTGAAGTCAGTCAGGGTCCCGCCTTCCCAGGTCAGGTATAAAAAAGCCCTGCAAAACAGGGAGTAGGTCTTCCATTTAATTATAACACTGCTTCCGCATATGCAGAGTTATCATTAGTTTGCAGGTGGATTATGTTTGGCTTTGCAGAAGGTTCATAGTTCAGTGGGCAGAGCATATGCCTTGCGTGCAGAAGGTTTCTGCTTCAGTTCCTGTGATCCTTGGTTTCATTACCTTCAGTTGTAAAGAGATCTCAGGTAGCAGGATTGAGGTGATCTCTGCTTACACTCCCTTGCCAATAGACAAAATAGTCAGCACTGAGGCAGACAAGGGCCTGGTCTGACATAAGGCAGCTTCCTAAGGTAGTATATGAACTCTGGGGCACCATGCCATAACCATTAATGTGGCAATTTCTCCTAGTTGTGAAAAGCATGGAACAGCTGCATACATTTTGCACACCATTGCAATACCTAATGTCACCGAGTTTCCTGTGGCTTGCAAACAGTAAAATCCAATGTGTATAGACACCCTAGATACAGATCTATTGCCTTGGCGTAGGAGTCACTGCCACAACATATTTTGTGCCAGGGCAGAAAATCCAAATGGTGCCCATCATAGTGGTAGAAAATAATAATAGACTAAAATACATAAGAACATAAGAGTCTGCTGGATCAGGTCAATGGCCCATTTAGTCCGGCAACCTTTTCTCACAGTGGTTAACCAGTTGTCCACAAGCAGAATCTGAGCACAACAGCAATCTGCCCAACTGGTATTCTGAGGTCTGCTGCCACTGATAGTGGATGTGGATGGAACATTACCATAATTTGCTGCAATTTAATTGTACCCCAAAACATGCCACCTGAGGAATGCCACCCTGCCTGATGGCAGTAGGGCCCCAATCTCAGCTGTCACCTGCGTGAGGGTCAAAATAGTTAAGATGCCAGAAGATCCATGAGTGGGAATACAGGTACTTCAAGATGGTTGCTATTTTCAGGTGGTATTCCATTATATGCTGGCAAAGTACTGTAAGTTTGCTCATATACAGTTGATTGGCAGGTCTTGTGCAATGACGGGGAAATGCACTGTAAAGTGAGAAATAACATTTGCCTTGATGCCACATCATCCAACCGCCCTACAAACAAACCAGGTTGATTATTCAATAAAGAGGCCACCTGGAAGTGCCCTGGGTCTCTTTGTGAGTTTTGTCAAAGGTACAACAGCAGGTGCAGATGTCCTGATTTGGTTTTGGACCACAGTACTAAGGTTAGGAATCACCTATGCCATTTCCCCAAAATAAATTGCCTCCTAAAGCTGCTGTTTGCCCCATGAGGGGAAGTTACATGTGAGGAAAGACTTGTGTGTGGAAAGGGTTGTTTCTGATCTGAATTCTCATTCCAGCTCCCCACCCCCATGTTCCCTGTTAGCTTTGGAAAAACCCACATGAGATCAAGTCACCCATTTCCCATCATCTAGTCTAGTTTGGCCATCAATATACAATACCAACATTGACCCAAGGCTTAATTGGAATGACTGAAGAGCTCCATAAGTTGTTTTTACACCCTACATCCTTCTAAGACAGCTGAAAGATGAATTTTGAAAACACAAGAAGCAATTTTAATGTACTAAGGAGTGGACTTTGCATGGTGGAAGAGGAGGGGTCCTGGTAGCCCCACGTTTCTCTCTCTCTGTGTCTTCGCCTCTCTCAGGGCTCGTGACGGCCCACCTACAAAGGAAGGTCGGCATCATTGCAAGGATAAAAGGAAGACAAGTGGCGCTGTAGAGTTTAGGGAGGGTTTGGCGTTTTTCTGTCAACTCATCACAACCATGAGAAGGGCAAGAGCTGTCTAACCCACCTTCTGCCTTCACAGTTTTGAGGAGGAGGTGGAGCTAAAAAATGTGGGAATGGCATTCTGTTTGAAGTCGAAAGGGGACACTTTTGTCCAAAAAAGGAACAATCCAGTTTTTCTAGGGACGAGTGGCAACCCTACTGGTATTCCAAAATAGCTACTAATACAGTGTGATCATACCTTGCATTTATGCAGCACATGTAAAGTGTTCAACATGCTTAGCATGCATTATTTTGGTTCTCACAACAAACATATAATAAATTGTCCCCATATGGGGAGGTGAGGACTCAGGAGCTGAAACACTTGTGATTTGCCTGGGGTCATCCAGTGAGCTAGTAGTGGAGGTAAGGTTTGAATCTGACCTTCACACTTTTAGTTACTTTGGTGTTCATATAATACATATAATACAAGCCATATTAACACATATTTAACTGAATAATACATAGCTATGGTCTGCCATAGTGATTAAAACAGGACACATAAAAGGCCACATTGAATATATAAGCAGCCTGGCCACAGCTGCCAGAACAACCAAGTTATCCTAAATCCACTATCACAGGAGCAGTCCAATTGTTGTTGTTGTTTAGTCATTTAGTCGTGTCCGACTCTTCGTGACCCCATGGACAGGAGCACGCCAGGCACTCCTGTCTTCCACTGCCTCCCGCAGTTTGGTCAAACTCATGCTGGTAGCTTCGAGAACACTGTCCAACCATCTCGTCCTCTGTCATCCCCTTCTCCTTGTGCCCTCCATCTTTCCCAGCATCAGGGTCTTTTCCAGGGAGTCTTCTCTTCTCATGAGGTGGCCAAAGTATTGGAGCCTCAGCTTCATGATCTGTCCTTCCAGTGAGCACTCAGGGCTGATTTCCTTCAGAATGGATAGGTTTGATCTTCTTGCAGTCCATGGGACTCTCAAGAGTCTCCTCCAGCACCATAATTCAAAAGCATCAATTCTTCGGTGATCAGCTGTCCAATTGGGAACACCTTTTTCTTTATTCTTAAAGGATCTAAATTGTCTTAAGACTGTCCTAGATTCTCTCCAACTTTAAAGTTGTACTATTTTAAACTAGTGCTACCAAAAAAAACCCCACAAGATCATTAACCTAGTTTTTAGGTTATGGGTCAGCACTTTTTTCTAGATCCATGAAGGCTAGAAACTAAAGCATAATTCTCAAACTAAGTAACTCAGGCTTGCCCCACTAAATTCAAAATTCAATAGATCCTTCCTGGATTTGTGAATTGATAACTGCGGTCCAACATTTAAAATTTAAAGCATCGTGATGAATAAGATTGCTCCTCCCACACACTGCTATTTTTCATTTACAGTAATGACCCTGTTTACTCTGTAAGAACCTGAAGACACTGCATATTTAAAGCAGTTTAATAACTATTATATGTGAGATCCTGGGATGTCTAACAGATGTTTAACCTCTACAAAACTATAGTGTCCTAAGTTCCTTAGGGACAACCACAACTGTTAAATTGGTTTGCAATCTGCTTGTAATGCCAACTAGTGTATCCTTGTTTTCCACTGGGTTTTTTGTCACAGTTTACTGCATTGTGTGGCTGAAATTGTATAAACTAAATATCAACATCCACTCCTTGTCTTCAGTAAAGTGCACAGGATTTGTGAGGAGTTACAACATAACGGGCCAACATCCAACATGTTTAAAGCCTATCAAAAGTAATATAGTGGTACCTCGGGTTAAGAACTTAATTCGTTCCAGAGGTCCGTTCTTAACGTGAAACTGTTCTTAACTGGAGGTACCACTGTATTACTTTTGATAATAATTGCTGCGCAATTTCTGTTCTCATCCTGAAGCAAAGTTCTTAACCCGAGGTGCTATTTCTGGGTTAGCAGAGTCTGTAACCTGAAGTGTCTGTAACCTGAAGCGTCTGTAACCTGAGGTACCACTGTAATCTCAAGTGTGCTTAACTTGACTTTGGTGACTAGAGAATACTTTGCCCATGGAAAATGCTGCCCAAATGCATTTTCAACTGTTGCCTGGCCTGACCAAAACTTTGTTGATGCAAGTCCCGATCCAAAGAGTCACATGATGTGCTCCATGTATCCTGCCTTTAGGAAACTGTTTTTGAGCCCCAGGAGACTTTCAGAAGGGGCTGGCAGCTAAAAGCAAAGAGAAACTCTGTGCAAGTTACTGGGCAAACATAAAGGGGCTGCTTGGATCTTGACCACAGTATTATTTACTAGCTGATCAGATGTGAAGTACAAATGAGAGTTTCCTAAATGAAGGAATGAAATTCCTCATTAGCATGCCAGTCCAACACCCTTCTCTTCCACAGCCTCCCTCTTTGCTCATTTCCATGCCTATTGTATGCATCTGTGGTGACAAAGAGCTTCTATATGTACAAAGAGTTGGCAATTTTTCATTCCCAGTGACTAGCTCCATGCCTGCAGTTACTCTATGTCAACCAGGCTTGAAGAACTCTTGCAACAAGTTTGGTGAAAGGCTGCAATTAATATAACAATTTAAAAATGCGTTTGTATTTGGCACTGAGACAGAGACTTTGTTACTCCATTGCACATATGTAACACATTGCATCTGTGCAGGCATGAAAAGAGTCAGAATTGGGATTCTAATGAGATGTCACCACAGTAAAACAATACATTGTTTTGTTTGTTTTGTTTAAAAAGAACTTAAGAGTGGCTTGCTGGTGGTATTGTGGCTCTTCAGAAAGGCTACTTGGATGATTTTGGAAAAACTTATTATGATGAGAGACATGTACTCCTAATTATTTAGTGCTGCTTGCAGGTTATAGTAATGTTTTTAAAGAACAAATAAAATGGAAGTAGATAAATAGATGGGGCCTACTTGTAAGTAAGGGGGCACAATGCTTGCTACTGTGGCTCAAGTGCTATGCTGTACAATTAAAATTGCTGCTTTATACAGTGATCCTGCGGTAGAACCTTTAAAAAAGAGTAATCTCTGCAGAATGTGACCTGTAATGTAGCATGCAGTATGAAGAAAACAAGTCCTAATTCTCAATATTTGACATTTTCCCGGAAATAACAGTGGTACGTAACCTCGGGTTACATACGCTTCAGGTTACAGACTCCACTAACCCAGAAATATTATCTCGGGTTAAGAACTTTGCTTCAGGATGAGAACAGAAATCGTGCTCCGGTGGTGCGGCGGCAGCAGGCCCCATTAGCTAAAGTAGTGCTTCAGGTTAAGAACAGTTTCAGGTTAAGAACGGACCTCCATCACAAATTAAGTACTTAACCTGAGGTACCACTGTATATCAATTATGGTCGGGGGCCCTTAAATATAGTCTTGTTAGCAACCTTACATGTTGCAACGCAAGTGTTAAGATTAAAGACTGCTTATATGTTTTCCAGTGTTTAAACCACATCGAAATTAAACCATAAAAGTTTAGCCAATATATAAGCCATATTATATTATAGAAGAAATGTGTGCAGCAGCTACACAATCTAGATGCATGCAAAATCTCATAACTATACAACCTTATTCCTAAAATAATAGCATCAATGTTACATCACAAGTAACTTTTATGAGTCGTGTTTTCTTCAAAAACTAGCACGAGTTTTTAATGGGATCTACATAACTGGTTTTAACTACTGTCTGTGCTAAGTAACACACCCCATACTCTCAAGTAAGTGAGCATACAATTGTAGACTAAGGTTTTATCTTATTTTAAGCAGGAGTGGGTGGATGCAAAAGGGTGGAGCACCCACACAGAGAGCCATTAACAGAGAGCCCATATTTCCTCATTTCAAAAAATGGGCTTTAGCCATGGTAACTACAATGCATAGAACTGAACTGTAGGTTCAGTTTTCAGGGCCAAATGATGAAGTATTCTTAATTCCTGGGTCTCAGCCTACTTTTTCTGGCTATAGTGTTGCTGCTGGTATAGCAGTAGTAAACGAAATAAACTTTGCATTTGCTCAGAGAAATACAAGGTACTTCTCATGAAAACGTCACCTATCAAATAGTTTCCCATTTCATGTAGCTAAGAGGCCCTTGTAGCATCAAGATCTCAAGCTAATTTATTGAACAGTCTGGATACTGATGCTTTTCCTCCTACACGTATCCAACAGTTTGGCTCTCAAAGTCTACTTTTGGCTTATCAAAGCAGGGCAACCTTCTTTAACTCAAATATAAACCAGTTACTGTGATACATGTACCTCGGGTTAAGTACTTAATTCGTTCCAGAGGTCCGTTCTTAACCTGAAACTGTTCTTAACCTGAAGCACCACTTTAGTTAATGGCGCCACACCACCAGAGCATGATTTCTGTTCTCATCCTGAGGTAAAGTTCTTAACCCGAGGTACTATTTCTGGGTTAGTGGAGTCTGTAACCGGAAGCGTATGTAACCGGAAGCGTATGTAACCCGAGGTACCACTGTATAAACAAACAGGAGCAGTCAATTAACATGCCATTCATGACAGTGACTGCAGCTACATCTAATGTTATGCAAGCAATAAATGAGGAGGCCTTGCAACTAAATTTTAGAATGGAAACCATCTAACTATTGTGCGTTCATAAGCAGTAAAATCCTGTTTTAAGTATTTATGAAGATCACTTATGAATGAACTTAGTCAGTTTCACATAACTGGGGAAAACAGCAGCTCTTTGCCTCCAGGCATTGAAAATTCTCTGTACTCCTACAGCAACTTCTGTGCTGCATCCATTTCAAAACAAAGTAATCTCTTATGAGTGTTTCTAAATATGAAATGTGACACTAAGAATTAATTTCCATCAGATTCTAACTTTATCTGGTGCAGTTTTAGATCTACATTTTAGTTCCATCAGTGCCTGTCTTTAGCAACAAAAACTAGGCAGACATCAGCCAAAATTATATTTAATGTCATTTTTAGTTTAATTGGTCTGGTGGTGGAAGAGTTGCTACATTGTACTAGCGGCAACTGTAAGATCACAGCCACAAAGGCACTCTGTACTGTGAGAGTTCAGATGGTCATGTCTAAGCTTAATAAACCAAGCTATTAATAAGTCTCTTCTACTTCTCCCTTCATAGTGGGAGCTAGCAGTCTACGTTTTACAAAGACAATACAGTGGTACCTCGGGTTAAGTACTTAATTTGTTCCGGAGGTCCGTTCTTAACCTGAAACTGTTCTTAACCTGAAGCACCACTTTAGCTAATGGGGCCTCCTGCTGTCGCCGCCGGAGCACGATTTCTGTTCTCATCCTGAAGCAAAGTTCTTAACCTGAAGCACTATTTCTGGGTTAGCGGAGTCTGTAACCTGAAGCGTCTGTAACCTAAAGCGTATGTAACCCGAGGTACCGCTGTACTTCCCTAGTTCATCCGATCCAATAAACTATGGTTAGCAATTTTGGAACAAGGCAGGATATTAAGACAAATGTAATCTATGATTTAATATTCTGGCTTGTTCCAAAGTTGTTAACCAAATTATGTATGCAATGTTTGTTTGTTTGTATGTATGTATGTATGTATAAATGACAAGCAGTATGCTATTTTATATAAATAAATAAAAATGAATAGTTTCCAGATGCGTGGACCAATAACTTTTGTTAATGAAATACTTCCTGTTTTGTATGCTGATTTATGCAAAATGAGGAGCAAAGGGCTAAGAAGCTCATTTGTATCTTATTAAGCTGATTTATGGTTATCCAAGTGTGGCCACTGTGTGAAAGCCTGGGCATGGCTTGCAGTTCTGCATTCTCTTAGAGCTTAATTCTCCCTCCATGTGTAACTCTTCCCCTCCTTTTCTCTCACCAATGTGTGGTTTATGTATCTCCATTCCTGTCCTTTATTTTTCCCGTGGGCAAGCTGGTCCTCCACACAAACGGCCTAGAAAAAGATGTATTAAAAAAATTATTATAATCCCCTTACATATTTCTTGAAATGCCTCTCTCCATATCCACAAGTCCAAGTCCTAGTTTTTTTGGGGGGGGTAGGGTGGAAGGCTGCTTGTAGTATCACCAAGTGGTGTGACCGGGAACCTGGAGCAAGGCCTTCTCCGTGGTGGCCCCCCAGCTATGGAACTCCCTCCCCATAGAACGCAGATGGCCACGCCACAGATGGACTTTCACCGCCTGGTGAAGACGTATTTATTCTCCCAAGATTTTGGAGGCCGTGTGAGCTTTACTTTTTAATGGCTCCAATCCTTTCTGATTGCAGTAGCAGCCATTTTTATTTGTTCAAATGCAAAATAAATAAATAAATCACAACTAAATCTGTAAAAAGGACTTCTTGATATAATGTGGCTTTATATTCAGTCCTTGAAATATATGACTACGTAATAAACCTTGGGACTTTGACTAATCCTACTGACTGACACTGAGATATTTTATACAGATAAAAAAGAAATAAAAATTGCTGGATTGGAAGGAGACCTAAATGGCATCTAGTCCGACTATTTACATGACTGCAGATCCTTACATTAGCAAAGGTAATTGGCAGTGTAATTAAGACTACAGTGCATAAGAAGCTGGCTGAAGGAAGGTCCAAGGATTAAAACAGTTTATGGTAAGATAGTGCCACTGTATTCTGCTCTGGTCAGACCTCACCTGGAGTACTGTGTCCAGTTCTGGGCACCACAGTTCAAGAAGGACACTGACAAACTGGAACGTGTCCAGAGGAGGGCAACCAAAATGGTCAAAGGTCTGGAAATGATGCCTTATGAGGAATGGCTAAGGGAGCTGGGCATGTTTAGCCTGGAGAAGAGGAGGTTAAGGGGTGATATGATAGCCATGTTCAAATATATAAAAGGATGTCACATAGAGGAGGGAGAAAGGTTGTTTTCTGCTGCTCCAGAGAAGCGGACACGGAGCAATGGATCCAAACTGCAGGAAAGAAGATTCCACCTAAACATTAGGAAGAACTTCCTGACAGTAAGAGCTGTTCGACAGTGGAATTTGCTGCCAAGGAGTGTGGTGGAGTCTCCTTCTTTGGAGGTCTTTAAGCAGAGGCTGGACAACCATATGTCAGGAGTGCTCTGATGGTGTTTCCTGCTTGGCAGGGGGTTGGACTCGATGGCCCTTGTGGTCTCTTCCAACTCTATGATTCTATGATTCTAAGATTGTCATATGGATAAACAAGTTATCACTATGTTACAATTTTCTCAAAGCAGTAAATTCATATCAATGCAAATGTAAACAAAAAAATTTCCCCATATTTGCACTATCAGCAAGGGAGGGGAGGAAATTGCTGGACCTCTCAATGCTGGTCACCTACCTGTGGTATCGCATTGTCATATGTACGAGTCCAAAGAAGGGCAGATGGGGTTGCTGTCACTTTCCTTTTTGGCATTTTTTTCATGAAAGCTTTGTGAGCAAACATGGTTTGTGTTATGTACTGAAGTTCTCACCCTGGGCCAGCAGGGGGATACTGTAGATAGTTATGCAAATGAAGGATCGAAAGTGACGTTCAGTGATTGGATAGTTTGTATGCAAATGAAGGATCGAAAGTGACATTCAGTGATTGGATAGTTTTAGAAAATGGCAACAGTTACATTGTTCTGGAGCTCTATATAAGCAGGCTGACTGAGCTCCTCAGTTAGTTCTGTTCCAGCTTACAAATAAAGAGCTGCTTTGGAAGAATCGCTGTGTCGTCTGATATGTTTGCCCACAACTTAACAGTTTGTACTATGTATAGACTTGAAAGGGTGCATTAGCCTTCCCCAAAGAGATCTTGACCATTCAGACCACAATCTACCTGTTGACTGAACACCACTGTGACTTCATCTGGCAAGACGGTAGATTTTCCAACCACAAGGGCCTATGCTGAAGAAGCCAATGAAATCTAGATGTAACTCTGGCCATTAATTTTAGCCAGGCAAATATAATTACTTTATGCTGTTATGCAGGTTATCTACTATAATTTGGTTCCCTGTAATTGAATTCCCTTTGCTTTGCTTACCTTAGTCTTCCCATGTTTTAATGTTGCATGTTATCTCTATGTTATGTGATTTATTTCTCTCTTTTAATCCCAGAGCCATTTAGGTATTGAGTAAATTTTTAAAACATCTAAATAATATTAATCAGCATAATGAATATTCAGTCAGATTATTAGCTTTCACCCGTACATATTTTATCTGATTTCCCTTCCCAAGTATTTTGGAAAAGGCAAGCTTTTCAAATCCTTTACAAATGAATTATAGTACCTACTTATTAATAGGGGAGAATTCAATTTAGGTTAATGATTTTTAAAATAAAGATATAATAGTATGAAGCAGCCCTTCTCAATCTTGGGTCCCCAGATGTTGTTGGACTACAACTCCCATCATCCCTAGCTAGCAAGACTAGCAGTCAGGAATGATGGGAGTTGTAGTTCAACAACATCTGGGCGCCCACAGTTGAGAAATGCTGGTAAAAAGATATAGTATATACAAACATGTCTGAAGAGGGACATGCATTCATGCATTAATTGAAAGAAACTGAAATAATTATATACATGCTCTCCCAAGTTTTTGAGCTTAATTGTATTTTTAAAATTTAGGTAGACCGTGTAGTAGTAAATAACTAGATAGCTAATTTGTTATGGATAGGCACTAATTGTGGTTTTGATTAACATTTTGTATCTTCTGATGTATAGGAAATAATGGTGGTTCTGATTATCACTAGAATTATTATTGTCTTACAAGTTGGCAAACAGGTATCTCTTGGCAAAATCAGTTGTGTAATTGGCACTTGGCATGATCTAGCCCAGAGGTTATCAACCCTTTTGTGTCTGGAATTTTGGAAAGTTTGAGAAAGTGTTAAGGGCACCGATCACAAAATGGCTGCCGCGAGGGATGTGGCCAAACACAAAATGGTTCCTGCCTCCAAAAGGGCAAAGAAAGAAAGAAAATAAATGGAAACATAAAAGGGTTCTAATATGGAAAAACATTTTATTTTTATTTTTTTAAATAAGTTTGAACAACTTTCTTCTTTGCCAGACACTGTTGAGTTGTTATGTGTCTATTACTGGTGTGCTGCTGTAAATTAGAGTTAGAAAATAAAATATAATTGAATCCAGAAATTATTTTGAATTACTACAGCCAGCCATACACATGCATAGTTACAAATAAAAAGTCGTACATAATGCTGGCTAGCAAGTTTGTTTGTTTGCTGTTACTATCGCTATGAAATGTGTTAGGTTGTGGGTGAACATATCAGACGACACAGCGATTCTTCAAACAGCTCTTATTTATTCACAGGCCAGAACAGAACTGAACTGAAGGGTTCAGTCAGCCTGCTTATATAGAGCTCCAGTACAACGCAACTGTAACAATTTTCTAAAGCTATCCAATCACTGAACGTCACTTTCGATCCCTTATTTGCATAACTATCTACAGTATCCCCCTGCTGGTCCAGGGTGAGAACTTCAGTACATAACAAAATTTAAAAGAACTACAAGGATATTACACAGAATATATACCGTATATATATAGAGAGAGAGAGAGTGGTAAATGAACAATACTAGCTCAGACTGGTGTGATGTTTAAGGCTGAATATCATCTACAAGCTTCTCAATATTTGGTGTGTATGAGGTTAGAATAATAATAATATCGTTGCTCCTTTTGCACAGTGTTCTCCCCTCCCCAAACATTTTGGGAGGCAGACAAGAGGAAATAGTGGTGATAATAATGATGCCTCTGAAATACATCCATCTGCAAAAACCACATGGTAACAACCAGGGGGAAAAATATAATTGTTATCTCTATCATCATTATGATGCCTCAACATTACACTTCCTGCCCCCCCTGCCCCCACAGAAACAACTTTGGAACAATCTCTACTATAAGAAACAAGAAAGCATTGCTATGTCCTCACCTCTCTTTAAGAGCTGTGTGCTCCACATACTGGCAGGCAGCAAAATAGACAATGAAGCAATGGGAGCATTCTTGCATTTCCTCCTCTACCACCATTTTTTCATAGTTTCTCTAGCAAGCCGCCTCCGACTGTTCACATGGTCAGTGGACAACAAAGTCCCATCCTTCTTTCCCTACTCCAAACACACCTATTGAAAAAGCCTCTCAAGTAGGGCTTGCCAATCGCTCGATGCAGCTGGCAGGCAGCAAAACAAAACAAATACTGCAGCAAACACGTAGAATCAAGAACTAGAACATAAGACAGACGCAAGAAAGCTCACTAAAGGGGAGGGAGAAACAGCAGCTCTTTAGTACTGCAGGGATTCCTGTCACCTGGGGTCCAAAGAACTTGGTCCTCAATCCCAGCTCTCTCTACATTCATTAGCTAAAAACACTGAAATGTGGGAGCAGCCATGCTGGCTCATTTCACAGAAATTGCTTAGAACCTGGGCATTTTGCTTTGTAACCTTCCTTTTAGGAGGGCTACAGATTTGATTTTATTTTTTAAATGAAAACTCTGGGGCCCTTGCAAGAGCCACCAATGAAGGCTTTTGTGGGTACCATGGCATCCACAGGTACTGGGGTTGGTGACCCCCAACCTAGCCAAAGCTGTGCACTTTAAAATCTTATCATTTCAACGGCAGAGATTTATGTACTTAACTATTTAATTAAAATGAATGGAACAATAACTTTTACTAGATCATGCACTCTCTTATGAAGTAGTCGCCGCCACCACAATCTGATTTAGGAGTAAGTAGGGCTGCTGTTTGTTTTGACAATTCTAGCCTCAGGCCTTATTTTTAAATAGACATAATAAAAACATTACATTACATTTATGTTTTCAGTATACCACACTTTTCTAAGGCTAGCAATGTGAATGAGACCTTCATTAAGGCATTTTTACGCATGATCCAAATATACTTTTCATACTTAATTCCCTTACTTAAGCCTCAGATACTTAAAAAAAATAAGAATTATGCAAGAGAGACAGGAAATGTAGGTTGAATTTGCATACATTTGCATTAAATATGTGGGAAATGTAGAACACTATTTCCAGATGGGGCCAGAGGCCTGTGCTTGAAGGAGGCTGCAGACTCCCAGGAGCCTAAAAGGAAATCCCTTGAGAAAAAGGGTGGAAGACTTGCACAAGCTTCTGTACTACATAGGTTAGGTCCAGATTACATTGGAAAATCATGTTGACAATGAGCTGGATAATGATTGGGGGCATTGCCTGCCCTGCCTTAAATGAATCAACCAACATCTTATTGAAATACCAGAGTATATGAGGAACAATAAGAAATCCAAAACATACATTTAGATTTATCGGATATAATGGGCATTGTTCACCGCAGATGGTGACAGCGGCCATGAAATTAAAAGATGCCTGCTTCTTGGGAGAAAAGCAATGACAAACCTAGACAGCATCTTAAAAAGCAGAGACATCACCTTGCCAACAAAGGTCCGTCTAGTTAAAGCTATGGTTTTCCCAGTAGTGATGTATGGAAGTGAGAGCTGGACCATAAAGAAGGCTGATCGCTGAAGAATTGATGCTTTTGAATTATGGTTCTGGAGGAGACTCTTGAGAGTCCCATGGACTGCAAGAAGATCAAACCTCTCCATTCTGAAGGAAATCAGCCCTGAGTGCGCACTGGAAGGACAGATCCTGAAGCTGAGGCTCCAATACTTTGGCCACCTCATGAGAAGAGAAGACTCCCTGGAAAAGACCCTGATGTTGGGAAAGATGGAGGGCACAAGGAGAAGGGGGCGACAGAGGATGAGATGGTTGGACAGTGTTCTCGAAGCTACTAACATGAGTTTGACCAAACTGCGGGAGGCAGTGGAAGACAGAAGTGCCTGGCGTGCTCTGGTCCATGGGGTCACGAAGAGTCGGTCACGACTAAACGACTAAACAACAACAACAATGGGCATTGTCAAGATGCTACTGTGTTGTCAGAAAAGAGTTGGCTTCCAATTCAGTCATGCTCAGAGTAGGTCCACTGAAATCCATTGATTTAAAAGGATCTACATCAAGCATGTTTTAGCTGGATACCACCAAAGATTTATAGATGCTGAACTGTCTTTGAAACTTGACAAAAATTGGTCTGCTTCTCAAAATAAACAGCTGACGTTTATAGGGTCGCCATATTCTGAAGAGCAAAAAAAGAGGACACAGTTGCCGACTTCCACTTTTGGATCGCTATGACGACTTTACCCATTAAAAAGAGGATGTGCCCTGGAAATGAGGACATATGGCAACCGTGAAAGTAGTACTTGCTGTTTTAGTTCTCCACTGCTTGTTCTTTGGCACTATGGAATGGAAGGACAAGTTGCTTTTCAAGCAAAGGCAGATCTAAAGGTTAATAGGTAAAAATCCCCAACATAGTAGGTAAAGGTAAAGGATCCCTGACCATTAGGTCCAATCGTGACTGACTCTGGGGTTGCGGTGCTCATCTCGCTTTATAGACTGAGGGAGCCGGCGTACAGCTTCCGGGTCATGTGGCCAGCATGACTAAACCGCTTCTGGCAAACCAGAGCAGCGCACGAAAACGCCATTTACCTTCCCACCACAGTGGTACCTATTTATCTACTTGCACTGGTGTGCTTTCAAACTGCTAGGTTGGCAGGAGCTGGGACCAAGCAACGGGAGCTCACCCCATAACGGGGATTCGAACTGCTGACCTTCTGATAAGCAAGTCCTAGGCTCTGTGGTTTAACCCACAGCGCCACCTGCATCCCGATAACATAGTAGGTACTATCTAGCTAAACATATGCATGTTGGAAAGATCTGCAGCATATTACCTCTGAAGTGGCATGTAACTATACCTTTGGTATATATTTCCGCAGGACATGTACTTGGCCGGATTGTGACCATTAGGATTTGCATGGAAATAGCACGTTTTGAACCAAGATAATCATATTCTTCCAAGACACTCCCCTACAATAAGATTTTAGTAATCTTTAGTTACCTCAATGACAAATGGTGTAGAAAAGTTGGATATAAATGACTGCAATAAGCAGGTCTTCTATGTTTTAATATGCTGCACTGCCTTGCTATTATATAGCAGTATAGAAAGACTTCCACAAAGAAACAAGTGGCTATTTTTCCTGCCTGTGTTTTGTCAGTTAATTTGTCTTACTCCACTCAGAGAAAAAGCTGCCATAGACACAGCCAATATTCTACGGATTATGTTCCCACTCACTGCATTCTGGAAAACCTGGCCTCCCTTCTTTTGCTTCCTCCCACTAAAATGCATTAACAGTTCTTTTTTTAAAAAATATTTTTTTTTATTTTCCAACATAAATTAGAGACAATACACTACACAATACATAAACAAACAAACATATAAACACGTATAATTTCATAACCTCTTTTTCATTAACCCTATTTCACCGACTTCCCCGTGCCTCCCTTTTCTGCATCCCTATTTAATAATTTTCTTCAGCAACCCCTCACTTCTATTAACTTTTAAACTCTTTTCCTTTCCTTCTTCTCTTACCCAATCATTTACAGCTGTAATCTTTTTTTTTTCATTACCCTTGACATTTTAGCATTCATTAATTTTATAGTAATTTTTAAGATAAACTTTGAATTTCTTCCAATCTTCTTCCACCGTCTCTTTTCCTTGGTCACGGATTCTGCCAGTCATCTCAGCCAGTCCCATGTAGTCAATCACCTTCGTCTGCCATTCTTCCAGTGTGGGTAGTTCTTGTGTCTTCCTAAAATGCATTAACAGTTCTTTATTCTTCACTTTGCTAACCTAATTTAAAATGGTAATAAGACTACAGAGAACTAAAGGTCTTTCTTCTTTTAATTTGTATATAGACCAGTTGTCCGTGCTTACATGTTTCGGACAAGGTCTGTTACGAATGCAATGCCAGCAATACTTCAGGGTGGCAAAAGGGCAGTCACTCTTAAAAAACAACAACCAGTAAGAACACTTCATTATGTGAAGAGAACAATGATGACCAAAGATAGGCACCGTACCCGATAAGAGACCAAGGCCTGGTTATCTTTATGCCTGGGAAGCCAATGGGAAGCCCTCCAGAGTTGACCAACTTAACTAGAGTTCTGTCTACCACCTTGTACCCTGCTTATTAAACAGAACATTAAAAATACACATTTAGAACTGGGTCACTCGTTTCATGATCATGGAGGACCAGAGGACCCTAGCCGGTGTAGCATTTGGGTGAGCTGCCTTAACAATGGGCATTATGAGTATTTTACTGTATGTGTATTTTAGTGAACTGAATAGAAAGATTATGAATCACGGGGGGCATGGAGAGAGTGCATATGAACTTAACAATGCTCAGCTTATTTTTTTAGTTGCCCTTTTGTTAACGCTGTTTTATAGATTATGAATGCCGTATCAATTAGTTGCCTTTTTGTTATGGCATTTATAATCTATAAAACAGCATTATCAATTGCTAATCGTGTAATACGCCTTTGGCTGTAATTGTGATGTTTGGCTTATTTTTTTAGTTGCTGCTGTGTTAATAGCGTTTTATAGATTGCAATTGTTTCATGCATGATGTTAATTACTCTGTAAATCATGGATGTTTTTTCCATTATGTTTTATTACATTATTGTTATTTAATGTTTGTAAGCTGCTTTAAGATTCATTTCCATGAAAAGCGGCAAGGAAACACAATAAATCAAATCAAAGGAGAAGGCCCCTGGTATCTTCAGCTGGGGATAAAGAGACCTCTTGATAGCTGCTGCCAACCACTGTAAGCTCAGCTAGACGGAGGTTAGAGGTATAGTAGCTCTGAATGAAGGTCCGTATAGTAAAGGTCCGTATAGTAAAAGCTATGGTTTTCCCAGTAGTGATGTACGGAAGTGAGAGCTGGACCATAAAGAAGGCTGATCGCCGAAGAGTTGTTGCTTTGAATTATGGTGCTGGAGGAGACTCTTGAGAGTCCCATGGACTGCAAGAAGATCAAACCTCTCCATTCTGAAGGAAATCAGCCCCGAGTGCTCACTGGAAGGACAGATCCTGAAGATGAGGCTCCAATACTTTGGACACCTCATGAGAAGAGAAGACTCCCTGGAAAAGACCCTGATGTTGGGAAAGATGGAGGGCACAAGGAGAAGGGGTCGACAGAGGACGAGATGGTTGGACAGTGTTCTCGAAGCTACTAGCATGAGTTTGACCAAACTGCGGGAGGCGGTGGAAGACAGAAGTGCCTGGCATGCTCTGGTCCATGGGGTCATGAAGAGTCAGACACGACTAAACGACTAAACAACAACAAGAAGAAGCTCTGAATGAAGCAGGTGCTATTGGAATCCTGTTTTTATGTGTGTTGGAAACAGTGGCGTAGCGTGGGGGGTGCAAGGGGGGCCGGCCGCACTGGGCGCAACATCTGGGGTTAGGGCAAATCCATGGGTTAGGGGGCGCAAATCCACGGGTTAGGGGGCGCAAATTACTTGCCTTGCCCCGGGTGCTGACAACCCACGCTACTCCACTGGTTGGAAACTGCCCAGAGTGGCTGGGGCAACCCAGCCAGATGGGTGGGGTATAGATAATAAAAAAAATATTATGATCCTGCAAATTGGTGTGAGAGTTGTCTCCAGCAGCCTACATACTCAGGCAACCTGCTGCAGTTCTAAGAGGGAAGATCCATCTAAAGAAAAGGAAGGAACCTTTTATCATATGTGGTGGACCTGTCCCAAGGTGAAAGACTTCTGGGAAAAGTTTTATAATGAATTGAAAAAAACATTGAAATATACATTTATAAAGAAACCAGAGGCCTTTCTTCTTGGAACAACAGGTTTGGAATTGCCCAAGAAAGATGTTAAATTATTTTTGTATGCCACAACTGCTGCTCGTATTTTGTTAGCTAAAAAGTGGAAAACCCAAGAATTACCAACGATAGAAGAATGGCAGATGAAGATGATGGATTTTTCGGAGCTAGCTGACCTAACCGGAAGAGTCCGCGACCAGAAGGAGGAGGAGTATCAGGAAGAGTGGATTAAATTTAATGATTCCTTTGTTAAATACAGTGGTACCTCGGGTTAAGTACTTAATTCGTTCCGGAGGTCTGTTCTTAACCTGAAACTGTTCTTAACCTGAAGCACCACTTTAGCTAATGGGGCCTCCTGCTGCTGCTGCCGCGCTGCTGCTGCATGATTTCTGTTCTCATCCTGAAGCAAAGTTCTTAACCCGAGGTAATATTTCTGGGTTAGCGGAGTCTGTAACCTGAAGCGTATGTAACCTGAGGTACCACTGTATGTTAAGTTAAATTAACTGTAATTGGCTTAGGATTTTATTTATGTTAAGCGATGAATTCATATGTTTAATTTCATAATGTGAAGATCTAAGGATGTTAATGTTGAAGTTAAATTTTCTAAGAACTGTGATTTGGAAAAGCGTTAAAAGGCTATGCAACTAAGGGGAAGCGAGGAAGTCACTTAACAATGTTAATAAGTGTAATTTTCAATAAGGCTACGATTTATGTTTGTTTGTTTTATGTGTTTTTGTTGTTTCGTTTATAATGTTGTGAAAACCAAAAAAAAATTTTTGGGGGGGAAAAAATCTAGGAGGCAAGATCCCCCAGGGAGAAAAGGCGGTGCAGCAGAAGCGCCACCCCTTGATTCTCCATCCTGGAACCAGATTACGCCTCTTCCCCGAGAAACACTCGCCGAAGGAGCTGGCATACAAATCCCCATTACGGCGGCCGAAGAGGTTTCTTTTTCTCCTTTCCCCAGCCAATTCTTCCCCGGTCAAGGCGGGGAGCCTCTCCGGCGAGCGGCAAGGCGTCCCCGCTTGGGATTTACGCGCCGCAGGGCGGCCCCAAGCTGCGCCCCGGTCCCCCGGGGGAGGCGCCCGAAGCCAAGAGCTCGCCAAACCGATCGCCAGCTGCGCCCGATCCTCCGATCCCCCCCCCGATCCCCGCCCGGCCCTTGTCCCGAGGCAGCCATAGCGCCAGCCGGAGGAGGAGGAGAAGGCAGCCCTGCGCGCTGCTCGGCCGGGGCTGTGCCCAGCGCGCAAGGGCGCACGTCACGCGTTTCTCCGGTGTGCCCCGGAACAGCCTGAGCAGCTCGCCCAGAGCCTGTGGGCCTGAAAGCCAGAGACCGCCCCTTTCCTTTCCTCCTCCTCCTCCTGCTGCTGCTAGCCGGGCCTTTAGTCCGTGGGGAGAAGCTGGGCACGTGTGCGGCGAGGCTCGCTTGGCACCGGACGGGGGCAGCGCCGTGCGCCCCGCTTCCCTTGGCTAGCCAAGGAGATCAAGAGGTGGGTCAGTGTTTCTAGGGCAGCGCCCTGGCGGATGCCCGGCCGGGTTGGGGGGTGGAAAGGGGCGAGGAGGGGCGACAAGGCGCCCCGCCGCCCTCGCCAGAAAGGGGGGCTCCTCTGCGGTGCCTTTTCTGCGTGGGCCCCCGCAGAAGCGAAGCGCTTTGGAAGAATCTGCGCGCCACGGGGGAGCTGTGCCTTTGGCCGGTGGAGTAGCGTGGGTTGTCAGCACCCGGGGCAAGGCAAGTAATTTGCGCCCCCTAACCCCTGGATTTGCGCCCCCTAACCCGTGGATTTGCCCTAACCCCAGATGTTGCGCCCGGTGCGGCCGGTCCCCCTTGCACCCACCACGCTACACCACTGCCTTTGGCGCCCCCGCCCAGCTGCCTTTCTGCGACATGCACGCGTGCGCGCCCTGTTGCGCGAAGGCAGAAGGGGACACCTGACATTGCAAATGGCATTGGAAAGTTTTCACTGCCTTGGATTTCCGGGGACCCCGCCCGCCCCTGGGAGCCCCGATTCTCCCGTAGCGTTGCCATGCTGCCCATGACATTTCTTTGGGAAATCGGTGCACGTTGCGCAATGCCAACTTCAAACTTGAATTTGTGCAGCCTTTCCAGCGAGGAGGAAAATCGCGGATTATTTTTTAACTGTACTGGTGTTAGGGGAACAGCGTGGGGGGGACGTAATGCTCTTAGGTTCGCATTCAGCTAATTATATTTGGGTTGCCGTTGGCTAAATATACAGTGGTACCTCGGGTTACATACACTTCAGGTTACAGACGCGTCAGGTTACAGACTCCGCTAACCCAGAAATAGGACCCTGGGTTAAGAACTTTGCTTCAGGATGAGAACAGAAATCGCACAGTGACGGTTGCAGGAGGCCCCATTAGCTAAAGTGGTGCTTCAGGTTAAGAACAGACCTCCAGAACGAATTGAGTTCTTAACCCGAGGTACCACTGTATTTGGACTAGAGCCACTGAAATAAATGAACGTAAATTAATTATGCCTGGTAACTTTAGTGGGAGTACTATGAGTAGGATTAATATTCGATACAACTCAGTATGTGTACAGCAGCCGTGAACTTGCCAGAGCTATAGTTTGGGCAGATTTCAGACTTGTACCTTGTTTTTCCCACTGAAACCCCAAGGCACACCAAGGGGAGCCAGATGTGCATTGGGAACTTAAAGGTGGAGCCCTATGCAGTGTTGACTTGGGGGGTTGTAGACACTGGGATAATAATAATAATATTTTTTTATTTATACCCCACCCTCCCCGGCCACCTGCATATACAAAGTGCACATTTATACAGTATCTGAGTACAGTGGTACCTCGGGTTAAGTACTTAATTCGTTTCAGAGGTCTGTTCTTAACCTGAAACTGTTCTTAACCTGAAGCACCACTTTAGCTAATGGGGCCTCCTGCTGCTGCCGCGCCGCCGGAGCACAATTTCTGTTCTCATCCTGAAGCAAAGTTCTTAACCCGAGGTACTATTTCTAGGTTAGCGGAGTCTGTAACCTGAAACGTATGTAACCTGAAGTGTATGTAACCCGAGGTACCACTGTACTGATCAGGGATTTCAATAACCTGAGGGGTTGGGCAATGGAATTGTTGCAGATCAGATGAGATCTACCAGTAAATCTCAAATCTTCTGCTCACTCCTATGGTAGAGGGAAAATATTTGGGACAAAGGAACAGACCTGCTGCTTTATCTGATGCAAAGGACAAATATATTCAAAAATTTTAGGAAGTGAAGGGGATGCAAAGTTTTGTGGGGTTTTTTTGTGGACTTTTGTGGAAGTATTTATCACTGATGGTTTCCATAGAGCATGATCTTCTTTTCTGTTCTTCTATAATTTTCCGCCTTTGCCTATCCAAGAGGGGACATTGAAGCTCCTACTGAAGCACCCTGTTCCGAAAAAGTGAGTAAATAGCATTATTTCTAGTAGCAAGTTTGCTCTCCCCTTCCTCCTCAGGTAGCCTGTTCACTCTCCTCTGGTTTATTGGAGGGGAAGGTTTTTAGCTCTTTGTCACCCTCCAGGTATGATAAAAAGGTAAAGGTACCCCTGCCCGTATGGGCCAGTCTTGACAGACTCTGGGGTTGGTGCGCCCATCTCACTCAAGAGGCCGGGGGCCAGTGCTGTCCGGAGACACTTCCGGGTCACATGGCCAGTGTGACAAAGCTGCATCTGGCGAGCCAGCGCAGCACACGGAAACGCCGTTTACCTTCCCGCCAGTAAGCGGTCCCTATTTATCTACTTGCACTTAAGGGTGCTTTCGAACTGCTAGGTTGGCAGGCGCTGGGACTGAGCGACGGGAGCGCACCCCGCCGCGGGGATTCGAACCGCCGACCTTTCGATCGGCAAGCCCTAGGCGCTGAGGCTTTTACCCACAGCACCACCCGCGTCCCTCCAGGTATGATACGATAACCTTTATTGTCATTGTCCCATACAGAACAACGAAATTGAAAAAAATCTACATCAGACATTCAAAAACCAACAAGCCTGCTATCCCAGCCTGGTTAGCTCCCTAAAAACTCTGATATTAAATACAATATACTCCCATAGAGACTACCTTACACTGCATTTAAAACCAAAATCGCATTTGGATAGAAACTGTGAGCTCCAGAAAGAAGGCAGAAGATCCTCTTGGCAATGGGGGTGGAATCCGAGCAACGGGGGAAAACTGGTGACACTTATGGTGTAGGCTGGATCAAGAGCAAATAACTACAGATAATTACAGATCCATCAGGAAGACATGCTAGGTCTAGAAGCTGGTAGTAAACTAAGGTTTGCTCAGAGTAGACATACTGAAATTGACGAACGTAATTAATTTAGGTCATTTCATTTCTATGGGTCTACTCTGAGTAACACAGTTTAATATCACCCAGAAAAATCTACCCATTCCACAGCAAAAGTGTTCCTAGACCATATCATTTCAAACTGTAGATGGACACATTGAAGATCATCTGCACATAGAAACTAGGTGTCAAGTAGGGATCTAATTTATCCATTGCTCTGATGTGTTATTGTTCCCCATTCTCCCTCCTGTGTCTTTTTCAGGTCTGTGCCTATGCACCTCATTTTAGGATGCAAAGGCATATTTTTGTGGGGTAGCAGTCATTCATGACATTCTCCCTCCGATAGTCTCCTAAAATTACCAGGGCAATGGTCCTGTGCCTGAAAAGAGATGGAAAACTAGCTTGCTCTGCCATGTTCAGTTAAAAGAGTGTATTTGCCTTTGTTGGAAGGTTTGTTTTTTTATTTCATGGGTGCAACACACAATGCATAGGTGTAAAACAAAACAGTCAACACGTAGTTGTCCCCTGTGTAACAGAAGCCTGACGGGCATTAACTAGAATTCAGATATTTAGTGTCATTAGTCCCGTGACGTGGAACACACTTCCAGCAGAGATTGGGCAGGAATCCTGACTTTTAACTTCCAAGTATCTCTTGAAGATATTTCTGTGCCTTCAGGCTGATGTAGCTGTTTGAAACTTTCTTAATGAGGTAGTTCTTAATAGTTTTGTAGCGTTTTTAACGGTACTTTGTTTTGTTGTCTACATATTGCTGTACGCTACACTGATATGTCATGAGATGGCGATATATAAATAAACAAAAATACAGGGAATATCTTTTTGGGTTAAATGGTCTACTTTTTCCCCTGCAGGAGTTCATACCACCAACTCTGTGCTTTAAAAATGGAAGCGGTAGAAATGGATAACGCATCCCTTAAGCGTCCTCATTCTGAGGACAAAGAGGCTAACCCGGATGAAATCAAAAGGCAAAAGGTCTTGGAAGAAGCATTGAAAGAAAGAGAGAATACTGACCAAAAGACTGAAGCTGAGGCAGAGCTCAAACCCATCAAACCTCCAGTTGAAGATGCAAAAAAAATAGTTCTTAATGAGGGAAGCGCAGGCCAAGATGAGGAAGAATTGGAAGAAATTGATGGAGGAGACCCGGAGAGCTTTGCAGACATGATGAAGCACGGCCTGACAGAGCTAGATGTTGGCATAACTAAGTTTGTTAGTTCTCACAGGGGCTTTTCTGGAATATTGAAAGAGAGGTAAGTACTAACTCTTCTGCTGCTCAACCCTGTGGATGGATCAATGCTTAACGTAACCCCTTTTGCTGGTGCAGCTTTAACATGGGTCCCATCTGCACAATGCATTTAAAGCGGTAAAAAGTCATGGCTTCCCTCCAAAGAATCCTGGGAACTGTGGCTTGTTAAAGGGGCTGAGAGTTGTTAGGAGACCTCTGGTCCCCTCAGAGAGCTACAATTCCTAGAGTGGTTTTAACAGTCCAGTCCCTCTTCACAGGGAACTCTGGGAATTGTAGCCTTAGAAAATAAAGCAAGTAACTACGTCAACCTGCAAAATCTGTAGTCGGATGGAGGGGGTAGATGTAGAGCAGGGGTCAGCAAACTTTTTCAGCAGGGGGCTGGTCCACTGTCCCTCAGACCTTGTGGGGGGCCAGACTGTGTTTTGGAAAAAAAAATGAACAAATTTCTATGCCCTACAAATAACCCAGAGATGCATTTTGAATACAGTGGTACCTTGGGTTACAGACATTTCAGGTTGCAGACTCCGCTAACCCAGAAATAGTACCTCGGGTTCAGAACTTTGCTTTAGGATAAGAACAGAAATTGTGCGGCGGCGGCGGGAGGCCCCATTAGCTAAAGTGGTACCTCAGGTTAAGAACAGTTTCAGGTTAAGAACGGTCCATCTCTGCAGGTGTCAGGTTGACTCCTTGTAAACTGAGAACGTGCCTTTTTGAATGCATCCTTTTCCCCCTTTCTGGAGCAATTTCCCTTTTATACTGTAAAAAAGGTGAGGGTTAGCTTATAGCATTGACCATGTCCTTGTGTTGTGTGTTCATCTGCACAAGCCATGGTTTTCTTTTATAATAACAGAATTTGAAATCCTAGCTTGAAGTGGGTTTACAAACTGCAGCCATGAGGAATTCTGATTTTTGTTGACCATGGTTGGTATTGATACAGGACGTGGGTGGCGCTGTGGTCTAATCCACTGAGCCTCTTGGGCTTGCTGATCAGATGTGTAAGGTGAAAACACAATTAATGCCAGGAAGAGAGAGGGAATAACTTGGAGAAGGAAGGGGATATACATTTCCAACTTTGGCTTTCAGTCAGTCAGTCAGTCAGTCAAGTTTATTGCTTGTAGCCAAAGGCTGCTGCAATGTATGCAGTGTCAATCAGTAAAATATATACTAATTTGATACAAAAACTTAAAACATTTGCATTGTCAAAACATGAGCTAATCTGCACAAAGCTATAGAAACTCCTTAATATACAAATTAAAACATTAGACAATAATTATAAGCAAAAATCACCGTGGGGCCACTGATATATTAAAAGTAATGTTAAATAATACAATAAATTATGTACAAAGTTTAGTGAGAAAGAACTTGGTGTAGATGGGGTCAAGTAAATTCATCTCCTTTACAGTTGATAGCTATCTCGGATATATATTTTTTTCTAATTTTCCTGGCAGCAGTTGCAAAAAGTACTACACGCCAGGTCACATACTTATCAATGTCTGCAAGGAGATACAGTGGTACCTCGGGTTTAGAACTTAATTCATTCTGGAGGTCTGTTCTTAACCTGAAGCACCACTTTAGCTAATGGGGCCTGCCGCTGCGCCGCCACCACGCGATTTCTGTACTCATCCTGAGGTAAAGTTCTTAACCCAAGGTACTATTTCTGGGTTAGCCTGAAGCGTCTGTAACCTGAAGCGTCTGTAACCCGAGGTACCACTGTATAGAATCATGTCAGTGGGATTCTGGCCAGGGGACCTTATCATTATAGGTGTCAAAAACCGTTCTCTTGCTTCAAGATATAAGGGGCAGCCAAGATATAATGCCTAAGGTCCTCTAATTCAGGGCATCCCCTAATACAAACACATTCAGTTACTGGTATGCCTCTATGAGGCTTTCGGCTATGTGTTTTAGGGAGCCCATACTTTCTCTTCATTAGACTGTGTTTCTCCTGTTTGTTCCTTTTGCAAATGAAACTCTGCTGAGGTAGAATAAATCCTACATTTAGTACCCTACCCCTTAAGCAAGATTCTTCTTCTTTTTGGTTTCTTCCTTTTTAGTTTCTGGTGTGAAAGGGCTGATAGACCTCAGTCCCAAATTTAAAAGTATAGAAGTGTGCTCAGGGTTTCAATTTAAGCTGAAAAGGCTCTTGTTTGACATTTGTATCCCATTCTCTGTTGACTGTTCTGTCTTGTTTTCTACTTAGATATTCAGATTTCGTTGTTCATGAAATAGGAAAAGATGGGCAAACCATCCATTTGGACGACTTCTCTGTGCCTTTAGATAAAGAGGTAACTTTTCTCTGCCTTGCTTCCATCCTCAAATGTGGAAGGCCACAATTCAAATCTTGGTTGAAAGATTTCTGCAGATTTTCACTTAACATTTTGTGGTGTTTATAGGATCCTTCTGAGGAGATCTTCACAGTGTTGTCAGCTGAAGACAAGCAGCGGTTAGAAGACCTCCAGCTTTTTAAAAACAAAGAAGGCAGTGTGGCCATTGAGGTAATTGACAAAATATCAGAGGTAATAAATAAACAAGTTAATGGTTGGCAAAATGATGCGACAGGATCAAACTGTTTTGGAAGTTGATTTTGTTCGACTTTTCACCTGTGAAGGGTATATAAAAAGATGCAAGGCTTTTTTATGAAGTGTTTTATCTTAAATTTCCATAAAAATTGGGAATAACTACAATCCTCTACATTTCATCATCACGCTGGTAAATAATGCTTCTTGTGACTAAATTTACATATAGGAGCAAAGGCCTTTTCCTCTTGGGAATATACCCTCCTGCTTGCCTAAAGGCAAATGAGAGTGGTATTTTATTTTATTATTATACCCTGCCCATTTGGCTGGGTTTCCCCAGCCACTCTGGGCGGCTTCCAACAAAGATGAAAAATACAATAAAACGTCAAACATTTAAAACTTCCCTAAACAGAGCTGCCTTCAGATGTCATCTAAAAGTCAGATAGTTGCTTATTTCCTTGACGTCTGACGGGAGGGCGTTCCACAGGGTGGGCGCCACCACCGAGAAGGCCCTCTGCCTGGTTCCCTGTAACCTCACTTCTTGCAGGGAGGGAACCACCAGAAGGCCCTCGGCACTGGACCTCAGTGGGGTGAAGATGCTCCTTTAGGTATACTGGACCGAGGCCATTTAGGGCTTTAAAGGTCAGCACCAACACTTTGAATTGTGCTTGGAAAAGTACTGGGAGCCAATGCAGATCTCTCAGGACCGGTGTTATATGGTCCCGGTGGCCACTCCCAGTCACCAGTCTAGCTGCCGCATTCTGGATTAGTTGCAGTTTCCAAGTCACCTTCAAAGGTAGCCCCACGTAGAGCACATTGCAGTAGTCCAAGCATGAGATAACTAGAGCATGCACCACTCTGGTGAGACAGTCCGCGGGCAGGTAAAGTCTCAGCCTGCGTACCAGGTGGAGCTGGTAGACAGCCACCCTGGACACAGAATTAACCTGCACCTCCATGGACAGCTGTGAGTCCAGAATGATTCCTAGGCTGCGCACCTGGTCCTTCAGGGGTACAGTTATCCCATTCAGGACCAGGGAGTCCCCCACACCCACCCACCCCCTGTCCCCCAAGAACAGTACCTCAGTCTTGTCAGGATTCAACCTCAATCCGTTAGCCGCCATCCATTCTCCAACCGACTCCAGGCACTCACACAGGACCTTCACCTTTTCTAGACTACGTCACTTCAGATTTGGGCACCTGAATTATAGTCCCTGCATACAGAAAAATCTAGCAAGTCAAATAAGGGTTGAATCTTAGCTTTCTCCCTTATGTACTATTTTATTTTTATTTTAAAATGTGCAAAGAATTCTTTTTCTCCTGAGGTGCATTCAGTCCTAACTCTCACTGGCTGTCTCACCTAGCGATGGTCAGAAATGGGCTTCTGTCCTCATCTGCTGTTTATGAGATGATGTTTACTTCTCTCCCCCCATTTCTTTAAGTTTGTTATTTATTGATTTTCAGAGTACACAAAATAGCAATTCAGTGAGGTCTTGCCTCCAATATCACCAAGAAACTACAAAGATAAAAACCAACTAAGCTATCACTTTTTGTATTATTATTTTTATGCCGCTGCTTAGGTCATTGAAGACACTAAGGAAAAAAGGACCGTTATGCACCAGGCTGTAAAATCTTTGTTTCCAGGGCTAGAGACTAAAACAGAGGATCGGGATGGGAAAAAATACATCGTTGCTTATCATGCAGCTGGAAAAAAGGCACTTGCAAGTGAGTTTGACCTTATTTGAAACTTTCAAAACAAAAATGGCTCCGTAGTATACCCTTGTGTAAAAATCTGTCTTAACTGCAATTCCAGGTGTGTCTACTCAGGTGCAAGTCCTGTTGGGCTCAACAGAGCTTGCTTCCAAGTGAGCATGTGTAGGATTGCAGCCAAATTAATCAAAATCAGCATTCACTAGGCATTGATTGTGTTCGTTTAAGTCACATAGGATGGTAGGAAGTCTTGGAGGGAGATTAAAACTCTGTGTACTTGCTTTTGCTTAGTGCGTTTTTACAAAGCTATGGAAGAATTGTCCTTAAAGAAATAACGGTCTTGTAACAGACAGTCCATAAGTATGTAGTGGAAAATGGTAATATTCTAGTTTGGGTCTGCACAGAGATTTGTGTAACTGTAGAACAAGCAGATTTGATGTAAGCTCAGCATTTCCCCTCCTTTCAAAATGCGGGTTCTGTAGGTTTTTTTTTTTAAAAAAAAGGTCTGAACATGCAGTCAGGTTGTACAAATAAAGTTAAAAGAAGTTGCAGGGGGTTACATGATCAACCCATGTTGCTGAAACACTATTTTGTATGATTGGAATTGCTAAAAGAAAATAATTACCTCCGTATAAACCTGAGGAAGCAAGCATTAAAAAATCTGTGAGGATTTTAGAAAATGTATCGGTTTTAAAATAAATGCTAGTCTTACTGTCTAAAAATGGAAAAAAGTTTGGAAAGGGGGGGGACCCTGTAGGCTTCCATGCTGTCTGCTTACTTGGGAATAAGTCCCATTGAACACAGTCCCTTCTGAGTAGCATTGGTAGAGGAGAAAAAATATCCAGGCTTAAAATGGATAGCTAACCTTTTGCTCTCCAGAGGTTGCTATGCTGAAATTCCCATCATCCTGAACTATTGGGCATTTGGGTGGGAATGAGGGGAGTTGGAACCAACAAGAAGGCCACAGGTTAACCACCTGTATGGGATGAATGGACCCATTGCAGTCTGGTGCTACCTGAGGATGGGGCTAAATCTGTCATGCCCCACTTCTGCACAAATTTTATCTGTTCGGAAATACAAATTAACAATAAAAATACTTTCTTACATGAGGCTGTCAGAGGGTTCCAGCGCTGCCTGCCTGGTGCTTTCTGATCTAAATGTGTGTTTGTTCCTTTTAAAATTGACTAGGAAAACCCCCCTGTCTTTATGTACTCTTTGTGCCTTTAAATAAAAACCAGCCAACCAGTAGGTTGCTCTGCAGCTCGGCGTTTTTCCAGCATATGCCAGGATTGACTGGGAGAAAAATACCCTGGCTTGTTTTCTGTGTCTTTATTGGCACCTTGATCTGTTAAACAGCAGTCAGTAGGTGATGCTCATCTCCATAGAGTGAAAAACGTCAGCTTAAGCAGCTTGATAGGGCAGATATTTCTCAATCCTAGCTGCTCTGTATCTTGGAATTAGAATATTGTTGCTCATCACAACTGTGAAATCTATATTGCCTATTTTATTTTTATTATCACGGCCTAGGACCCTCGTACCTACGGGACCGCCTCTCCCGGTATGCCCCACGGAGAGCCTCAAGGTCCATAAATAGCAACACCCTACTGGTCCCGGGCCCTAAGGAAGTTAGATTAGCCTCAACCAGAGCCAGGGCCTTTTCAACACTGGCCCCGGCCTGGTGGAATGCTCTGCCTCATGAGACCAGGGCCCTGCAGGATCTGATTTCTTTCCGCAGGGCCTGTAAGACAGAGTTGTTCTGCCTGGCCTTTGGCTTGGAGCCAATTTGATTTCCTCCCCCTCTTTCTTTTTTCTTTTCCTTTCTCCTCCTGCGATGAGGCTACATTTTAATATTTTAATGCTTCAATATTTTAATGTTGTATTTTAATCTTGTTTTTAAGTTGTATTCATTCAACTTGTTTTTATTATTGCTTGTTAGCTGCCCTGAGCCCGGCTTTGGCTGGGGAGGGCGGGGTATAAATAAAATTATTATTATTATTATTATTAGTGATTCAAAATAGGATATTAAAGATCTGGGGGGAAATGTGGTTGTCAATTGCACTGAATTTCTTTATTGCACTGAATATATTTAAGTACAGTCCATGTTTGCATGCGTTGTGCATGGAGATGCATGTTTACAGGTACAAACAGAAATACTCAAGCCACGCTCTCCATCTTCCCTACTGTTGGAGCAAAATGCATGTGTTAGCATATGTTTTCTGGATGATTTTTCTAAAATGGTTGAAGGGAGGGGGGTGATTTGAATGTCTTTGTATGGTGCTACCAAACTTCAGGCAGTGACCTTTCAGACAGTCGTACGTTTTCCCAGACGTCTAGTACAAGTGAATTTCTCCAGCGCATATGAACAAACTTCCTCCTGCGTAAGAATTTGCAAGTTCACTGTATTCTGTACTGGTTGGGGGACGACACAACCTGACTCATTGAAATTTGTATTAATTAGACTCTCAGTTTGGAACTGGATTCTGCAGGCGCTTCTGTTCTAAACACATGGAACGCTTAATAACCTTTGTTTATCGGCTCTTTGCGTCGCTGCCCTCAGTGTAGTTTGTTGCGTGTGTAGCTGAAACCTTTCCATTTGTTCACTTCTCTCCTGCACGATTCCATTGCATAGCTGTCTAAATAGACGTCAGTCGCCACATTCACTGTTGAATGCTCCAGACATCCGCAGAGTTATAACACATAAACTTGCATGTTCCCATCTGAAGCACTTTGATGCCTTTAAAAAACAAAAATAAAATAAAACATTGCTCTCTTATGCTCTTTACCCCATGCGTATGAACAGAGGTCAGAACTTCAACAGGTAAGAAAGAGATGTTGGCATTTCATGTTAGGAAAAAATGAAATGCCAATCCAATCGACAGTAATTTAGACCAGCTAAACAGTTTTCCAATTTCATGACTAACGGAAATAAACCTTTCTCCAGCCCAATCCTATCTATCATAGAATCATAGAGTTGGACCACAAGGATAACCTAGTCCAGCCCCCTGTAATTCAGGAATCTTGTTGCCCAGCATGGGGCTCAAACCCACAACCCAGGGCTGCCCAGATGACAAGACCCCACCTCTCAGCCTCGCTAAGGTGGTCCAAAGCAGAGCAAAACGTTTGGCACCAGCTTAGCTGCCTGAGCTGCCGGAAATAGGTGTATAAGGCACCACCCAACCGTCTTAGGGACTCCACTCTGGGTTTGTGTAGGGTTCGCTCTTTAAGCCTTTTCTTTTCCTACAAGGCAGTGGAGGTTAAGGACCAGATGGGCAAGCCTCATCTGCCCCTCACTCATTTTCTGTGAGCCACCCAGAGAAGCATTGTTACGCTACAGCATACAAAAGCCACAATAAATCAATCAATAAAAATAAATTTGTCTTCAACAAATATGATCCCTAATTGTCATAATATTAATATAGATAGCCTCTTTGAGAGTTAGGTTTTCAATTTGCTCAGAATTCTTACATTCTACATCGCTCTTTTTGTAAACTGCCTTGAGGGTTTTCCCCATTATGTAAATTTTATGAAATAAAGGATAAATAAAATAGTTTAACCAAAGTAATTTGGAAATAATCCCAAGTACAATGGTACCTCTAGTTACGAACTTAATTCGTTCCGGAGGTCCGTTCTTAACCTGAAACTGTTCTTAACTAGAGGCATGCTTTCGCTAATGGGGCCTCTTGCTGCTGCTGCGCCGCCGGCACATGATTTCTGTTCTCATCCTGGGGCAAAGTTCTCAACTCGAGGTAACTCTTCCAGGTTAGCGGAGTTTGTAACCTGAAGCGTTTGTAACCGGAGGCATTTGTAAGTACTGTCCCTCTTCTTGGTTGCAGACCATAGCAGTTAATCACTCAGAAAATTAAACCCATTAATATTGTTCTCTCTATATAATGCCTCTCTTTGCACTTGAAACAACAGAAGACAAGCAAATTAAGTGTTAAAAGAAAAAGAAAAAAGTTCAAACCCCTGAGGATACATTTGCATCATAACACTTAACGGTGGTTAATGTGAACCATGGTTTGCACGGTCTGACCATAGTTTCTGCCATATTTTGAACCATGGTGTAAATGTTCACCATATCTAACCATAGTTAAGGAGAGCAAGCAATTCTTAGGCATTATGTCTTCTCAGAGCCTGTTTGAATGCAGTGATGTACCATAATTGATTGCAGTGGGAACAAAGTTTGTTCTCGGCTACAGATAGGAGAGTGCTTAACCACAGTCCCAGGTTTGGATGACACGCTAAGCCTAACCTCGACTTAACTGAGTGCAGCTCAGAGTAAAAAAGGCCAGGGAGGAGTGAAGTGGTTGCAAGCTCCTCCATGGGAGCCTTCACAATCCAGGTAGACCATAGGTTGGTTTACTGTGACATGGGAAGAAGACCATTGAGTTTGTTCACATGTACTACCAAACCATGGTTTAGCACTTTAGGGACAAGTCCTCTGCTTGCACAATGTTGTTTAATTAGGTTTGTCAAAAAAGGAGTATGAGGAGGAGCATACTAGCCTCAGGCTTGGTAATACAACACTAAACCATGGTTTGGTATTATGTGTGAACCAGCGAAGTGCGCTTTTGAAAACCACCCAAGAGTCTTCATAAGGAAAATGTGATTTGAACTTCCTTGTTTTCAGTCCCAGTGCATTAGTCTCAGCATCACATTTGCAATGAATGAAATATTTGGCAAGAAGTGTAATCGTTTCCATTAATAATGTGTGACTTTGCCCTAAGACTATCCAATATAATATTTTTCTTGTTGGTGGGACCCCTGAGATCTCTGCATATGGGCAAGCTACAACAATCAATCTTTTTAGGTGGCGACACTTTGTTTTGCCCAGTACTGTTTTGTGGGATGAATTACGTTGCATAGTAGTAGCTCTTTGCGGTGTTCTGATGGACTCCTAAAAAAGTTGCCAAGAGGAATTTAGCATTGTCGAAGGAAGATGTAAGCCTGATATATTCCACCCCCACAGAGAATGGATAAAGCACCAGCAAGTGTACAAATGATTTGCGGGGGGGGGGGGGGAGAGATTTACACCAGACTTTTTTTGTCTGAATTACAAAAAACCCAAACAACCCTAAATGGAAAACAGTGAAAATGGCCATACTTTAATACTTTGTATGTTTTAACATTTTGTCTTTAAAGATCCAAGAAAACATTCTTGGCCCAAATCTAGGGGAAGTTACTGCCACTTTGTCTTGTACAAAGAGAACAAGGACACCATGGATGCCATCAATGTGCTGTCGAGATTTTTAAGGTGGGTCAACCTTTTGACAAGAGGGGACAGTAAATCTGCAAAACTTCCTGTGGTAGAAATGCCATCCTTTTTGAGACGGTTGGTTTGAGCAACATTGCAGCATGTTGAAGGTAAAGAGGCTGCTTTTTAGTGCTCAGTTTTGGAAATAATGTGTAGCCCGCGTGTAACAATTTGTAATTTTTGACCATTGTGGAATCCTGAGGCGGTAAGACTCCATTACAAAAACGGGAGGGAGAGAGATAGAGAGAACCATGCATCCATGGGGACTATATGTTATTAAAAATAGTGTTTCAAACCCTCAGGGATAAACTCTCCCATTCAGTTTAAATCCTGTGCATTGTAATAACCATAATTTTATTATGCCCTGTCTGTTTGGCTGGGTTTCCCCAGCCACTCTGGGTGGCTCCCAACAGAATATTAAAAACACAATAAAACGTCAAACATTTAAAACTTCCCTAAACAGAGCTGCCTTCAGATGTCATCTAAAAGTCAGATAGTTGTTTATTTCCTTGACGTCTGATGGGAGGGCCTTCCACAGGGTGGGCACCACCACCAAGAAGGCCCTCTGCCTGGTTCCCTGTAACCTCACTTCTTGCCGTGAGGGAACTGCCAGAAGCCCCTCGGAGCTGGACCTCAGTGTCCAGTCTTGTGTGTGTTCAAATACTTCTTTCCAAATTCAGTCTTTACATCAGCTTGGGCACAGTGCACATTGCTTTTGTCCTGTCGAGCTGACAACTTCTAAGACTATAACTGGCGACACATAATAGAAGCAAAAGGTTAATGGCTTTGAATTGTGTGCTCTGGCTCCTAATTGCGGTTAACCGTGGTGAGACAGAGACATGTGTTTTTCGCCTAGACTGTCGGAAGTCCTTTCCCTGAATTTTTGTTCTGCTTTTTACTGAACTTCAAGAGAAGCGGTCTCAGCATAAGCGCAGGGTAGAAATAAATAAAAAGTTTGCACTTGGCATCGGCTCGCCAGTTATTCAAGTGGTGGCAAACAGAAATCCTTATGGATGGTTTTTATTTGGGAGAGTTTTTTTGGTGGGGGGAAATGGCTCTTAACTGGATCAGATTGTTCTTATGTCTCTTGAGTATTTCTCCTGTGCATGATTATGGATCAAATCAGCAATGGGGAACCTCTGATGAGGAGGCCAGACATGGTCCCCATGGCTTCTCTGACCCTCGAGACTCATGCAAGCCCTGCCCCTTTCCCAGGCCACCCTCTCTTCTGAGACCAGGCCTCCGTGGGTCGTGCTCTGCCCTTGCTCAAGTCCTATTACAAGGTGGAATATGTCTTTTAATTGTAACAGTGCTTCTCACTGGCCTGGATGGAAAGGAGTGTGTGTTTGTAGAAACCACTGACATTTCTGCAGGGCTGGAAGGTAGCCTGCTGTACAGAGGTAAGAGTCACATCCGTTACACCACCAACTTTGTCCACCTTCTGACATGCAGCCCCTTTCAAGGTCGCCCTAGCGGGAACCTGGCCCTCAAGTTTATTTAAATGAAACACTGTTGGCGAGCAAAGGTGATAACTTCTACGCTTCTTTCCCCTACCTGTTTTGCTAATATTTTTCTTTCTCTTTTTTTATAGAGTTAAGCCAAACATATTTTCATACATGGGGACGAAAGACAAAAGGGCTATTACAGTTCAAGAGATCGCTGTTCTCAGGTAAGTAGAAGCAGGGCGGTGTTTAAATGTTACCTGGCTTGCTGACATAAATATTTGAATAATAATAATAATAATAATAATAATAATAATAATAATAATAATAA
>JAXCMG010000058.1:2311946-2408495 GCA_034642415.1 Podarcis siculus | reverse complement strand
AATAATAATAATAATAATAATAATAATAATAATAATAATAATAATAATAATAATTTGTATACTGCCCTATGCCCATAGATCTCAAGGTGATTCACAAAATAAAATCACAATATAAAAATAATCTTATCTGTGTGCAAGATGGAAATAATTGATTTTATAAAAGTGTTGCGGCATTCAGTAAGTACCCAAGGCATTTGAATCATTCACACCCCAATTCTGCAGAGTAAGTGGCTGCAGTTAGATTTGAAAACCCTCAGTTTTAAACTGGGGGCAAGAATGTTAAAAAGATGTAATGAATGGGCTGCTGGAATCACGGTTTCAGAAATAGATTTCAAAAATACAGTTTGTACCTGTGCTTCAGTCACTGTAACTCCAAAATCAGTTATCCTGTGTGGAGACCCCGTTTCTTGTGAAATCTTTCCCTCTCTATCTCCATGTTTAGAATCACTGCACAAAGGCTGGCTCACTTAAATAATTGCTTGATGAATTTCAAGCTCGGAAACTTCAGTTACAAGAACCACCCGCTAAAGCTGGGAGAATTGCAAGGAAATCATTTCACAGTAGTTCTCAGGTAAAAATTCTGTTTTCCAAGACTGCTTTGTTACAGTTCAGTGCTTTATGTTAAATCCCACTGTGTTGTGTGAAAGATACGATAATCACAGTTGGCTTGGTGTTCTATATTTTTTTTAATGTAAGAGTGGGGGCTGTATAAAAGACTTCTGGACCTCACTATTGTCAACAAAAATGTGTCCAACTTTGTCTTTCTTACCCAGGGTTATAGCCAAGATAAAACAAAGGGAGGTGATTGGTCTGGTAGCATCAATGTTAGGAATAGCCCAGATTTGAACGTGGTGGGTTAGATCCAGATTAAATTTGTTGCATTGGACCCACTGGGTTCTGTTCAGTGCTGCATGAACAGGGATCCACTTGCGCAGCATAACTTCCCCTTTCTCTCCTTTGCCTGATGCCCTCTGCCGTACTTGAGGGCAGATACCGAAGGATTCCAACTGAGAAGCGACTCTGCCCCTGTGGAGATGGCAATCTGGAAACAGTGGCTCCTGTTCTCCTGTCCTGCCCCCTTTATAAAGACCTGAGGAATGAGATCATCACCCCACTCCTACTTACCATCCCAGGCCGCCCATCTGAGGCCACATTGTTCTTTCTGTTGTCAGATCAGAATGATTAGACAACAGCAAAGATTGCTAGGTTTATCGAGGGTGCAATGAGATTAAGGGCCACTATTTGAACGATGGTCTTGGCCATTTGATGGTCCTTTTTATCCATTGTTGTTGTTTTTTAATTGTATATATTGCTTGTTTTATGTTGCTACGGCCGTTGGCTAATGCAAATAAAGTTTATCTATCTATCATCTATCTATCTATCTATCTATCTATCTATCTATCTATCTATCATCTATCTATCTATCTATCTATCCTTTGCCTGTGTGCCCCCCCAAATCTTATCCAGAGAGTTCCCCACCCCCTGGAGGGTATTCAGGGGGCTAAAGAGGAAAGGAAGGTGAAATTTCATTGCAAAAGCTGAAGTATGTTACATGAGTGGGAACAGCAGTGTTGATCTAAGCGATATATTTCAGTGGGACCTAAATTGTTTCTAATGGGACTTAAGTATGTCTAATTTACCCTGAACACGATGCTTTCTTTTTAAAAAATAATCTTTTTTTGCGCAGCCTGATTTTTCTTTATCGTGCCTTTTTCTTCTGGAGGCAGCTCTGCCTGAACAGCTGTGAGGGCAGCGTTTGCAAGCCTGTGCACAATTGCTCTGCAGTTCTGGAATCTGGAACTTTGCCCAGGGATTGGCTGCTTGACAATCTTAAGCAATTCAGGGAGCAGTCATAACAATGACACCAGGTTAAGCTGGTATAAAGTCTTCTTCTTTGGCGATCCCTCATAGCCGAGTTATGTCTTCCATAAACATGGTTTTAACAATGAGTCCGTAAGTGACTGTGGAGGCCCCACACGTCCTTCCACAGTTGGGGACATTGGTTTCCGGGCAGGAGTTGATCACAGTGTGGATTTGCCAAGCGTGCCTTCCTCTTAACACGTTTCTCCCTTGCGCCCTGAGTTCGAGTGTCTTCAAAGCCCATGACACCTTTGGTAAAGGCTGTTCTCCAACTGGAGTGCTCGCAGGCCAGTGTTTCCCAGTTGTCAGTGTTTATACTACATTTTTAAAGATTTGCCTTGAGACAGTATTTAAACCTCTCTTGTTGACCACCAGCATTACGCTTTCCATTTTTAAGTTTGGAATAGAGTACAGTCATACCTCGGGTTAAATATGCTTCAGGTTGAGCGCTTTTGGCTTGTGCTCCGCGGCGACCCAGAAGTAACAGAACGCGTTACTCCCGGGTTTTGCCGCATGCGCAGACAGTCAAAATGACGTCATGTGCAGAAGCAGCGAATCGCGACATGCGCAGGCGCGGGTTACATTTGCTTCAGGATGTGAACGGGGATCTGGAACAGATCCTGTTCGTATCCAGAGGTACCACTTTAGTTGCTTTGGAAGACTATCATCAGGCATCCGCACAACATGACCAGTCCAACGAAGTTGATGTTGAAGAATCATTGCTTCAACACTGGTGATCTTTGCTTCTTCCAGTACACTGATATTAGTTCATGTAAAATATGTCAGATCCAAAAACCATTCAAGAGCGAGGCTACTGCTGGCAGAGGAAAAGCAAGCCTTTGCAGTAGTGTTTGATTTGCACCACCTGTTCTGCTGGGTTGCTGTGTCACGTGACTCTGCTGAATAGAGTTAGGATCCAGCAAAGGACCACCCACCCTTTCCAGCTATGCTCTGCAATGCCCCTTTTTGGGGCTTACACCATACCCAGAATGTAGAGCTTAAGCCTGTGTATCTCTCTCTGAGCTGGGGTTGAGGACTTGCGCCACTATAGCCCTGGCTAAGCCAGGGTTCAGCCAGCTCAGCTGGAGATCTGCTGGATCCTGACAAACTCATTCTGGCAGATCTGGGGTTTGGATTGCCTCCTTAGTGGTGTTTTTTAATGCAGATTTCAATCCCTTATGTCTGGAGGGACAAATACCTTGTGAAACATCTGAAGTAGGCAAGGGTCTGAGAACTGATCTAGTCAGAAAAGCTATTTTTGCAGATAAACTTGATTTTTCTTCCCTGCTCCTGTTTACTGGATGGATGGATGTTTATTTATCCAATGTTTATTGGAAGGATTTTCCCCCTAAATCGATTTTTGATTTTATTGTTATTCACATTTTATACCGTATTTTATGCTGCTTTTTTTGTAGCATCAATTAAGTTTTTTAAATTTGTTGTTAGCCACCCTGAGCCCGGTTTTCTGAACCGGGAAGGGTGGGGTATAAATAATTTTTTTTAATTATTATTATTACTCAGGGCTATAAACCTAAACACTCAATGGTGAACCAAGAACTGAACAGAGTGGGATTGACCTCTGAATATATCTGTGCATAGGATTGTGCTGTACACGTGCCAATTCATTGTGATTTTTATCTTTACATTCTAATGCACGGTGTGTTCCTATGTACTTTCTCCTAATATAGTTTTTGCTTTTATCAGAAATATAACCGGGACAGATGATCAAGTTCAACATGCCATGCAGTCTCTCAGGGAAATTGGGTTTGTTAACTACTATGGGATGCAAAGATTTGGAACCACAGCTGTCCCTACATATCAAGTTGGAAGGTGAGCTCCTTTTATTTGGCGTATATGTGGCACCTTAAAGCAGCTGGGAGCCCAGTGAGTAGGAATTTTGGGCCTAACAGATACGGATTCAAACCCCAGATCACCTGTCGCCTTGCTAATTGGCCTGGAATGGGCTGCTATTTCTCAGCTTTAGCCCCCTGTCAGTAATAAAAAATAAAATAAAATCATAAATCTCGTAGTCCATATGATTGTGGGAAGGATTGCATGAGGAATACTATGTTTAAAATTTTGGCTGCTGAATGCACACTGTAAGCAGTTTTCATTTTATCCGAATTGCATGTCTTTCCTTTGAAACCTTTAGTAGAACTAAGATTGCAGCCCAACCCACTTGTTTGCTGGTTCAAGTGATTCTATATTTTGCCTTGGCAGACTCATAGGATTTTCCTCCCTTGCTGGCATGCAATATTAACCAGATGTTCTTCTATATTTTTAGAGCTATACTACAGAATAACTGGAATGAAGTCATCGATTTAATCCTAAAACCACGTCCTGGAGGCAAGTAATATTTTTTTAGCCATTTTGGACTCAATTTCATTCAACAGTGGTTTTACATACAGAAAGGAGCACTGCTATATAGTTTGCCTGTTTATGTTTTGAAGGCAAGTGATTATATTAATAAAAATATCAGTAAACAGCTACAGTGGTACTCGGGTTACAAACACCTCGGGTTACAAACACTTTGGGTTACAGACTCCGCTAACCTGGAAGTAGTACCTTGGGTTAAGAACTTTACCTCAGGATGAGAACAGAAATCGTGTGGCGGCAGCAGGAGGCCCCATTAGCTAAAGTGGTACCTCAGGTTAAGAATGGTTTCAGGTTAAGAATGGACCTCCGGAACCAGAGGTACCACTGTATTCCTTAAAAAAAAATAGTAATAGAGTGGTTCACCGCAGTCATACATAAAACCATACAATTAAATCCATATAAAAATTTAAAATCAGAAATCTACTGAGAAGGATATTTTCTTCATTGCCAGCAAAAGCTTGGCAGCATAGAACAGTTTCCAAAAGAAGCAGCTGAATCTCTGTTTGCAGAGCATTCCACAGGACTGGGCCAATAATGATAATGGCACATTTTCTCATTCCTGTCAAATGAGCCAGTGTCCAACATATAGATCCTAATTCATTTCAAATTGTGTCCTGATTCTATAATGCTAAGTATCATAAGCTGATGCTGTAGGATGCAGCTTGATATTTAAGTTCAGAAATGCCACATCCTGAAGTTTTAAAATGGGGGAGCAAAAGGATATGTGGGTTGCAGGGTAGGGAATAGTTAAAAACCCAGCTAATAGCACAAATTGAAGATGGAAATATAGGTGGCCCACCCCCGGAACATGAAGCTCTGGGGAAAATGGATTTTAAGGGCAAGTATGCTGGTTTGGGACACAGGTGGCAAGTATGGGACGCAAGTGGCGCTGTGGGTTAAACCACAGAGCCTAGGACTTGCCGATCAGAAGGTTGGCAGTTTGAATCCCTGCGACGGGGTGAGCTCCCGTTGCTCGGTCCCTGCTCCTGCCAACCTAGCAGTTCAAAAGCATGTCAAAGTGCAAGTAGATAAATAGGTACCGCTCCGGCGGGAAGGTAAACGGCGTTTCCGTGCGCTGCTCTGGTTCGCCAGAAGCAGCTTAGTCATGCTGGCCACATGACCTGGAAGCTGTACGCCGGCTCCCTAGGCCAATAAAGCGAGATGAGCGCTGCAGAGTCGGCCATGACTGGACCTAATGGTCAGGGGTCCCTTTACCTTTATGCTGGTTTGTGGGTCTAGATGTCAGACAGCGTACTTTGCAAATGCACCCAGCGGATAGGTATTTGCTGAAAGTCAGAGTGACTTTGATGGGGCTAACCTCAAGGAAGTTGAGTAAGGTGTGCAATAAATAGCATGTTGCCATCTGTTCCAGGTGGTTAACTGAAAATGCAGGATAGTTTTGAAACTGGCTGAGAAGGATTTTTTCTATAGATACCCTTGACTTAGGTTCTGTGCGGGCCTGTTTTTGAGCTGAATTCCTTTTACAAATAAAAAGGAAACCCGCTCACATGGTTTGAAATTAAAGCGCTTCCCATTTATTCAAACGGTCCTTGCAGCTGAAAAGGGATACTTGGTAAAATGCCGAGAAGAGTGGGCAAAAACGAAAGATCCAGATGCGGCCCTCAAAAAACTGCCTGTGAAACGGTGTGTGGAGGGACAGCTGCTCCGGGGACTTTCAAAGTACGGACTGAAGAATATAGTCACTGCATTTGGCATAGTAAGTTGAAGCGTTTGCTTGTTTTTGTAGACCCTCTCTGAGCATGTCTGAAAACAACTTGGGGGTGAAGTCAAATTTATGGTGAATGGTAAATGGCCTACTGGAGAAGTATTTCCCCCTCCCTCCTTCCTTCCATGTTTTTCATTAGGGTTTATTAGTTCTGACTTGTTGTTTTTTAAAGATGTAAATTCAGCCAGGGGCCCCCTAGTATTTTCTAGCGTGTATTTAAACCATTAACAGTGCCGTCCTTACATATGTCTGCTCAGAATTGTGTCCATTGAGTCCATTGGGTGGTGCTGTGGTCTAAACCACTGAGCCTCTTGGGCTTGCTAAACAGAAGGTCGACGGTTCAAATCTGCGCGATGGGGTGAGCTCCTGTTGTTTTGTCCCAGCTCCTGCCAACCTAGCAGTTTGAAAGCACGCCAGTGCAAGTAGATTAATAGGTACAGCTGCGGCGGGAAGGTAAACGGCGTTTCCATACGCTCTGATTTCTGTCAGGGTGTTCTGTTGTGCCAGAAGCGGTTTAGTCATGCTGGCCACATGACCTGGAAAGCTGTCTGTGGACAAACGCCGGCTCCCTCTGCCTGAAAGCGAGATGAGCGCCGCAACCCCATAGTCGCCTTTGACTGGACTTAGCCATCCAGGGGTCCTTTACCTTTACCTTACCTTACCCCAGGCATGCGCCTTACAAAATTAGCATCATGTTGATTAACACTTTTTCCTGGTCTGCAGATCCCAAGAAATAATCGTTTGATGTATATTCATAGCTATCAGAGTTATGTATGGAATAACATGGTGAGCCGCAGAATAGAAGAATATGGGCTTGTTGCTGTGCCAGGAGATCTTGTACTAAAAGGAGGTAAAATGTCAACGTTGCTTGATGTCAGGGCGTGTGTGTATGCGGTGGCACATAGTCAATAATACATTTTGGAATAGCTTCCTAGTATCTTGTTCCTGAAAACTAGAGATGAGCACATACACCCTCTCATTTATTTAGAATTAGGCTTGGCAGACTTTTAAAATGTTAATTGGAACAAGATTATTTTTTTAAATGCCCAATTCTGGATTATGCTCTTGGTTATATCATTAGGAGTGCAATTGGATCTGAAAGAACTTTGAGCCCCTCTCCCTTCCCACTCTGGAGATGGCAGCGAGCTCTTGCTCCCAGTAGTTGCTCCCAGTTGGATTCTGGTGTCCTGTGGGGTACTACATTTCCCAGGTTACCTGAGCTCTGGAACATGGTTGTTTGGAAGTCCCCTGTGTTGACAGGGAAGAAAGCTTTACAGGAAGGGCTTCAGTGAGATAATGCCATCACTGCCTAAGTAGGAGAAGAAAGAGGTTTGGTGGAGGTGGTCTTCAGAGGCACAGATTTCGGAACGGGAGGACCTGGTGATCCGACTCAGCAACACTAGGACTTAGAATTGCCAGTAATTTGTCAATGTACCTACCAGTGACAGTCTGGTGCCTTCCATTGTGTACAATTTTGTGCTACCCAGGCTGCCTAATCCTGTTCAAAACTGTATGTCCTCTTTGCTTTGTTCCTTGTTAAGGAGCTCATAAAGATACACTACCTAAAAAAAGATCTCTCAGTAGGAAATCTGGTTGAGATGACCTGGAAATTACTTGAAACATCCTCTTGCTTTTAGGTACAGCTGTTTATATCGAAGAATCAGATGTTGACAATTACACCATCCATGATGTTGTGATGCCGTTGCCTGGTTTCGATGTCATCTATCCAAAGCACAAAAGTAAGAATTCTATTTAAAGTCAAAAGTGGATGATATGTGCATAATCAGGGTTGCTATGCTGGCAGATAAGTGCTGGGGGTGAGTGTGTACGTGTGTCTGTACAAAAGTAACTAAATGGGTTTTGTATCTGATTTCAATAAGCACAGATTAAATAGGTAGACCGAAATCTGCCGGCTTCATTGATTTCAATGGATTTACTAATGTGACTAACATATGATGTATAAATATTGCTGTATATTAATGGAGAATTAGGAGTATTTTCTGTATTTGGATCAACAGTAATTTAGTTGTAACCATATTTTAAGGGAATATCATTCAGTCATTAACTAGTGTTCTCCAAACAATAGGATCAGGCATTAACAAAGTGCAGCTAGCAGGAGAAATAGAAAAGCTTTTTTTAAAGAAACATTCATCAGCTTGTATTCTAAAGGGGGAAGGAAGGAAAAAGAAACAGTTTGTTGGAGACAAATAGTCTAGCAGCATCCAGATTTAGGGCATGTGCAGTCATTACTTCTTCCTCTATCCCCAACTGGTACACATTGCGTGACTGGAAGCATGTTAATAGATATTTTTAATAGGAGTGGAGGCACATCTAACTAATAGGGGCTTATATTATCATGGGCTTTGCTGCCATCCTAGTTCTATTTAGGATGATTGCCTGCTTACCAAAATGGCTTGAAAGTAGGTTTTATATCCAAGGACCAGGGATTTCCTACAAATAATTCCTTATTAAATAGAGCTGTAAATAAAAAGACTATGCTTTTGGGCCACGTTTCAGCATTACAGGTCAGAATTGCATCAGATGCAAGAGGGGAAACTTACAACACATTTGCCCTGAATTCCATGTGACAGTTCATATATATGTCCTTTTACGGCAGTTGGGAAAGCCTACGAGGAAATATTAGCCGCTGACAATCTCGACATCAGTAACATGAAGCACAAAATTCGAGACTATTCCTTATCTGGAGCCTACAGAAAGATCATCATCCGACCTCAGGATGTGAGCTGGTAAGTAAATAGCCCACAGTTTAGTAGCCAGAGGAGGAGACGGATGATAAGCCTAACAACTGCTACTAGAAATGATGACTTTATTGCTTCCAGAGTGTACCAGTTGCTTGATCTCAAGTGGGAGAGGGCTGCTGCGTTCATGTCCTGCTTTTGGACAGCCCAATGAGCGTGGAATATTGCACTAGATCGGTCTTTGGGCTGATTCAGCAGGTCGTTTTGACGTTCTGAACCATGTGTTCACTGATGTGTGCTTGATGATGGTTGTGCTCCACTGCTTATCTCAAAGAGCAGCATGAAGCCACAAGTCTATACTGCTGCCGCTGCTCAGTTAAAAAGGAGATAAAAGTGCCATGTTTAAAGGGGAGCCCCACATGTATGCAACAAAGGTAACCTTTAGCGTTTAACCTTCGTTAGAAAGAAATCCCAAGATTCAGGCGCAAGACTCTGCAGAGCTACTTGAATAAATCCCATTGGTTTCAGAAGGAACCGAGTAGGTGTGGAAAGTATTGCAGTGTTTAAGCCAACAGGCTTTGCACTGAAAACAGGTTGCCATCTTCAAGCCCAGGTGTGGGGAGCCATTTCTACCAAGTATAAAACAGTCTCCTAGAATAACGATGCAATGAAGAATTTCTAATACAGTGGTACCTCTGGTTGCGAACGGGATCTGTTCCGGAGGCCCGTTCACAACCTGAAAAGAATGCAACTGCGCGTGCGCGGGTTGCAATTTGTTGCTTCTGCGCATGCGAGTGAAATCATTTTGCGTGTCTGCGCATGCGCGAGTGGCGAAACCCGGAAGTAACCCTTTCCGGTACTTCAGGGTCACCGCGGGATGCAACCTGAAAACGCACAACCTGAAGCAAACGTAACATGAGGTTTGACAGTACATGTATATGATTCTTATTGTTGGGTACATTTTAAATCTCTCTCTCTTTTTTTAAAGGGAGCTAGTTGTGTATGATGACCCTAAGATTCCATTATTTAATACGGACTTAGATAAACTGGAAGGAAAACCACCTGCAGTTCTTGCAACAGGTAATCTTTTTTCAATTGTGCCATATATGATTATTCAGCCATGCATGTCCTTTTTTAACAACAACAACTTTTATCTATATCCTGCCCTCCCCGGCCGAGACTGGGCTCAGGGCGGCTAACATCAAATATATAACATTGGTATAAAATCAAACAATAATTAAATTACCTCCTAAAAACAAGTCAGGATCAAATTAAAATCTAATTAGATGGCTTTCCGCAGAATTAGGGTTGGGAACAGTAAATGTTCATCAGGCCCAACTGATGCTCACAGAATCTAACTGCTTAGTACAATGGGTTTAAAAAAAAATAAAATGTTGGGCTGAAAGCTTTAAAAAGTATGTTTCTTCCCCCAGATTAGATATTGAGCTAATAGACAGAGTTAAAACAGCTTACCAGAAACACTGGTACTTTTGCTGTAGAGATAAACCTGAACTGGCCTCTTTGAAGGGATGTGAGATACTGCTGATGGAGACAAAGTTGCTGCCAAAACAAATCTCCCATTTGAGGGGCAAATTGAAGAGAGCCCTCAATACTTGGTCACCTCACCCTCTTTTGCAATAGTTGCTTGAGGATATCAGATGCCTCTTGGCAAAAAATCTGGTTGCCAGTCTAAAGACAAAAGGTAAAAAAACATGGAGCAAGCTCTTTCAGAGACACCTGGACTTGCTAGCAGACTGGGTTTGTTGAGTTGATCCTTCACTACTACCTTAGAGATGATGTTGGATTACAAGTCCCATCATCCCTAGCTATAGTAGGACCAGTGGTTGGGGACGATGGGACTTGTAGTCCAACATTTGAGGACTCAAGGTTGAGACAGGCTGCTATAGAGAAATTTATCTTTTTTACTATAAAGGATGTGTGTGTGTACTCCTGTAATGACACCGCCCAGGGAACACCCATTATTTCTCCCTCTGTACATTCCCACCCAGGAGATCAGATTCCGAATTCCTGCAGATCTGTATTTCTCCCAGCCTACATCTTGTGGCTTGATTTGCTGGGTATAATTTTGGCCTTTTAAACCAGCTTATGGTTAGGAGGATTTACCATGAGTCATTGTGACCCTTTGCCCGAAAAGGGTTAGCCACCCTGGCTTAAAGGCATCTGTCATTCAAATCTGTAAAGCAGGTTGAGAGATCCCACAGGAAGGAAGTGGCAGCCACTTGTGTGTATGTTTAACATTAAGATCTTGGGAGTGATGTAAACTGAGCGGTTGGAGGCAATGTGTCTCTGAATAACAGCTGCCGGAAACCACAGGAGGGGAGAGCGCTGTCTTGCTCAGGTGCTGCTTCCAGGTTTTCTGCAAGCATCTGAGAACAGGATGCTGAATAGATGGGCCATTGGCTTAATGAAGCAAGCTCTTCTGAAGTTATTATGTCAAACTTAACACTGGTTGATATTTTGCTCCTTTGGGGGAGGAAGTTAGCTGTTTGGCAAACTCTAGGCATGTTTGATAACCCGTGGTTTTTTCCCTTCTCCTCCTAAACATTAATTTACTTATGACAGAAGGCAAATACAAGGCTTTGAAGATGGACTTCTCTCTCCCCCCGTCAACTTATGCTACGATGGCCATTCGGGAAGTGCTAAAAATGGACACAAGCATAAAAAACCAGACACAGTTAAACACAATATGGCTACGCTGAAGATCCTTCGCAGTGATCGGATGAAAGTTTTAACATGAAACTGGTTTCGTATTTACTAGTTCTATCCAGGCAATTTCTAATTAAAATTGTATTTTTGTATTAGCTTGAGCTATATAATTTCAAATTCGTTGTAAAATGGTGTTTATAAAAATGTAACTTTTGTTTTTAAATAATCTGAGCAAACACGGTGCTTGAGCTGTCTGCACAGTGCAGTTTTGCTGGCGCAGAAGAACGTGGATGGCTTTGCTAGTAATTTCAGGTCTGCAGAAAGCGTTTCTAAAATGTTATCTCCAAATACAGTAGTAAACATGGCTTCATGAGTCTGGTACAGATGAAAACTGATTGCAGGCATGCGTAACACTGCAGTTCAGGAAATCTAATTAGAATAGGGTACTGATGAATGCATATATATAACCAGTGAACAGATATATTTAGCCTTAAGAGTGCTGATAGGCTCTCCACTCACAACTGGCAGAATGTTCATGTCTTTTATGCGTACACAAATGTGTACAGCTGCTTTTATTGGAGCTGTAGTTCATTAAACTTTTGTGTTGGTTTTTCACAACCTATTTCAGTTTCTGCTATGGGTAAAGCAGTGAGCGAACTATGTCGGAATTTGCACCCTCAACAAACAAGGTTTAGCTCTAACATTTATGGTTTGTCTGTTGCTGGCAATGGATGAAATAGGAAACTCTCTATCCTGGCATGACAGGATTAAATAGCCATTCTTAATTGGACAGCTATGATGTTGTACTCTCATTTTATTTCTAACACTCAACAAAAATATGTTTTCTACTGCTTGGTTTATTAAAGAGTGTACTGAAACCTCTTCCCCCTTTTGTTCTTGCGCCCCTAATTTCTACCAATATTATTTATGTCTTTACATGCAACTCCCCCTTTCCATGGCAGTTGCGTTCTGGGTCATTGTGCGCTTGTGTGAAATCGTGTATAATCAGAACACCCATTGAAAAAGCCTGCAAACACCCTATTCTGCCCCTGCCACGATCCGCCCCTTTTTGTGACATTTTTGAGTCACTTCCAGGTTTGGCATGATGCGTGTGTGTGTGCGGTTGCTCACATATCGGACATGCCTAAAATGGTTGCTGTTTGCATTTGACTTATTTAGTCACTTACTACAAAAAAAGTTTCCAAGCAACTTACTAACAGGATAAGAGCCAAAAAGGCTTTCTTCATTATCACACAGCAAAAAATGTATTTCTGCATACATGCATGTGACAAATGTACAACTTTGGAAAAAATTGTGCTTTTGCAAACAACTCCACAAATCCAAATCCATTTCCCTCAAAATTTACTGAGTACAGTGGTACCTCGGGTTAAGTACTTAATTCGTTCCGGAGGTCTGTTCTTAACCTGACGCACCACTTTAGCTAATGGGGCCTCCTGCTGCCACCGCGCTGCCGGAGCCCGATTTCTGTTCTTATCCTGAAGCAAAGTTCTTAACCTGAAGCACTGTTTCTGGGTTAGTGGAGTCTGTAACCTGAAGCGTATGTAACCCGAGGTACCACTGTACTGTAAAAACCAAGATACAGGTAGGTAGCCGTATTGGTCTGCTGTAGTCAAAACAAAATAAAAACATTCTTTCCAGTAGCACCTTTGTGTCAGGAAAAAGCACCAAGGCAAAAGCCAGCTCCAGATGGCTGGACTACAAGACACAATGTTGACGTCTGGGATTGTACTGTTGGAGAAGAGGTGGAGCCTTTTCTCTGTACTGAGCACCGGATGTTAGCTCAGTGTGTCATCTGACCTGTACTGGAAGTCCAGGGGCGGAGTTTGTAAGATAATAACACTTTGTTGTTGTTTAGTCGTTTAGTCGTGTCCGACTCTTCGTGACCCCATGGATCAGAGCACACCAGGCACTTCTGTCTTCCACTGCCTCCCGCAGTTTGGACAAACTCATGCTGGTAGCTTCGAGAACACTATCCAACCATCTCGTCCTCTGTCGTCCCCTTCTCCTTGTGCCCTGCATCTTTGCCAACATCAGGGTCTTTTCCAGGGAGTCTTCTCTTCTCCTGAAGTGGCCAAAGTATTGGAGCCTCAGCTTCACGATCTGTCCTTCCAGTGAGCACTCAGGGCTGATTTCCTTCAGAATGGAGAGGTTTGATTTTCTCATGGGACTCTCAAGAGTCGCCTCCAGCACCATAATTCAAAAACATCAATTCTTCGGCGATCAGCCTTCTTTATGGTCCAGCTTTCACTTCCATACATCACTACTGGGAAAACCATATCTTTTACTATACGCAAGGTGATGTCTCTACTTTTTAAGATGCTCTACTTTTTAAGATGCTTTTTAAGTAGCACCTTAGAGACCAGCTAAGTTTGTTACTGGTATAAGCTTTCGTGTGCATGCACACTTCTTCAGATACCTTCAGGTCACCTTAGTTGATCTCTAAGGTGCTACTGGAAGGAATTTTCTCATTTTGTAAAAACCAAGGTTTCTGTTTTTAAAATGGATAAAGGCAAACTTAAAAAAATGTTTGCCCCATGCCTATTCTCTAAACAGTCAAGGGGCAATCATTTTTCATCCTGTTCCTTTTTGTTCAAGCTAGAACAACTTCACAATGTGGCAAGGAAATGTGTAATTCTTTTCCTTCTGGTTTAGAAATAGTGACACTCATAATCTACTTACTAATCTACATAATATACCTTGCATCTTGTAGGTAGTGAGAGGTAAATATAAATAGGTATCATGAAGCCTTCATTAAGGAGAGAGTTTGGGGCAATAAATATTTATAAAGCCTCCCCCCCCTATGCAGTAAAGGGACTAAAACTGCTTAATTTTGGCTATAATGAGCCCAGGATTTATTTGACAAGCCAAATTCCAGAATTGCTATAGTGTTTCTTGCAGTTGTTATTACACCAGGAAAAGTCAACTATATATAATGGAAATACTAGTTTCTCAAAAGTAAAATATGAAGTCAAGCAGCTTTAGATCAGAACACTGAAGATTAAAATGCTCCCCACATTTCAGCAAATTTTTTCATCCTGTGGGAAAACAAAAAGCAATTAGAATGTATAATGGGCATACCATTCACTGTTCACAATATACAGTATGAGGCTGAGAAGCATGTCTTAATTACATTGAACAGAGAAATTTCCTGCATGTATTTTGTTTACTCAACATTCTTGCATGCTAAATCTGTTCTGGATTGTGGTCATTTTATTTTGAGTACCGAATCTTCTTCAAAGAATCTTTCCTCTGCGTTTGTTAATGCCACTTATTTCTATCACAGCTCACACTTTCCTAATTTTTCCACAGCAAACATGGCAAGTTTTCTTTAAAGTTAATCGCCTTCAAATGCCGTAAATTTCAGTGGGAGAGATTTGAGCATTCACTTAACCCTCACGGAAATAAATGTAACTTAATGCTAACTGGCTAGTTTGTGTTCCCAAAAGCTGTAGCAGGGAAATTCCAAACGTTGTAGTTGGCATCCGTCTGATTTGAGAGAATGAGTGCGCCTCTTGGGGTGAAGTCATACTGCTGTGTTAGCAACACCCTGGGGCGCAATCCTGAGCAGTGTGTATGGAGGTCCTGGGCTGCCCACACAACCCCTTGCTTACGTGGTCCAAAGGAAACAAGGAGTTGCTGGAAGGAGGCGTACAAGACGCCATACAACTGCCTTGGGGACTCCACTCTGGATTTGTGTATGGTTTGCTCCTTAGCCTTTTCTTCTCCCACAAGATATCCCACAAAGCAGTGGAGGTTTAGGATCAGTTTTCCTGCACCTAGATGGACTATCTTCCCAGGTTGACGAGCCCTATCTGCCTCTCACTTCCCTCTACAGTATGTGCAGAAACCGCCTTCTTAACCATTAGACCCACTATTGGTCTTGTCCTCTCAATCTGCCAGAGTCTGTCTCCACATGCAGAGAAGTCCCTGACTCATAGGCTACCCTCACCTTGTTTAGTTGTTCTCGGGGTGTGGCGGCTGTCGCATGCAGATAGCTCTCATCTGTGGCTCCTAGAAGCTGAGTGCAGTGTGGGGATCAAAGGTGGGCAAAGTACCCCAGAAGGAGCATGGTATGTCCCCTGTCAGAGGTAAAGGTAAAGGGACCCCTGACCATTAGGTCCAGTCGTGACCGACTCTGGGGTTGCGGTGCTCATCTTGCTTTATTGGCCGAGGGAGCCGGCGTACAGCTTCTGGGTCATGTGACCAGCATGACTAAGCCACTTCTGGCGAACCAGAGCAGCGCATGGAAACGCCGTTTACCTTCCTGCCAGAGCGGTACCTATTTATCTACTTGCACTTTGACGTGCTTTTGAACTGCTAAGGTGGGCAGGAGCAGGGAAGGAGCAGGGTACCTATTTATCTACTTGCACTTTGACGTGCTTTTGAACTGCTAAGGTGGGCAGGAGCAGGGACCGAGCAACGGGAGCTCACCCTGTCGCAGGGATTTGAACCGCCGACCTTCTGATCAGCAAGTCCTAGGCTCTGTGGTTTAACCCACAGCGCCACCCACGTCCCACCCCTGTCAGAGGTACTACTCCCCTAACACTCCACACACCCCAAGTCCATACATATTCCAATAATAATCTTGGAGGAAGGGCTAACTGGATAGTCTAATAATGTTGACCTACCCAGAGAAAACCAGCAAGATTGGCAGAGTAGTTTTAGTTGCCGATGGTTCCAAAGTCTGCAAGCACTAATTGATTAAGCTCCGAGCACAATAAGATTGAACTTCTTACCATTATAAAGCTTCTCTTGGCCTATGTCCATTAGATTTTATACATTTAAGCCCTATTCAAACATTACAAACATTTGGAAGTAGGCAGATGCACGAGGATGGTAAATGTAGGGAAACAATTCAGATCCATATCGGTCAATCTAGCCCAGTATGGCAGGAGCAATAGAAAAATCTATAATTAAATAAAAAATTAAGCAGTTGTGCAACATTCAAGTTCAACTTACACTTTTCCCCTGAACTCCTCTGCTGTCATAATGTCAGTTTCGTTATAAATTTCATCCTGGATACTTAATCCCAAAGATTCAAGTGCTAAAATAGGGGAGAGGAGATGAAAGATGCTTAGATAAATGGCTGCTGAAGCATACATAACTCTTATAGTCAGTGCATTCTTTTCCATCTTCAGTTCTGCTTAGACCTTAACTGATCAGACCCAGCAAGAAACCTGTACATGCACATATCCTCCCCTACCACTGCATAAAGTAATGAGAATCACATTATACTGGGTTTATCTAAATGAAGGGGATCTTATGAACCCTCCATTAGATGGAAGGCTGAATGAGGTCAGATCGTAGGTTAGGCAGATCTGACATTCAAACACATATAGTACAGCATAACCTGCATGCTGTTATCTCCATGTAGCAAAGAGATACCCCTATCTTCTCATATCCAGTCTCTAAAAACAAGGCAGGTTTATGATGGGTGGGTGAGAAAGGAGGGATAGCTGCTGAAGAAGAACCCAGTACACTTTACTGTACTGAGTTTTTTTTACAGAGCATTGCTCCCAAATGTTACTTGTTTCCTTTTATCAACATCAGGAACAACTAACAAACTGTAGAAATTTACTTAATACAAATCTAAAGGATTTGTTTTACTCACTAAATTTCTGTAAAGATTAGGCTGAGATTAGGCTGAGAATAATCTTGAAGCTGTTTTTCTCATGTCTAAACTTGCCACATGGGGCCATAATAACCTACAGCAGGGGTGGCAATCTACTCACAGTGTTAAAAACTTGCTGTGATCTGCCCCCTTTTTGGGGGGTTCAGGAGGAAGGACCCATTTTGGGGGGGGTGCATGGGGAGCAAAGGTGTTATCTACCACAATCTACCTGTTAGACATGCCTGACCTACAGTATATGAAATGAGATGTTCATTAAAAAAAATTAAGGGCCACTAACCTCCTTTGTACTGTGGTATGGTTATGTAACCTTGGCCTGCAACGTCTAGCATTTCAAACATTGCATCCACGTTTGACTCGTCCATAAGATAAGGAAAGTCCGTATTAGTAATTTTTGCATACTTTATCTTTTCCAGTGTCTTTATCAAAAACTCTCTTGGTCTGTCTGTAAGATAAAAACACACATACGTTCCCACTTCAACGTGTCCTAGTAGATACTGTCACTAAAATGTCTAATGTTTTCTAGGCATTGTGCAAAGGTTAAAAAAAGATGCAGGCCTTATCTCCAGACTTTCAGACTAGGATACAAAAAGAAACAGGTATGGGGTTGGAAGAGGAAAACAAGGAAATACAGGTACCAAAGCTTGCCAGTTACATAAGGTCCAGGCTGAATGGCCACTAGGTAGTTCTGGAAGAGGAGAACCCAAATGACAATTTGTCGTAGCCAAACTGTTGTTGGGAATGTTTCTACTATTGTTCGGAGGCAGCTGGGCACCATTGGTTCATTAAGTTGCACTTTTCCTGGGAACTGAAGCACTTACTGTATTTAATCATTATTGGCAGTGGTTTTCATGACCATGCCATGGGTTGGGAGAAGCAAACTATGATTCCATGTTTGGAGGCATGGAAAAAGCCAAGCATCACGGGCAAGGTGAGTGGCAACTGGGCAGTGTGCACTAGAAAACTGCTTGTTCAAGGTAAGCTATTTAACCGTGGATGCCGGCAACCACAAAGTTCCACTTGTGAAAGAGGGTTTTCCTATCGCCTTCTGTAGCATCACGGAAGTTTCTTCCCACACAGTTCTGTCTTCACAGGAAATAAGCATGAGCTCTCATCTACAAGTCCTTGCCCCTAAAACACTTGTCAGCCCAAGAACATTGTGAGGGGCTTGGCAACCAGGCCTCAATTCCACATGTTCTCTGTGGGTTAAACCACAGAGCCTAGGACTTGCCTAGGTCGGCGGTTCTAATCCCGCGATGGGGTGAGCTCCCGTTGCTCGGTCCCAGCTCTTGCCAACCTAGCAGTTCGAAAGCACGTCAAAGTGCAAGTAGATAAATAGGCACCGCTCCTGCGGGAAGGTAAACGGCGTTTCTGGTGCTGCTCTAGTTCTCCAGAAGCGGCTTAGTCATGCTGGCCACATGACCCGGAAGCTGTACGCCGACTCCCTTGGCCAATAAAGCAAGATGAGTGCCGCAACCCCAGAGTCGGCCCCGACTGGACCTAATGGTCAGGGGTCCCTTTACCTTTTACTAACTTCTCCACCACCTAAGTGCTGCTGGGGTAGAGGACTGAATTGGCACCCCCGCCACACATTCTCACATACAGACCCTCCCCACCAGGGAAAAATGGGTGAGCGAAGATCTCCATTGGGAACATGCAGGGAAGAAAGACTTAACATCCAGGATCTGCTGCCTGAGAGGATCATGTCGCCTGAGGCAGTCGCCTCACCTTGCTTCATGGGTGGGCCGGCCCTGTTCTTACATTGGCACCTGTGGCAAAATTATCCGTGTCACATGGCAGTCAGGACCAAGTCAGCTGTGGCTGTTGGTGGTAGGAAGCAGCAGCCGATTTGGGGCAGTGCAAGTGGGTCCCCTGCACAGGGTGCCAAGCCGAGAGGGGAGTAAATATTATTAACAACACCAAACAAACAAACAAACAAACAATAATACAGTGATACCTCAGGTTAAGTACTTAATTCGTTCTGGAGGTCCGTTCTTAACCTGAAACTGTTCTTAACCTGAAGCACCACTTTAGCTAATGGGGCCTCCTGCTGCCGCTGCACCACCGGAGCACGATTTCTGTTCTTATCCTGAAGCAAAGTTCTTAACCTGAAGCACTATTTCTGGGTTAGTGGAGTCTGTAACCTGAAGCGTATGTAACCAGAGGTACCACTGTAATGATAATAATAATAATAGTAATAATAAAAGCTATATTTATATGGGCACCTAACAAGAAGATCCATTTAAAAGCAACTGTACCAAAAGGAATTATTGTGAAAATAACGGTTCTTTGGGTGGGTCAAATCCTGTCCTCCCTCCAGGCACCATATTTACCTGAGGGGGACAAGAGGTTTGGCGTCTGGCATGGCCAGGGTGAGGCGGGCTTACCTGGCCGGTGGTAGAGCAGCAAGGCGCTCAGGTTGTGCAAAAGCTCCGGGATTTTGTGCTGCGCCAGGTAAGCGCGACCCTCCGCTTCGCGGTCCATCGCCGTTGCTAGGAGACCGGAGGGGACGCTCCCGGGGGGAGGGGCGGGTCACGTGACGAAAGGGCTTGGCGGAGGCGGACCAATAAGGAGACAGTCCTTAAGTCCCATTTATTTTAGTAGCGCGAATACCGTCCATTCATTTTACCATTTATTCTAGTACCGCCCGCTCGGCTGCAGGAAGCACAGAGCAAGCGGGGCATGCAGGGTTGCAAGCCAGCAACACAGCGGGCAGCAGTGGGAGAGGAATTCGGAGTTAAGCCGCTCCTGAAGCCTCTCCCTTTTGCTGAATTTGGGAAGCAACCTCCGCGGCAGCAGAAGAACCAATAACGTGGAAGCTCCAGCGGGCGAAAACTAAAATCTGCTGCCCCGCTGCACCGCAATCTCTGCTCGTGTTTTATGATACACAGGAAGGACCAGGGTGGGATTATAATAATAATAATAATAATAATAATATTTTTTGCGTTTTCTCCGGGCTTCCCTACCCTTGCGGCTCCTTTCCCACTCAGCTCCCATGAGGGAGGTGGCGGCATTGCGAAGAAGCTCACAGGGCTGCGAGGATGAAGCGGGGAAGAGAAGCATGGACGCCGCCTTGAGCTCCCTGGAAGAAAAAACTGGCATATAAATAAAATAAAGATATGGGAAGAATAAGCTCTTGAGTGGGCGGTTTTTCCTTTGGTTTCCAAAATTAAAAACACACAAAATTGGACCTAAGCTGGATATAGCTCGGTCGCTGGGAGCAGAAGCCTCTTAATCCCAGGGTTGCAGGTTCGAGCCCCACGTTCGCCAAAAGATCCCCGCATTGGTCCCTTCCAAGTATATGATTTTATACTTTTTTGGGGGGGGCGATGCAGCATTTTTGGCTGCCCGGTCCCAGCTACGCTGAAACACGCCGGCAATTTAAACTCTTTCCCGCTCCTATCCGGGCGCAGAGTCTGTTTTCCCAAAGCCAACCCGGAAGCACGGCGTTCGGGTGCGGGTCTATAAATTTACAGCTCTATCTTGCGCAGGCGCACTGGGCAGAAGCTCTTGCGTCTAAACGGCGCGCCACCTCGCCGCGTGACCCCGCCCCCTTTTTTCGCGCTGCTTCCGCGCCGTCACGGCGCTGGGCTGCCGACGCGTCGACCTGGAGTGGGCGTGGCTTGAGCCCGGTCCTCCTTGGCGCCCCTCTGAGGGGACGGAGACTGCGGGGCGCCGGAGGCTCCAGCAGCGGCTCTTCTTCAGGTGGGACGACGGGGAAGGAGGTCGCTGAGAGAGCCGGGGTGGGGAGACCGCGTCTGGCCGGACAAGGTGGACATGTGGCAGGGGGAGGCCAAGGGGTCGGTGGGTGGGCAGGCAGGCTGTGAGGGGTCGGCCCGAGCAGTGCCCCTCTGGTGGTGGCCCAATAAATGTGACAATGTGTCACATTTAAAGGGAAGCTTTTAATGTTTCATGTATTACAGTATTTTAATATTTTTTTTGGAAGCCGCCCAGAGTGGCTGGGGAAGCTCAGCCAGATGGGCGGGGTATAAATAATAAATTATTATTATTATTATTATTATTATTATTATTTATTACCCCTCTAAATCCTTGAGTGTGCTTCTAATAGAGAAGTTATGGTAGCCTGTTACTTTATGAAACTGCTGGTTTTGCAAGTTGCCGCCCCCCCATAGGGGCAGAAATACAGCTAATATGCGAATCACAAAGATCCAGCACAAAGCTAGAACGTAAGGTGCTACGTGTAACACAGGTTCCCAACATGCACACTAACACAATGTAACAGAACGCTGTGGGAATCAGAACTTAAATCAGCAGAAATTGCCAGTGCTTATCGCGCATGTGTATTAAGCATGAAATGAGGTAATGATGCTCCGTGAATGCTCAGGTTGCAAACGTGATCCGCGCGGGGTGCACGTTCGCAACCCGCAGCGGTGCGTCTGTGCACGTGCGGGTTGCGATTTGGCGCTCCTGCGCATGCGTAAAGCACAATTTAGTGCTTCTGTGCATGCGCAACTGCCACAACCCAGAAGTAACCTGTTCCAGTACTTCCGGGTTTCGGCGGGTCCGTAACCCGAAAAAACACAATCTGAAGCGTCTGTAACTGTATGACTGTATATGAGTGGTCAAAATTGAAATGCTTTGTTTAAAACTTTATAAATACCACTGCCTGGACCACCAGGCGGGGTTGAGTTTTGCAGAATGATCTGACCTATTGCTTTGCAATAAACAACATTGGACTCCTAACTCCTCACGTTTCTGAGTTTTATTGGCATAAACTCAGGAGATAAGCTATTTTGGCATACAACACCTCCACAAGGCCACAACAACATTGCCAGGGCTGTCATCATTACATGGTTAAGTGGAATGGAAGATGGCAGGGTCCCTGAGGACATGCTTCAGACACCAGGCCAACTCTGCCCTACAGAGATAGCTGAAAACAAGACGTGAAGGCTGGCGACGTCAACCCCGCCATGTGGGAATCCCTTGCCAACCATCATGCGGCGCCTGGAGACAGCAGTGACCAGAGGAGGAATGACCGCAGGGAGAAGAATCGCCATGGTGCACCTGTAACAGTGAAAGCGGACGCCTTAATCTGCCCCAGGTGGAAGAAAACATGTCTCTCCTGTATTGGACTCTACAGCCACGGCAGGCTCTGTAACTCCCCAACGGTTTGACTTCTCCCCCGATGGCACACTCTTCTGTTGTCTATCAATACAGATGGATGCCAATGGATGTCCTGCCAAGTGGAAATGCAAAGTGCACCTAATTCAGTATTCCACTTCCTGCAGCACCCAGCCAGATGTTTCTAGGCAGAGTGTAATGGCCCTGGTTGTCTTGTTTTTATTTGTTCCTGTTGTTTGGTGTGTTAATTTATACTGCCTGTGGACATGTAGGTTTCATTCAGCTGTGTTGGCTGCTAAGAGGCTTCCCTGCTGCATTGGCCTCTTGGTTATGAAATACGGTTATAGAATACGTTTCCGAAGGCTTTTGATTCATGGCTGCTCAGAGCATCTCCCAAACAAGAAAACCCTGCAGCAATGGAAACGGATGGCAGAGTTGTGTATTTTTCTGCACGTGTATGTCATCTACTGTGAAGTGCAGCTAAGAGAGACATTGATAAGATTTTGTATTAATCATAGAATCATCATAGAATCATAGAGTTGGAAGAGACCCCAAGGGCCATCGAGTCCAACCCCCTGCCAAGCAGGAAACACCATCAGAGCACTCCTGACATATGGTTGTCAAGCCTCTGCTTAAAGACCTTCAAAGAAGGAGACTCCACCACACTCCTTGGCAGCAAATTCCACTGTCGAACAGCTCTTACTGTCAGGAGGTTCTTCCTAATGTTTAGGTGGAATCTTCTTTCCTGCAGTTTGGATCCATAAATAATAAATAATAAAAAAAGTAAATGTAAAAGTCTATTCTAGACTACGCACAAAGGTCTGCCATCTAAGAAATGGGATTGTAAAATAGAATAGGAAGGTTCAGGAGAGCAATAAATTTGGAAGTCTTAGGGAAAAAGAAAAATCAAAATATCCAATGGATTAGAGTCCAACTTCTTGGTAGAGTCCTGTTGTTCTATGTGGCTGTTGTGGACAAGGAAAGAAGTACAAATGAAGGTAAATCTTAAGAAGATCAGTAGTTTGAAGTTGCTATTACAAACATCAGAAGAGCCCTGGTGAATCATCTAGTCCAGCATCATGTTTTCAAAGTGGCCAGCCTATAGGAAGCCTTCAAGCAGGACCTGAGCGCAACAGCATTCTTCCCAGGTGTCATTCTGTGCTACTGACATTCAGAGGCATTTTGCCTCTGACAGTGGAGGTAGCATATAGCCGCCATGGCTAATAGGCATTGAGAGTTTGGATTTGATATCCCGCTTTATCACTACCCTAAGGAGTCTCAAAGCGGCTAACAATCTCCTTTCCCTTCCTCCCCCACAACAAACACTCTGTGAGGTGAGTGGGGCTGAGAGACTTCAGAGAAGTGTGACTAGCCCAAGGTCACCCAGCAGCTGCATGTGGAGGAGCGGAGACGCGAACCCGGTTCCCCAGATTACGAGTCTATTGCTCTTAACCACTACACCACACTGGCTCTCTAATGGGTTCTAATGGGTACATACATTTGTTCCAGTGAACCCCTTTCAAGTCTCGTGTGCTGGGTGCATTTTGTGATTACATCCAATATAATCTCTATTTTAAAGGCAGATCGTTTGATATTGGCACACTTCTTAGTGTCAAATTATGCTGCTTGGTTTGTAATTTTCTGAAATGTAGATTATTTTTTTCCTGCAGAAAATACCCCTTCAGAGTGAGCTACAATGGAGATGGTTCAACCACTCTTGAACAGTGATGCAGCTTTGGACCTTCAAGAGGCAAGTGAACTTTATTTCACTGTTTATCTATTTTCTAGATTTATACTTATAATATTTTTGCATTTCCAATCTGCCCATCTGAAAGCAGATGTAATGGATATTGAAAGACAGTGTTTCATTGCTCCTGAAAGCTGATATTGAAAGGAGGTGGACTCAAACTGTGCCTCTTTATCTCTGCAGGAGGCCAACGAAGAGGAAGGGCTAGGAGGAGAAACAGATGATTCTGAAAAAGCTCAACTTCTATGGTGGGTCATCTCAGGGCTCTTCCAGACAACCTGTTTGTTCAGCATTCATCCTGATTTCCATGCCCAAAGCTTATGCAGTGGTTAGATGCTGTTCAGTCCTTATTGAGCAATCACTGATTTGCTTGAGATGAGGTTATATAACAATGAGCATTTATCCTGATTTGCTTGCAGGGTGTTAACATGTCTGCCCATTAGTCATTTGTTCATCTCCCACTTTTCAGTCTGTTTCTCCATCACTTTCCAAACAGCAAAAGTTTTGAGTTGTTGTTTTTAAGTGGTTTTTTTCATACAAGGACAGCAAAGCATTTGCATTATATTAAATGCAAAAAGCATAGTTCTGGTATATGGCTAGGAGCAGATTCCAGTTTTGTGACATTGCAGTAATCTATTCTGAAGTAAATAACCACTCAGATATTTCCCAGCTTATATTTCCATATTTAATAAAATTTGCACACCTCTTTCTATTAGTATTTTTGTTGAACTGAAGTTCAATTAATATATCTTATTCCAAATGGACTTCACATTTGTTTTGCATACAGGTTAACTCAAACCTTTTTAACTCAGTGCTGCAGGTGATCCAAAGATGGAAGCCCTGGACAGCAGAAAAGAGAGAATTCCCAGAGACCCAGAGAGCTGCGATATCCCTTTTTATGTGTCTGAATTTGTGGAAAGGGAGGTTGGAACAGACTACGAGTCATTAAGCAAGCTTGGCAGACTTATTGAACAGCTGTCAGAAAATAAAGCAAAGCTGGAAGAACAGGTGAGATGCATATGTTTGGTTTTTTAAAGAAGTACATGGACAAAGTGCTCCCTGTTCACAGACTTTGAGCTGTGTGGTCTGTACAAGTGATGGGGAGCATAATCACTGATATTAGGGCTGTGTCATGTTCACATATTGGGAATAACAATTCACTATATTTAAAAATGCAGCCCCAATCTGTCTTTCAACATCTGGGAGGGATTTTTTTAAAAAAGCAGTTGCACAATTTGGCTTGCATGTGTTATACTTGTAGATCATATTGAAACATCATGCCCTATGCATGGATGGAATGCAGTTAGACCATTCTTTGCAATTTGCATCTTCACCATACGTTCTTCCATTTATGCGTGCTTTCTGTATCTCCTATGCTGTAGGTATCAGCCCCTTGTTTACTTCTGTGGTTTCATTTCTTTAATACAGTTGCTATATTCCTTTTTTTATGACAGTTATTTAGCTTACATAAATGAGAACATGCTACTAATAATGAATCAATTACATTTGTTTCAGGGGAGGTGATATGGGAACTAGAGGAACTTTGGCCAGAGTCCAAAGCAGACTTAAATGCTGTCGGGGTTTTTTTATTTTCATAATTTCATTTCATTCCAGTTTTAGGTTGTTAAGGCTATTCATGCATGTCTGAGAGTTGGTTCCACTGAACACAGTGGCCTAGTCCCCATGTCATATTAAACCATAGTTTAAAACAACCTAAGGTTTCTATGTAAATAGGTAGCGCTCATTTACATTAAATTCCTGCATTGCTTCTCCATGGATGAAACAAGCCAGTCTTCTAGTTTGTTTCTCTCCACACAAACCATGAGTGGTTGCCAAGACTGGCTCTGACCATTGGCCGTGCTAGCTGGGCTGTTGGGTGTTGAAGTCTAGCAACATCTGGAGACTCACAGGCTCCCCATCCCTGTTATAGATGGTCAGAGGTGTGAGGAAGCTGGGATTAACTCAGTCAGTAGAGCGTGAGGCTCTTAATTTCTGGGTCGTGGGTTTGAGCCCCATGTTGGCCAACAGATTCCTTCATTGCAGAGGGTTGGACTAGATGACCCTCGTGGTCCCTTCCAACTCTGCAATTCAATGATTCTATGAGGTCTAGTATAGTCTTACAACTGAAACGAGGATTTAGGGATTGATCTCTTAGATTGCATGCTTCTCTTACCTTTTTCCTCTTCCTTATGAAGTTCTCTCCAGCCGTCTCTTTGGGTTTGCTGTTACCTGTTCCCAGGGCAAGAAGAGAGAAACAGTTTGTGTACAATCAAATCTCATTCTGCCCTTATTACGTATTAAGCCTTAGTTTCAATTATTTGTCTGAATTGGACGAAATCAGCTACATATGTGTTCCTCTGCCACATAATAGAAACGTCTTACAGTATACAGATGTCTGTTGCCTCTTTAACATATATTTATATAGGTGCTCACAGTTTCGTCTGAAGTTCCCAAAAGAATTCAGAAGGCCTTGCAGAATGCAGAAGACTCTAAAAAATCTCTCAGTCAGCTTCTAGAGAAGGAAAGCCTGTTGTACGATTCAATTAATGATCACTTGATGACATCCAAGCCATGGATGGAGGATCTGGGTGTACTGATAAGTCAAATAAAAGAAGTTGAAAGGCACCTGGCTTACTTAAAATGGATTTCACAAATAGAGGAGTTAAGGTAAATAGTACCTCACAGTATGTGTTTTGGGCATGATGAAAGATATAGAGTCTCCAAATACTTTAAATAGTTTTTATGTGTTGCATTATATCTTGTCAATTTGTTTTGATACTTTTTTTTGATAAAGCAACTATAATAATAGTAGTAGTAGTAGTAATAATAATAAGAATAATAATAGTAATTACATACAAACCTTGAAACAAGGTAGGGTACTTAGAGCCCCCCTTTTTAAAATTAAAGTTGCAATCCTGTTGGTTACCGTGTGACGCAGAAAGGGTATATGACTGAATCAAGAGCTCTGTGTTCCCTCCCAGATAGCTGATTGGTAGACATCTTATGTTTTTGAAAGGACTCTGTGTTGGATCAGAGGAGTTATGTGCTCTGCATTTGCATATGCTATTCCCCATCCAAAAGGATCATTGCTATGGGTCCATTGTTTTATTTAGGTATTTTTGTGCATGTGGGTGGAATTTTTTTTAGCTTGCAAGCTTCTTTGAACAAGCTATAAATGGTTAACACAATCCAGATTTATTTGGTTTAAATAATTAAAAACTCCATATGCATTGTAAATATTAATTTCCTACACAAGAAAGTAGAAATATGTGGAGCCTTCAGCTGGGTGGGGCAAGATAATCAAAATAGCTAATAGATGTTGTGGTGCATCTGAATTTTTATAGTTTATTTAAATAGCCTGCCATGTGTCTTAGGTTGAGGTTTTTAACATTTTTAGCCTGATATTCTCTTGGTGTCCTGATATGCAGAAATCAGCAGTTGAAGTTTCTTACAGCATGGAGATGAGCACTGATACCTGCTAATCCCTGCAGATCCTGTTGGTGGATATTAACTTTTCTGTTCTGTTGTTTTGGTGAGGGGGTTCAGACAGATTTTTATGACTTAGATTTATTTACATGATTTTAAGTGCAATTTTGTAGTGGTATTTGTTCAACTCCTCTGTCTGCAAACATGTCGGTTGGCCATCTGATAAGGCCCACCAGCAACTGTAATATTAAGCACTTCATTAAATAATTGTAAAATCAAGCAAAATCTTTTCACATTAGCCTGCTCACTTTTTTCTTTTCTAGTGACAACATTCAGCAATATCTCATGACTAACAATGTGCCAGAGGCTGCTACAACTCTAGCAGCCATGGCTGAAGTTGATATCAAGCTTCAGGAGTCATCTTGTTCTCATCTTCTTACTTTTGTAAGATCTACTGTTCAATTCTGGCACAAGATCCTGAAGGATAAATTGTCAAGGTAGGAATATGAAATAATTCTTTCAATTTTGTTTTGCATTACTAAATCAGAGTAATTTTTATATGTTCTTCTATTGCAGTGATTTTGAGGAGACTTTAAATCATCTTCATTGGCCATTTGTTGGACCAACACAATCCCAGCCATTTGGCTTGGCTACACCGCCGGCCAACGCCCAAGAGATATACACAAACTTTGAGACACTCTTTTCTCAGCTTCTGAAACTACAAACTTCGTATCCTTGGAAAAACAATAAAGCTGTTCCTTTCCTAGTGGGCATATGCATAAGCTCCAAAGTAGTGTAGATTACCTTGTGCTAAATGAATTACCATATTTTTTGCTCTATAAGACTCACTTTTTCCCTCCTAAAAAGTAAGGGGAAATGTGTGCGCGTCTTATGGATCGAATGCAGGCTGCGCAGCTATCCCAGAAGCCAGAACAGCAAGAGAGATCGCTGCTTTCGCTGCGCAGCGATCCCTCTTATTGTTCTGGCTTCTGAGATTCAGAATATATTTTTTTCTTGTTTTCCTCCTCCAAAAACTAGGTGCGTCTTATGGTCTATAGAGCGAAAAATACGGTATTATGGCATTCTAATTTTGCCACTAACCGGGAAAACAAAACAAAGCAGCCTGGCATTCTCTTGTGCCTTGATCTACAGAAATCAGCAGGTGAAGATTTTCACAACATGGAGATATGCATTGTCACCGCCTTGCAACTGCAGATCAAGATGCAGACATTAAGGATGGGATCCATACCAAGTTTGGTCCCATCAGAATCAAGAGTCAAAAATTAGTCATGTCTTTCAGTGTGTGACTAACTTGTTATGAATACAACCAAATTGTCAGAAGTCAAGAATTCTGTGTTTATTTTTAAAAGTTTGGACCAAGAGCAGGGTTTCATTTCTACATTGGGATTTTATTTATTATGCAGTGTACACTGTTGACCTCCCTGTAAAGCGGTTCCTGAGGGTTATGGGGATCCTCCAGAACTGTGTGGGATATGGGGCAGATGAGCTGTAGCTAATATAAATCAGTGCTTCTTGTTGTAGCAAAGTGACTTAATAACGCAAATGGAGTCCAGAGAGATAAGCCCTGATGACACTTTGCTAAGCAAACTGAACAAAAACAGGCAATAATTTGAGGAGGAGTGAAGAGAGAATCTTTGTCTTCCATTTTGTACCCTGTAGATAGCAAGGAGGCGTACAACCAGATGTACAGCGGGAAACCTCCCTCAGAACTACATAGCCAGTCAGTGCTGCCTCACTGAAGATTACACTACTCTGCCTACTTATCAGGATCCCTTCCAACATTTTTCTCACTTAGGACGTGGTCCAGAGATCTATATGGCCACAGTGATCCATGCGACGGTCACCTCCAGGCTTGACTACTGTAATTCGCTCTATGCAGGGCTGCCCTTGAAGCTGTCCCAGAAACTCCAGCGGGTGCAGAATGCTGCAGCGAGGCTCCTCACAGGGTCTCTGCCATGGGAGCATATTCACCCAGTGCTTTTCAAGCTGCACTGGCTCCCAGTGGAGTACAGGGTCAGATTTAAGGTGCTGGTTTTGACCTTTAAAGCCCTTCACGGCCTCATACCTACGAGACCGCCTCTCCTGGTATGCCTCACGGAGAGCCTCAAGGTCCATAAATAGCAACACCCTAGTGGTCCCGAGCCCTAAGGAAGTTAGATTGGCTTCAACCAGAGCCAGGGCCTTTTTAGCATTGGCTCCGGCCTGGTGGAACGCTCTGCCTCATGAGACCAGGGCCCTGCAGGATCTGATTTCTTTCCGCAGGGCCTGTAAGACAGAGTTGTTCCATCTGGCCTTTGGCTTGGAGCCAGTTTGATTCCCTCACCCGCTTTCTTTTTTCTTTTTCCTTTCTCCTCCTGTGATGAGGCTGCATTTTATTATTTTAATGTTTCAATATTTTAATGTTGTATTTTAATCTTTTTTTAAGTTGTATTCATTCAACTTATTTTTATTATTGCTTGTTAGCCACCCTGAGCCCGGCCTTGGCTGGGGAGGGCGGGGTATAAATAAAATTTATTATTATTATTATTATTATTATTATTAGCCTGTATCTGTATGAATAAGATGTTTAACTTTGACTCTTAAAAATCTCAGAGATGAACTATTAACCAAACCAAAACAGCTTCCAGAAAAATACGTTCTTCCTCCATCTCCACCTATCATACTACCTATGCAGATTATGCTGGCTCCTCTTCAGAAAAGATTCAAGTATCATTTCACAGGAAACAGACAAACAAATGTTCTGAGCAAGGTAGGTTGATGGTGTTGTACAAAATCCTTGTCTTAAATAGAATCTTCTAAAAGGATATATGAAGGAAGGTGGTGGGTGGAATGGGATGTGCATATGTGCCTCTCAAAATTTACTAGTATTTCCATTTTCAGCCTTCATTTAAAATACAACCTTTAGCTCTCTAGATGTTGCTGGACTCCCAATTCCTGTGCGCCCCTGTCAGCATGGCTAATGGTCAGGGACGATGGGAGTTGTAGTCCAACATGCAACAGGCCACAAGTTCCCCATCCCTGCTCTTGCTCCTTTAACTCCCACAGCTGCAACCGCAAAAATATGCAGACAACGTCTTATCAGTTAGAAGTAAACCTCTTCCTGCATTACATTGGGAAGAGTGGCATGTATTTGGCATTTTGTGCATCTTTTAAAATGTACGAAATAACGCCTGGTTTTAGTAACAACTTTAAGTGAACTCTAGACACCTTATAAACATATTGGACTCACTTGATCTAGGTTTCTGCTGCTTTGCATTGATTTCCAATGTACTCCATTCTCCCAGTTTCCAGAAAGGTAGCTGTGTTGGTCTGTTGCAACAAAGTGCCACAAGAGTTCATTGTTTATATCCCTTCTGTTGGCCTGTGACTCGGGTAGTCTGTTTCCTATTTCTTTTAAGGAAATTCTTGTCTGTAGTGCAGCACACACCTATAGCAAGCATGTGTTCTGCTTATTAAACTATTTTTGGTTAAGCACTTCCCTTGCCAAGCACAAACCACTTTATTTCTAGGAATATAAAAAGCAGTGGCGAGGACTGCTAGAGGGGAACTGGGCCAACAGGCTAAGGTGATGTATGATGCTATGATCAGGCAAAGTAGGTTGCATCTTTGACCTAACAACCGATACTGTGAATTCTTCTCCTTTCTCAAAAGCCTGAATGGTACCTAACCCAGGTACTCATGTGGATAGGAAATCATGCTAAGTTTCTTGAAGACAAAATCCAACCAGCGTTGGACAAGGCAGGTGTATCGGTGAATGCAAAGGTAAGCATCTCTGTATATTGTTAACATACTGATAACCATGAAATTATGTATCCAGCACAGGATGGGCAGAAGATTGACAGAAAACCACTGTTACGATCACTGGCTGTTTTCCAGTTGATCAGCAAGGATTTCTGACTCCCAATTGATTATTGGCAGCAAGAAAGTGACACATGCAGACTACTGAAATTAAGAAAGATGGGGGGCAGGATACTCAATTTGAAAGGACTGTGAGAAAATGTTCTAGGCTCAGGATTTTTAAATTCTAAATGTGTCTCTTTTGCTCATGGGTGGTGAGGCATTGATTAAAAAAGTAGTTTCCACCAGCCTGAAGTTTAACCATTTCTGATACAAATGCAGTTGTCATCTGAATTAATCTCTTCGTTTCTTCTTAAGCTGGAATTTTCCCGAGCTTTGGTGATGCTGATCCTTGAAAAGCTGGCTGCTGATATCCCTTGCTTGTTGTATGACGACAACCTCTTTTGTCACCTGGTGGATGAGGTACTTCTGTTTGAGAGGGAGCTGCACAGCGTTCATGGGTATCTCAACAGCTTCCCCAGCTGCATGCACATTCTCTCAGAAGAAACCTGTTTTCAAAGATGGTTAACTGTGGAAAGAAAATGTAAGATCTGACTTGGTTAAAAACCAGACCTGAAGAAATTGGGTGTTTGGGGAGGGGGGCCATTCCAAGCTCCCCTACCTTGGGGGAATAACTGTTTTGAATCTGAACAAGTCTTGGAACTAGAGTTGTGCTCTAAATGCTTGCATTTGGGATAGAATTTATGGTGCACGTAGTTTTCTGCAGAGGCCCATGATTGTAAGAAACACAGTCCGTGCTGCTGCTCCTAAAGGTGTCAGGCTTTTGGTGGGGAGAGGTATATAGATCTGTCTGATAATAATCCTGATGCACAGCAGAAGATATAGCTTGTTTCCTAATCAGGAGGCCTACTTGATAGCTGCTAGAGGGCTATCGCAGGAATATTAGTTGTCAAACATAGCATGGTAGAACCAGCTTTACTGGGAGAGGGTTAAGATGCCAATATCCATGAATTAAGGCTAGATTTTTAGCCATTGAGACTTATTGAGATAGGCTTCTAGGAGATGGCTAAGCTTGCCAAAGGAACACTGCTGTAACATCTGAGCTGTTCAGAGCTTTTTATCTACTGCAAAGCAAATCCCTGACAAAGAAAATAGAGGCAAGAACAGACTGTACCACCAGAGATCAGGCATATTTCCTTTCCATGTCAGATCCATCTTCCTATTTCTGCTTGAATAGTACTCTCTTTGCTATTCTTCTTGTTCCTTTTATTGTTCAGGAGACTTTAAAGTAGAGAAGAAACCACAATAGCTAAAGCAACCTGGAAAAGGATGCATTATTGCTAATTACCCCCTTATTACAGTTTAACGTAAAATTGAACATCAGGTCAATAAGAAGTTGAGTTTGTAAAACCTATGAAATTCGAATAAACAACAGTAAAAATGTGGCACTAGGAAGTGTTAAGCTTTACTTTGGCCAATACTTGAATAAAGATAATAGTGTTTGTCAGTTTTGTAAGGGATTTTAACAGCTGGTATAAGAGAACTCATCTAATTCCAGGGCGTTATTGATAAACGTGTTCTCTTACTGGGTTCATATTGGCTGTTTTAGCCGTTACTAAGGTTCGTTCAGTTAACTCCTTTAGTAGAAGCAGCATCTTAACTTTGATTTGAAATTGCCGTATTTGATATGTTTTTCCCCTGTCCCAAATTTCATTTTAAAAAGGAACAATTTGTTTCCCTCTTGAAATAAAATTTGAAATAATAAGGTAACTACAGTAAGTTATTCTATTTTAACTAAGGTAACTATTTAAATATTCTTCATTGGTTTTCTGTGCCTGGCAGTTGCTCTTCAAAAGATGGACTCGATGCTTTCATCTGAAGCCGCCTGGATATCACAGTATAAAGACATTACAGATGTCGATGAAATGAAAGTCCCAGATTGTGCTGAAACTTTTATGACTCTGCTGCTGGTTATCACAGGTAATTATAATGTTTCTGGCATTGGGTTTTAGTTCTTGAATAATTCAAGAACTATAACGCAATCAACAAGGAGATCAACATCCTATCAGTGGCTACAGTTGTCACTAAATAATAAGAATAAGAATAACAACAATAATAATTTATTATTTCTACCCCGCCCATCTGGCTGGGTTTCCCCAGCCACTCTGGGCAGCTTTCAACAGAACCTTAAAAACAGAATAAAACTTCAAACATTAAAAACGTCCCTAAACAGGGCTGCCTTCAGATGTCTTCTAAAAGTCAGATAGTTGTTTATTTCCTTGACATCTCATGGAAGGGTGTTCCACAGGGCAGGTGCCACGACCTAGAAGGCCCTCTGCCTGGTTCCCTGAAACTTCGCTTCTCACAGTGAGGGAACTGCCAGAAGGCCCTCGGCGCTGGACCTCAGTGTCCGGGCTGAACGATGGGGGTGGAGATGCTCCTTCAGGTCTACTGGGCTGAGGCAATTTAGGACTTTAAAGGAGTAAGAGTTGGAAATTGGAATTGCATTTGCACTGGAACAAATCAGTGTAGTTTCTGTTCATTCTTCTTTCCATCAGTGAATGACTCACAAGGTAGTCATGGCACTGTTAATACTAACAGCGTGGATATGTTGGGCAATTACTGCTGGGATAATGTACCTTTAAAAAAGAAAAACAAGCTAAGAATACTTAGAAACCTAAAAGAGACCAAACATTGCTAATAATTATAGTATGGATTTTGAGTGTACAGTAAGCAGGTACCTTATGCTTTGAGTAGCATTTAGCAGCATCAGTGGAGTTAATTCAGAAGAAGTTAATTGCCCTTTCTATCATTATCTTATGCATATCCCATTGAATTGACTCGCACTCAACTGTGTGTAGTATTTCAGGCTTAGGCCTGCTGAAATCAGTGGGGAAAAGTTAGTCATTGTTAACTTCAGGTCCATTGAAACCATGGTGACTAACTTCCTCTCGATCCAGCCTAATGTGTTTTAGGTTGATACCCCTGTTTTATTAAGTTAGTTAGCAGTCAGTGTTGAGCCACAGTGCTGTAGAACAACAGACAAATGCCATTAGGGGAATGAAATGTGGCCTTTGTGTGTCTACAGAACAAGTTCCCAGCCTGTCTTGTATCCATTAAAAATGCTCTTTCTGTGGGACAGCAGAGACTATGAAAAGGAGGCAAAAGTGCTAAATGCCATAGCGCAAAGCATTGAGCACATTAATAAACAATTTTTTGTAACACCATTCCCATTCTTTAGACAGGGCCACTTAAGTCTGTGATGAAATCTTGGACGGTAGGTGCTTTCTAACAAAAGAGAGCCTTTAAAAATATGTAATAATTTACCAAATTCCTTGTAATGTGTTCTGCATAGATAGGTATAAACACCTTCCTGCAGCTGCTCGAAAGCTTCAGTTCCTAGAGTTGCAGAAGGAGTTGGTGGATGACTTCAGGATACGGCTAACTCAGGTTATGAAGGAAGAGACCAGAGTGCCTTTAGCCTTCCGCTACTGTGCCATTCTCAATGCTGTGAACTACATAGCAACAGTCCTGGCGGATTGGGCAGACAACGTTGTAAGTGCTGATCATTTTACATAACTACAGTTGCTCTTTGTGGATTGCCAAAACTTAATTTCAAAAGCATTTTGTTACACAACTGCTCCTATTTCTTCACAGTATAGAATTGCCTTTCACTTGCACTGGTAGAATTCAGTACATTTACAAAGTGCAGGGGATCAGATTGCGGCCATTTTAAGGTGCGGCAATTTTTGGGCGGCAATGCATACAGCAGGGTCTTCATGTCTGTCTAGTTCTTTTTGCAGCTTCAGCAGGCGGCGCTGGAAGTTTGTGCTGATAGCAACGCACTCAATAAGCTGCAGCTAGGACAACTGGCTTCCATGGAAAGCTCCGTATTTGACGACATGATCAACCTCCTGGAGCGACTAAAGCATGACATGCTGACTCGTCAGGTGGACCATGTCTTCAGAGAGGTCAAAGAGGCTGCCAGGATGTACAAAAAGGAAAGGTAATACTTTGCTGGACACATTTTAATTTGTACACAGTTTGGAAGGGAGTGAAGGGGAATTTTAAAAAGTGTATAGCCTGCGTTCTTCTTCCTACAATACTGTTTGCCATTACCTTGTTTTATAAAACCTGATCCTGCAGAATGCATCTGGCAGGATACAGATATCTGAAAGGAATGATCTGGGTGTCTATTTGAGGGAGAACAGTCATCAAGAATTATATTCTGTGCTTGTTGTGAGATTGATAAATAAATCGGCTGTTTTATCGTGCCATGAAAAACACTTGTGTCTTCAGGATGTAGTAAGAATTTTTGCCATTTAGAGAACCCAGTTTTGTCACCTGAATATTCGGGGGACGACGACCTTAGAGTAATTCTTCCAGTTCCAGAGTAGTTGTGCGGTTTGACCCAGTAGTGTTACAGCTTTGGAACACTGAATTGCTTCCAAAAACTGTCTTAATGTTAAATAAAGCTACAGTGGTACCTCGGGTTAAGTACTTAATTTGTTCCGGAGGTCTGTACTTAACCTGAAACTGTTCTTAACCTGAAGCACCACTTTAGCTAATGGGGTCTCCCGCTGCTGCTGCAACGCCGGAGCACAATTTCTGTTCTCATCCTAAAGCAAAGTTCATAGCCCAAGGTAATATTTTTGGGTTAGTGGAGTCTGTAACCTGAAGCGTATGTAACCTGAAGCGTATGTAACCTGAGGTACCACTGTATGTTTGTTTTTATTTTAAGAGTCCACTATGATTCCACTTTGTTTTATCGTATATCATATCATATCATATCACAGAGTTCAAAGGGACCCCCGAGGATCATCTAGTCAAACCTGCTGCAGTGCAGGAACATGCAGCTGTCCCATTCAGGGATCGAACCTGCAACCTTGGCATTATCAGCACCATGCTCTAACCAACTGAGCTATCCAGGATGGATACTAGTCACTGTGGTTTTGGGATCTAGTAATGTGTGTATTAAAATACATTCCTCCCCCTTGCCCCACCCTGCTGGCAAGGGTGATGTTGCTGCGTTCCCACCATCCCTGGCCCATTAGGTACCTTAACTGGGGCCAATGGGAGTTGGACTCCATCAACGTCACAGGTCACAGGTTCACCATCCCTGTGCAATGGAGAGAGAGATTCCCAATGCCAGTGGCAAAATGCAAAGACAATGTACTGGTTGTGTCTCCTAGACATTAGCAGGTGTGTTTCTGGACTCTACTCCTTGAGAGCTTTGAACCAGAATGTCAGGGATGGAAGCTGGGTTCTGCCACTGAGCTAGATGTGGTCCCCTTCCCCATCTGTCTAGATAACGGGCTTATCTGGAATTGCAAACGGAAACAGATCTCATGAAATGTCTTGTAAACTCCCAAGCAAACTTGGAATTGGGTACTGTCAGAAGCTTTCCTTTGCAGTGATGATTTTCTGTTTTTTTCAGGTGGCTGTCTTTGCCTTCCCAGTCAGAACAGGCTGTGATGTCTCTGTCAGCCACCGCCTGCCCACTGCTAATGACCTTGAGAGACCAGCTCCTACAACTAGAGCAGCAGCTTTGCTACTCGTTGTTCAAAATCTTCTGGCAAATGCTTGCAGAGAAGGTGGACTTGTTTATCTATCAGGAAGTAAGTATCTGTCCTGGGTGACTAGGGCCGTAATGATAAATCATGCCAGATATGTTCACTATGACCTGCCTGCTCTTTGTATGCTGTGTACAGATAATTCTGGCCAATCACTTCAATGAAGGAGGAGCAGCGCAGCTGCAGTTTGACATGACCAGGAATCTTTTCCCTTTGTTCTCACATTACTGCAAGAGGCCAGAGAATTATTTCAAACAGTAAGTAAAGCATATCTCAATTTCTAGCTTACTTCAAAACTTATATATTGGGGGGGGAAATAGAGATGGAATTGCAAGGAACCTCTTCCTCCTACCCTTTTGTTATGAACACTTTTCTGAGAAAGGGTGTGTGTGTGTGTGTGTGTGTGTGTGTGTGTAGAGAGAGAGAGAGAGAGAGAGAGAGAGAGAGAGAGAGAGTGTCATCCTTTTTAAGAGTTTTAATAAAAATGTAGACTGGCAAGAGTCAGTGTGGTGTAGTGGTTAAGAGCAATAGACTCGTAATCTGGGGAACCGGGTTCGCTTTCCCGCTCCTCCACATGCAGCTGCTGGGTGACCTTGGGCCAGTCACACTTCTCTGAAGTCTCTCAGCCCCACTCACCTCACAGAGTGTTTGTTGTGGGGGAGGAAGGGAAAGGAGATTGTTAGCCACTTTGAGACTCCTTAGGGTAGTGATAAAGCAGGATATCAAATCCAAACTCCTCCTCCTCCTCCTCCTCCTCCTCTTCTTCGTCTTCTTCTTCTGCTAGCATTTACAATAGGATTGGTTATATGGCAATTTTATGTTGTGAACCACCATGAGATCTACAGGTATATGGCAGTTAGTTAGTTAGTTAGTTAGTTAAATAAACCAGCAAGCATATAAAGACCACTGCTTAATAGTTTTACACACTGTTGGGGAATAATTATGGGACAAGTTTAAGGCGTAAAAGCATAAGATTGTTGTCCTTGCCAAATTAACTGGAAGACAGTAGTTAAATAACATAAGTTCTGCAAGCATGGGTTCCCTCCCCCGTTTTGTACAAAAAAGTGAACTTACCATTTACAGGCTGAGGTATTTAGTGAGATATTTGTCACTTAAAGGAAAAAAAAGCTTGATATAGCATGAAGATCTGTTCTGATTTCTCTGTTTTAAATGTGGTTTGTCATGTGGCAAGATGGGCTGCTATATAAGCAAAAAGCCTAAAGTTCCCCTCCAAGCGTTTGCATAGCACTCTAGGTTTTCCCCTGTTCTGAAATGAGGACTTTCTCGTTTTCTTTTGCAGCATAAAGGAGGCCTGTATTGTGCTGAATTTAAATGTTGGCTCAGCCCTACTTTTAAAGGATGTGCTTCACTCAGCCACTGAAAACAGAACTGACACCACCCTGAATTCAAGTCAGCCCACAGCAATGGCGGCATTAAATGAACTTGGAATTTACAAGTTAGCGCAGCAAGATGTCGAGATTCTTCTTAATTTGAGAACAAACTGGCCTAACACTGGGAAATGAGCAAATAGAGAGATTAATCACTGTTGCATTCTATGAGAAACAAAGCCTACTTTTCTCTGTGCTAAACTAACTTTTGCAGTGAAGATGAAAGAGCTGTATACATGTCACAGTTTCAAAGATACAATTTCGTGCTGGGTACAGTTCAGCAAGTATTATAACTGAACAATATGTTCAGCTGGAATATATTCTTGTCTAACACCAGTGTGACAAATACAGTTTTCTCAGCTGACTTTCTGTGGTAATCAAGTAAAGTTATTGTCATTACAGGGAATATTCTAATACATCTAAAACATTGTGTACATACATGTGCACAAGCAACAAGCCCCTTCCAGGAACAGATTACAGTGGTGCCTTGCTAGATGAAAAGAATCTGTTCCGCGATTCTCTTCGTCTAGCGGTTTTTTCGTCTTGCGAAGCAAGCCCATTGACAGCTTAGCGGATTAGCGCCCAAAGCTGTCAAGCGGCTTTCAGCGATCAGCTGTTAAGTGGCTTATCAGCGGAACAGCTGATAAGCGGCTTAGCGGCTTAGGAAAAGGGCGAAAAAAGCGGGAAAAAACCGCGGGGGGACGCAAGGTTTTTTCGTCTTGCGGAGCAACCCCATAGGGAAATTCGTTTTGCGAAGCGCCTCCAAAACGGAAAACCCTTTCGTCTAGCGGGTTTTCCGTCTTGCGAGGCGTTCGTCTTGCGGGGCACCACTGTAAGAGTCTGTGTCTCTTAATCTCAAGGTCGTGGGTTGGAGCCCCACACAGGGCAAAAGATTAATGCACTGCAGAGGGTTGGACTAGATGATCCTTGTGCTCCCTTCGAATTCTATTATTCTATTCTAGGATCCTTCTAGGAGTTTGTGGGAACTGCATTTTATGAGCTAACCCGAGTTGCTTCCCCTTGTTGGCTGCTCAGTCACACAGAATCCTGTTAAGTCTGGCTGGATTGTTGCTAGGGTTTTCCCACACCTCTTTGCAAGGGCTCTGAGCTGTTAACACCAGGCATATTTCAGTGGTCCGCTATCAACATAGGGGCTTACAGTGGTTTGCAGCATTTTCTGTGATTTCTATGCCTTCGTCTGGAAGTCTAGAGCACTTTGAAACAGCTGCAGCCCTAATCAAACTGAAGACCAGCCAGAGAGAACTTGAGAAATGGTTTGTCTTTTTGCCTTCTGGTCTGTTGTTCCTGTCAACATCCCCTGTTGCTGAGGACTGAGATTTTGCATTTTCCCTGATGAAGAGCAAGTAAACAACTGTTTAATTGTTTGTTTGTTGAAAAATTGGGCTGGGGGGTTGCTACAGGCCTGGGTAGAAAGAGGGGAAAGCCAAGGCTGGAGAAATTAAGAGGAGTGGTGTCAAGATATAGGTGGCTCAGCTAAAGACCGTGGCAGTGCAGTATTGATAATTATCTGGTGAAGATTGGATTCAGTGGCCAAGTTGGTCTGAGAGGGTGCCTTGTGTAAAAGGTTGCACAGGTAAGTTTTTAAAGGTGGCCAAACTGTGAGGTCAGAAGTACAGCCATAGGAGCTTTGGGGTGCAGAAAGAGTTTAGTTTGTTTCATTTTATAAAATTAATACACTGCTTTAAAAATCACAAACACAAGCCTCCCCAAAACCTCAAAGAGATTTATAAGACAGGATTTGCCACAAGAGCTGAACTGGGTTGCGAGAATAATTGGGTGGCAGGGAATTGGGGGGGGGGGGGAGAGAATTTGGCCTGCAGTAAAAGTCTCTTAGAGGCTGGCTCTTGAGTCTTTGGAAAGACTGCAGCATGTAAATATCAGTATTTCCTTGGGTACAAAGGTTGTCTTTATTAAACCAATGATCTTAGTTTAAAGCAGGCAAGTCCAAAGTCTGTTTTGGTGGGTGGGGATGAAAAAAAAAAGCTCAATAACTTAAATCCTATAAAAAGGTCAACAACTTTGGTCTTTTGGTCGGTCCTCACAGCCCTTCACTTCATCAAATCTGGCCCTCTTTGAAAAAAGTTTGGACACCACTGGTTTAAATTACAGCACTCCTCTCCAGCCAAGTGTCTCTAAAGATGGTTGGCTAAGAACAAGGTATGTATAGCTTTTGCTTCCTTGGGGTTACTGTTTTCTTGAGTCTGTGCGATGGCAGGAAGAACATTGTGTGTCTTCCCTTCTTCAAAATGGATCAGGTCCTAATATTAAGGATGTACACTACAGCACCACTCTTGACTAAGGTGTCTCTGAGTCTACCACGAAGAGACCAAAACACTTGACCTGTGAATGTACTATCTGCTCCTGAGCTTGAAATTCTCCATCTCGGGGCCAGAACCATCTGAACAAGCTACAAATTGTGGACTCCCCATACCCCAACCTGCCTATCCCAGCAGCCCCAACACCTCTTATGTAGAAAGGAGTGGGACTTCTTCATGTTTGCTGGATCAATGGTGACATTTTAGAGTGAACCGCAATCCTAAGTGATTGCCTTGTATTTACAACAGTGACAAAATGAGGTAACAGAAGCACTGCTTGATGCTGCATGAAACAGAAAAAAGTTCACCAAAGGTAACTTTCCTTCAAAAGCTAATAAAAACGCTTCACCTATTTCTTACAAACATATAAATTATTTTATTTACAAAGCCATGTTACAAAAAATAATAACAATAATAATAATAAAGCAAAAACAAAATGTAACCCCAAAACAAAAGAAATACAATCGCTCACTAGAGAATATCTCCAGGCCTGGTGTTGAACTGTGGCAGTATCAGTCAGATACATGTTTGTTCTTTTTTCAAAACTGTAAGCCATAAAGTTTTATTATTTACACCTTACTTCCGACACAATTTTCACAAGCATGGAATGGGCTCTTTCTGATACTGCTAATACATAAAAGGTGCAGAACAAAGAATGAAAATACTTAGTGTTACAAAATATGGGCTTGTAGAAAACAAACTGACTGTACACATATGGCATTTTCTTTTAGAATGATTGGACATGCTTTCTTCAAAAGTCTTCTGGAAAAAGATTCTAAAATCTGTAGTAGGAAAGCACAATACAGGAGGTGCAAAGTCATTTCTGTGCAACAGTTAATATTCCCCATGACTGACCAGCTATGCAAAACCCACAGAGTTTTGTTAAAGTGCCATGGGCCAACAGCATAACAAAATATAAGGTGTAAATAGAAAATTTTCTTTTTTTCCAAACAATAGTTCACTGAGAATCAGCAGTAATAGAATATGCTGTATAAACTATTCTCTACAAAGGTTGATCAGCACTATGTACAATTGTTAACATTGATACAAAAGAAGGCATACAAGTTATCCAAGTCGCTTTTGTTTTTTTAATATGGCTGAAGGGCCTATGCATTGCGTATGTGTAACAACCAAAGCTGCTGAGCCTCTATTGCTGGAAACGAATCACAAAGTCTTCAGGCAAAGGTGGGAGGAAGAAGAAGGGAAAAGCAACTGTTGAATGAATGCTACACTAATAATACATTATAGGCTGGTCCAGTTCAAATCCATTTTTTTTTTTCAAAAAAACCACTGCATTTCACTTTTCAGGCTGGACACTTTAGCACGTATAAAATCAATTGGTGATTTTTAAAAAAATGCAGGGGATTAAAAAAAAGTATGAGGTTTTTACTTGGTTTCCAAAATGCTTTCAGACCGATGCCACTGAAAATAAAAGGATACATACATACATAAGCAGCAAAGAACACTCCCCAGTCCAGCTTCTTACATAACAGATGCATGTTAAGAGCTAAGGAATTCTTAACACGACTGAATTGTTCCTTCGGTCACTGAGTGACATTAATTCTCAGAAGCAGCCACTGAATCTCACCACCCCTGTTTCCCCCCTCTAGAAGTAGAAAACAGCAGTTCACTTATCAGATGGTGTTTTCTTACTGAGATTTAAAAACTCCTGCAGTTATACAACACAAAATAAATTAGGTTTTTTTTATATAAAAAAAAGTCAACAAGGCTCTGTTCCTACAACTGAAGACAAAAATTGTGCAAAAATAACAAAGATATGTACACTTTTTTCAGTCTGAAGAAATGTACAATAAAACCATAACTCAAAAGTACATGAAAAATATAAGCATTGCTTAAAACTTTCCTAAGTTTCATATTGTTCATGAAACGATTCCTGTCACTTCCCAAATATAGCAAAACATAAATTACAAAATTAACACTATAAAATTTTACTTTAAGAATATCTTCTAATTTCCCCCCAAAGGGCCTAGCCATGTTTACAATTGTTAAACATTGTATAAGCTTTAAAAATTTCCTTAAGCCTTCCACCCCCCAAAAAAGTAAACGGCTTCCTACCCCCTTGAGATGTAAATAAACCAGCATTTAAGTGCACTTTTAACACTGTAGAAATAAAAATGTAACTGCTCTGTAGTAATTCTGCAGTACCCTAGTATTATTATTAAGTTCCTGATTTCAAAATCTACCTTTATTTTCTTTTTAAAGCAGTAATTCCTGCAAAACATTGTCAGTGCAATTCTAACTGATACAAATTCAGAATGCTCAGCTCCTGTCTTTTCAAAGAACAAATTGTTTCATTAAGGAAAACAGTAGTATAGATTCTTTGTGGCCCTCCATCTACAAGGGAGGAAATGTTCACATGGCGCTCCTATTAATCTCACTGTGAACAAATTGAATAAACCCTTCAGTACATTGAGCAGATTAGGAATACCATAATCAACAAGAGGTGCTGCACACTGAAATCTCTGAACAACGTCAGTGAAACTTCTGGCCACACAGTTGTTAGTTACTGCTGAGAAATGCACTAGGACAATAATAAATAACAAATACAGAAGTTACTGTAAATTTTAAACAATGAAGGCGTGTTTTAAATATAATATAACCACACATTGCATTATTTCGGAATGTTCACTGCTGTCATTTGTTGTAAGAAACAAAAAGGGGGAAATGCAACAATTTGCTTTTAAAAGCTTGAATCCGAATCAAACCAGATTGCACAGATCAGAGGCCGATGTGTATTGAAGAACTGAAATATGCCACGGTTTTATGTAGATTTAAAAACATTTGTTTTTTAAAAAAAAAAACCACAAAAATATTAAGTAAATTTTATCTGCAGGAGACAGAAAATAAAATAAGAAACTAGAGTAGGGCTGCTAAAACGAGAGAGATTATAGGCTGGTTGCTTTTGCTTGTTATGGAAGAGTCCTTATCCTACCAGTCCGGTTTAACGTCTTCTGGAAGAAAGATAAGAGTTGATTGTAAAACAATGCAACATTTTGCTCCGCTACATGAACTTAATTAACTAAAAGGTAAAGGTAAAGGTACCCCTGCCCGTACGGGCCAGTCTTGACAGACTCTAGGGTTGTGCGCTCATCTCACTCTAGAGGCCGGGAGCCAGCGCTGTCCGCAGACACTTCCGGGTCACGTGGCCAGCGTGACAAGCTGCATCTTGCGAGCCAGCGCAGCACACGGAACGCCGTTTACCTTCCCGCTAGTAAGCGGTCCCTATTTATCTACTTGCACCCGGGGGTGCTTTCGAACTGCTAGGTTGGCAGGCGCTGGGACCGAGTGATGGGAGCGCACCCCGCCGCAGGGATTCGAACCGCCGACCTTTCGATCGGCAAGTCCTAGGCGCTGAGGCTTTTACCCACAGCGCCACCCGCGTCCCTCTTAATTAACTACAAACCCCCAAATTTGGGATACCCTCCAAACGGGTGCCAAAGTTTTGCAGTCCTTTTGCAGCCTGAACCCCACATTTTGCAGCAACCCACTAAACTGAGTAATTCATGCTCAAACCAGAGGTCCTAGGTATCACCCCAAAACCCAACATACTTCCAGTTTACAGAACCTTCCCGACAGTTGGCTAGGCAGAATTCTGACTTCCCAGACAGAGATGAGTGGCTTTTTAGAAGCCTGCATTAAATCATTACAGTACTTCTTATAATGCAACAAACGTGTGCAGCTTCGGTAGTTTATATTAAAATCACTGGTCAACAAACTGGTTATATAAGCACTTCAGGAAAATTTGTAAACTGCAACTCACTTGTTTGTTGTGCACTGGGTTCGGTGTACTTGAAGGACTGGACTGAGACAAAGCTACACTGCTATTTTTTCCAATCTGTAAGGTACAAACAGTATTCAGAAGGCAAGATGCAGAAACCATAGAGAACTGCCGTAAAAGCAAGCATACTCTCAAAATCTTTTGCAAACTTTTAGCAGGGGGCTGGTCCACTGTCCCTTATACCTTGTGGAGGGCCGGACTATATATATATATATATATTTTTTGGGGGGGAATGAGCGAATTCCTATGCCCCATGAATAACCCAGAGATGCATTTTAAATAAAAGCACACATTCTACTCATGTAAAAACACCAGGCCGACCCCACAAATAACCCAGAGATGTATTTTAAATAAAAGGACACATTCTACTCATGTAAAAACATGCTGATTCCCAGACCGCCCGCGGGCCGGATTTAGAAGGCGATTGGGCCGGATCCAGCCCCTGGGCCTTAGTTTGTCTACCCATGATTTAACTCCCTGTTAACATAAAAGGTAAAGGGACCCCTGACTATTAGGTCCAGTCGCGGACGACTCTGGGGTTGCAGCGCTCATCTCACTTTACTGGCCGAGGGAGCCGGTGTACAGCTTCCGGGTCATGTGGCCAGCATGACTAAGCCACCTCTGGCGAACCAGAGCAGCGCACGGAAACGCTGTTTATCTTCCTGCCGGAGCGGTACCTATTTATCTACTTGCACTACTTGCTAGGTTGGCAGGAGCAGGGACTGAACAACAGGCGCTCACCCCGTCGCGGGGATTCAAACTGCCAACCTTCCGATCGACAAGCCCTATGCTCTGTGGTTTAACCACAGCGCCACCCGTGTCCCTGTCCCTATTAACATACTCTCATTTAAAAGCAATATGGAACATGTGGCTCTCATTTTCAGTAATGTATCATGCAGATGTCAGGCTATCCTGGGAAATGTTTGGGGCTGACCGTTGAGAAACTGTGGTATAAGAAACCAGGAAGTTGCCTCTGCAGCCAGGAGCGGAACCTTTGTTCAACCTCATTGCTCACTCACAGGCCAACAGAGACTGGCTGGAGTTGTGCATTACATTTGGACAGGATGCTGACTGGGTGCTCCCTTAGCGGTTCACCACTGTGGGCATCCTGATACATCCGCCAGACTGCTTTGCCCCTGCCAAGTCAGGGAAACAAGACCCGACAGACCCGTGAAACCCTTACCTGCCGAGAGATGGAGCTGTTTGGAGTATCTGGCACCGTAGGAATAAGGTTGGCAGTGCTCTTTTTGTGAACGCTATTCATACCAGGCATTTTAGTGATTTTACAGGCTTTGCTACTAGAACTAGAGTTTTTGCGTTTCTTCCCTTCCGATTTGTCAAAACAAAGGGGGAGAGAGGACATGGCATTGTGTGCAGTTAGGGAGTGGTCCCCTGAATGGTGGAGGAGGGAGGGCACAGACAAACCGGAAGAGTCAATACTGCTTACTACGATGCTCATGTGTTTCACCGAGTCTGCTGAGCTACTTGATAACGAAGTCCGTCCTCCTGAGGGCTCCGATTTGGCACTGAGTGGGGTTGTTCCATTGTTTGCATTGTGCACAGACAGACTGTTATAGGAAGATGTGGCCTGATAAGAGTTCAAGGTCGAGCTGGGGTTCAAGACGCAGTTCTTTTTGTGAGACCCTGAAAAGGAAGAAGAGGGGGACGAGGAAGTCTGCAAAGACAGCGAGGAAGAAGAAGAGGGCGGCCTTTTCTTTTTGTTGCTAGAAGACTCATCACCGCGGCACGAGAGATCTCTGACCTTTGAGGATTTGCTGGTTTTCGTTTTGGATGGCTTGTGGGATGGGGGAGGGATAACCGCTGGCACGGGTGACATGGCCGACGGGGTCTTAAATGTCGAGTCTATAATACTCAGGCTGGCGGCCACATGAGGGAACGCTGTAGTGTGCGACATAATGGAATTTGTATCCGATGCAGTCACAAAAGCCGCGTTGGACAACATGGCAGATGTCATCAAGTAGGAAGAAGGTATTCTTGAACTGACGGGCGCCGAAGGAATATACACTGCACTAGGGTTGCTGAAAGGTTGCAAAACCGATGCTGGGAAAGGGGTGGAGATATGTGCTGCTGGAGAGGGCATCGGACTATCTACCGCAGGAGGGATTTTCCTGTAACAGGAAAGAAAAAGAAATACTTTGAGGTTTGGGCACCTCCTAACTCAGCTTAGTTACAAGGACTGAGCAATAAACACATACACACAAATAAGAATTATTGGATAGTTTTAATTTACCAGCTCCAGTTCGTTACATTTTGGGATTTATTTCCAGATTCTTGCAATGGGCCTCCTCTTGCTTCACACTGGACTGAGGGTATATGCCACTCAATCGCATATGCTCTCCCACCTTCCCCGCCCAGCCGTCTTATGTGAAATTTCCTTCCATTCTTTTCTACTTACCAGCTAATCAGGAATGCTCCTAAACTTACTTTGATCAATTGAGTTTAATCTGGGTTCTCAAAAAGAAGTAACACCACAGGTGTGCTGGTAGTACTCAAATCATATACATAACTGGGCCTGATCCACTCAAGTGTCAGAGTAGGTTTCCTAAGCGGTTAAGTCATATTTTCCCCATTCTTCTGCCATCACCAGGAGACACTGCAGGGGATGGGAGACGTTGTTCATGCCTCCCCCAGCCACGTTCAGCCCTCCCTCCCTCTGCCAGGCAAGTTCCTTGAATTCACCAGACAATCTACTGCAATCCAAATAACTTCAAATATAGAAGGACTGAGAAGTGGGTGGTGCTGTGGGTTAAACCACAGAGCCTAGGACTTGCTAATCAGAAGGTCGGAGGTTCGAATCCCCACCACGGGATGAGCTCCCGTTGCTCAATCCCTGCTCCTGCCAACCTAACAGTTCAAAAGCACATCAAAGTGCAAGTAGATAAATAGGTACCGCTCCGATGTTTCTGTGTGCTGCTCTGGTTCGCCAGAAGCGGCTTAGTCATGCTGGCCACATGACCCGGAAGCTGTACGCCGGCTCCCTCGGCCAGTAAAGCGAGATGAGCGCCGCAACCCCAGAGTCGGTCACGACTGGACCTTATGGTCAGGGGTCCTTTTACCTTTATAGAAGGACTATCATAAACATTAACCAATTAGTATTGGGATGTGCAAAGTTAACAGAAGACTATGTGTCAAGTCTGACCCCCAAAGTTCCAACTATTGTACCTCATTATTATTATCATTATTATTTATTGAATTTATATACCGCCCTATACCCGGAGGTCTCAGGGCGGTCATCAATATATTACCACTAAAGAACAAGTGAGCCATGTTCCTTCAGGCAAATGTTACAAGTGACAACATCCAAGTTCAAGACATTGCATGGCAATCACAACCCCAATCTTCAGAAGTTTGCAGAGTTTGCTTTTAACAGCCCGGGCCCTGTGGGGGTCACACAGCCAACCAGGAAGAGGCACAAGATCTTCCGGCAGTTTTCTATCCTATGGTCACAGCGGAGGCTTCATTTAGCCATCAAGACAAATAGCCTCTGAGAGCCCTTATGAATTGGTATAAATCCCTTTAAAGCCATCTCTGCCAGTGGATTTCACCACAGATTGTAGCATTGACACTGAATACATTGTGCAGAATACTTCTCTTTTGGGGAGGGGAGCTGCCCTGAATCTGTCAGGCCAATCAAGCTAGTTGAGTTGAGTATAGAACTTCTCTTGATCCACTTCTGAATACTATCCATAATGGTATAAACCTGTTATGTCACTCATTCACATTTTTTCCTGGTTAAAACAAAGCAAAACTGAACTCCAAACATTCTAACCTTTCCCCATGAGGAAGGTTCTCTAAACCTCTCGATAGTTTCCGCACCGTTTCTACCTCTACAGTCATGTGGTTTTTTTAGTTTAGTTAGAATCGAGTATATTCACTTCCAGAGTTAACACAAAATACATTAATTCTGGTAAATGAACCACCATAGCCGCTAGACTCTAGAGTACTGTGAAAATTTGTGTCCCAGGATTTTTAGACTCGTCTATCCATCCACTTTTTGAATTATGGTGCTGGAGGAGACTCTTGAGAGTCCCATGGACTGCAAGAAGATCAAACCTCTCCATTCTTAAGGAAATCAGCCCTGAGTGCTCACTGGAAGGACAGATCCTGAAGCTGAGGCTCCAAGACTTTGGCCACCTCATGAGAAGAGAAGACTCCCTGGAAAAGATCCTGATGTTGGGAAAGATTGGGGGCACAAGGAGAAAGGGACGACAGAGGACGAGATGGTTGGATAGTGTTCTCAAAGCTACCAGCATGAGTTTGACCAAACTGCGGGAGGCAGTGGAAGACAGGAGTGCCTGGCGTGCTCTGGTCCATGGGGTCACAAAGAGTCGGACACGACTAAACAACAACAACAACATCCATGCACTATCTGAAACCAAAAGGGCCATAGGAGCCAACTTCTAGGGACCAAGGTCCCTTCAGACCCTCCCCCAAAATAATGTATTTGAGGGGGCTGCCCCCCCAAAGTTGATGGGCATTGCCATTCAAAATGGGTGCATGCACTGTGTGTTGTGATCAATTATATGCAGCACGGGGCTTACCCGCTTACCCCCCCCAAAAAAAACCCCTTTGAGGTGACAGATGTGAAATACATTGGCATTATTTTCTGCTCTCATACCCCACTATTAGACCTGTAGGATAACTTGAAAGCAGAAACTGTTTACTTACCTCCACATCTGTGAGTTTAAGTGTCTTTCTACCATGGAATTCAGTGCTAGTCGAAAACGATCCCATCTTCTATCAAATACGTAGTAACCTCTTCCCATCAAATGACTTCCAAATGAACAAAACTGGAAAGGATAAAGGGGAAAAGATATAGGGATCTTGCAAAAATCAAAGGATGCTGCTGATCAATACATTGACTACAGAAGTTTAAAAATGCTAATTAAATAGTGATTAGTCTATCTATTTGATTTAATAATTGCATTAGTAAATACCTATGGCTTTCTCCTTTTACCCCAAAACTTGATTTCATTTTCAGGTGATTTGGATGTATATCACTTTTGGTATCTGTAACTAACATCCCTCAATTTATGCTGCCATAAAAAATAAATATTGCGGTCTCTGGCTTGCTGTGCATGCATCCTCTAGTAAGATGCAAGTCATCACAAAACACAACATGGGAGAAGCCACAAATTGCATTAACATTTGCATTTGCAAAAGCTACAGCCTTGAATACTATAATTTTAGAGGCTGTCACTAGCTTTATAATAGCTATTATCTTACTTTCGCTCCTAGGTCACCTACCTGGTAAAAAAGTATAATCTACTATTAGATTAAATGAGATAAGGGATTTCACACAAATACGCTAAAACAAAAGATATAAATGAAATCAGAAGAGCTTCAGGGTATACTATAGGGAGCCAAGACTGCAAATTAGTTAAGGATCTTTGGACTTAACTGTGAAATCATTCTTCTAAATCAGACATAGGCAAACTCGGCCCTCCAGCTGTTTTGGGACTACAACTCCCATCATCCCTATCGAACAGGACCAGTGGTCAGGGATGATGAGTTGTAGTCCCAAAACATCTGGAGGGCCGAGTTTGCCTGTGTCTGTTCTAAATACATCTAAAGATGACCTCAGGTGGGACTTGAGTTCCACCTAGTGGTTGAAGTCAGGAAGTGCTGTTCATTTGCAGAAGCTCCTGGGTATCAATTGAACCATATGGCCGGTTCTTTTATGACAAGCCATACAGAGAAGAGAACACAAGACCAGTGGCAATAAGGCCAAAGACATACACCGCTGCTCCTGGCTCCTCTTTCCTTCAACCCAGTGAGAGAGATGGGCACCAGATGGGGACGCTGAAATCGCCTGAGGCACATTCATGATCCCAAAGGCGATGCTTCACCAAACCATCCTCAAGCTGGGAGGTGCAGGGGTCATTTGCATCTACATTAACCACAGAGGCCAAAACACAGCCTTCTGGTTTGGCAAGAGAGATGTGTGCATCATTTAAGGAAGCACAGGCAATTTTCCCTCTGCTTTTTCCTAACTGCTGCAAAACACTTTGCTTGGAGCTAAACAAGAGAAGACTCCCTGGAAAAGCCCCTGATGTTGGGAAAGATGGAGGGCACGAGGAGAAGGGGACGACAGAGGATGAGATGGTTGGACGGTGTTCTCGAAGCCACCAGCATGAGTTTGACCAAACTGCGGGAGGCAGTGGAAGACAGGAGTGCCTGGCATGCTCTGGTCCAGGGGGTCACGAAGAGTCAGACACGACTAAACAACTAAACAACAACAAAACAAGAAGTCTGGGGCACGCACGACAGGTCTGCTGAAGACAGTGAAGGAAGGAAGACTGGGGGCACAATCTTCACAAAGGGAAGGGCTTCCGTGGAGCAGGAAAAGGATGACAATGGACACAGGTGGCAAAGGGCTCTTTTATTATTACCACTTAAAGACAAATGGTAGGAACGGGTAAGCGGGGAGACCTCAGGAACTAGCCTAGGGAATGGGCAGACAAACTGATATGAGAGAGAGACAGAGAGTTTAATGGAAAATAGGCATCTAGATGGGCTCCATGGAAAACATATGCACAAACCAAGAATGGAACAAATGAGTAAAAGCACACCTAAATTGAAGGAAAGAGATAAAGTGCGTGGTCAACAACCACTCAAGGTGAAGCTGGTCACAGAGTGAACTGAGATCCAGGAGCTTCTGCAAATGAACAGCAATTTCTGCCTTCAATCACTTGGTGGACCTCAAGTCTCACCTGAGGCCCTCTTACATTCAGTTTTTTTTCAATATTAATGAGCTGCCTTCTACCTGAAACATAAATCTATGTCCCTACTTTAACATCACTAGGGATAGAAGCAATTATATCCGCACATTCACAGCTTGTGGTCTTTTATCATTCAACATGACTGACTGATCTGCAGCAATGCAACGGTACAGTTGTGTAGACTGACGTTGGCATACAACGTTTGAGCAGTGTTGGGCAGGGCAGCTCACCAACTTGGGAGACCTCAGATCAGGGATGGAGAACCTGAGAACCTCCGACACTGTTGAATTCCAGCTCCCATCAGCCCAGACAACATGGTCAGCTGTGAGGGGTGATGGGACACCAGCACCATCTGGAGGTTCCCAGGTTCCTCACTCACCCTTCCCTTCAATTATGAATTGCAAAGTAAATGAGGACATGCTGTGGAAGAGTTGGGTGGAGAAAGTCAGTGTGAAGAGAGAGGGCTACTTCTGGAAAAGAACCCAGCACAGGTTGGCGGTTGGAGGATGGATGGCGGCTAACAGATTGAGGTTGAATCCTGACAAGTCAGAAGTACTGTTTTGGGGGGACAGGGGGCAGGCGGGTGTCGGGGAATTCCCTGTTCCTGAATGGGGTAACTGTGCCTCTGAAGGACCAGGTGTGTAGCCTGGGAGTCATTTTGGACTCACAGCTGTCCATGGAGGTGCAGGTCAATTCTGTGTCCAGGGCAGCTGTTTACCAGCTCCATCTGGTATGCAGGATGAGACCCTACCTGCCCGCAGACTGTCTCGCCAGAGTGGTGCAAGCTCTAGTTATCTCCCGCTTAGACTACTGCAACGTGCTCTACGTGGGGCTACCTTTGAAGGTGACCCGGAAACTGCAATTAATCCAGAATGTGGCAGCTAGACTGGTGACTGGGAGCCGCCGCTGAGACCACATAACATCGGTCTTGAAAGACCTAAATTGGCTCCCAGTACGTTTCCGAGCACGATTCAAAGTGTTGGTGCTGACCTTTAAAGCCCTAAATGGCCTCGGTCCAGTATACCTGAAGGAGTGTCTCCACCCCCATCGTTCAGCCCGGACACTGAGATCCAGCACTGAGGGCCTTCTGGCGGTTCCCTCATTGTGAGAAGTGAAGTTACAGGGAACAAGACAGAGGGCCTTCTTGGTAGTGGTGCCCGCCCTGTGGAACGCCCTCCCTTCAGATGTGAAGGAAATAAGCAGCTATCCTATCTTTAAAAGACATCTGAAGGCAGCCCTGTTTAGGAAAGTTTTTAATATTGAATGCTGTATTGTTTTTAACACTTGATTGGGAGTGGCTGGGGAAACTGAGCCAGATGGGCGGGGTATAAATAATAAATTATTATTATTATTATTTAGCCTGGGGAGTAGTTTCACTTTCCAACAGCCTTGCCTCTGTACTTTGGTGAATGGCTGGGGCGGGGTGCTCAAACAAACCAAGGTTACTCCAGGATCTTAGGTTTGGGTGTAATGACAAACCATGGTACCAAGCCACAATTCATAAGCCAAGCAACCACGAGTTCAAATGGTGGCTTGTTAAAATGTAAACCATGGTTACTTGCTCAGAGCAGGTCCAAATGTTTAGGCAAATCATACTTAGGTTAAGCAAACCATGGTTTAGCATTACATGCAAACACAGCCAGTTTGTTAATAAGATGTGTGTTTTTATAACGCATATGCTTTCAGTAATGAGGTACTTCTTTTGTAAGTGTATACAATCAGTCATAAACGTCAGCAATGAACAGGGTTACTGGAGATAAAAAGACATACCCCAAGAGGTCGAGGATGGTGTCCGGAATAGTGACAGTCTAACTTCTCAGATTCTTCGGATCCCTCCACTTCGCCCTCGTCACTAGATAATCTGCTAGGCAGATCTCCTCCCATAGAAGGCAGAGGCAGTTCTGGAGCATAACCACCATGGTTTGAAGAACTAGTGCTATTTATGCTGTTTGCAGAGGAAGGCCTAAGAGGGTAAAATGACCAACACAGGGTTCAAACTCCACAACTACCTTCCTAGCTAAAAGGAAACTTACAGTAGGATACTGCAACACATAGGTAAAGGTAAAGGGACCCCTGACCATTAGGTCCAGTCATGGCCGACTCTGGGGTTGCGGCACTCATCTTGCTTTGGCGGAGGGAGCCGGCGTACATCTTCCGGGTCATGTGGCCAGCATGACTAAGCCGCTTCTGGCGAACCAGAGCAGCGCACGGAAATGTCATTTACCTTCCCGCCGGAGCGGTACCTATTTATCTACTTGCACTTTGACGTACTTTCGAACTGTTAGGTTGGCAGGAGCAGGGACCGAGAAACGGGAGCTCACCCGGTCATGGGGATTCGAACCGCTGACCTTCTGATCGGCAAGTCCTAGGCTCTGTGGTTTAACCCACAGCACCACCCGCGTCCCACTGCAACACATACTCCAGAGTAAATGTAACCATGCTCAATAAAACTTACTGCATCCTAAGCATGTTTACGATGGAAGCCTTATACAACTAACTCACAACTTACACACATTTATCTTGTGTGCATTCAGCTTTACACACTTTGCAAAAAAAATAAAAAATAAAATAAAAGGGGGCTGGGCTTACAGGAAAAAAGACGTTGGCAATCCCACCCGCCATTGAACCCAATGTGTTTTGACTATACACAATTTGGCTTTCCGTGCTATCTCCTGAACATAACCCTCACTAAGCTGAGAGTCACCTGTACTACAAACACATTAAGTAAGCAGTTAAGTCCCTCTGAATTCTTTCTTCCTGACTTCTGAATAAATGTGCATAGGATTGAGCTGCGTGTGTGTTTCAATAAACTATGCACATAAAAACCTTTTACAAAAATCCATCTTCAAAATGCCATTAGTATTGAAACATTAAATGCATTACTGCTAGACAGAAAGTCTGGATCGGAAAATAGACATTTCCTACAGAAAAGGAGAAGATACAAAATGCTGCCCCCACGACACAGAAAGCACAGAAGCTTTTGAAGTATAGTAGATTTACTATGACATTTATATCAGAAATTTAGAAGGGCTTGAAGTCTGCAGGGACTTTTATCAGGAACTGAATTGCAGAATTCTGAATGAAATTCAGAATGAAACCTGATCATTTCCTACGTCATTAAAAAGGTGCAACTTTCAAGCCCTGATTGTGGAAAGCAGTTGGAAAACAAGTTCCTGGTTTTTGCTAGAGTCTGAATAGAGACTATCCCTCAGTCTATAAATTTTGCACTGCACACCAGGGATATACAAATAAATATGATTTCCATAATTTATCCATGCCACTGAATTTGAGCTTGCTCATATCATAATTTGGCATTTCCCTGGGCCCACTACTTCCTGTGGAAATGCTCACTGAATGCCAGAATCCTGTGCCCATTTCCACTTACCTAGGAAATGCTGAATTGGGCAGTCTTGATTTTGCAGGCGACGTTCCTTTGGGCTCTTGCCCAGAGTTCACTGATGTTCCCGTCAGAGCGTCTTGGACTAGCACAGGCTGGGGCTGATGAGTTTCCCTTATACACTGCGGATGCTCCTTGTCTTTTGCTACTTCTTTTTCCCGCGATCGAGCTTTGTGTTCAGCTAAGAGAATGTCAAACTGTTTTTTACGGCCTGGAACTGCTCGCCGGTGATTAAGTGAATGAGTCTAAAAAACAGGGTAGTTGAAAAAAAAATTTGGGGGGGTGTAAATTTAAAAATCAATTAAAATATTAATCTAGGAGATAGCTAGAAATATTTGACTGATCACTGATTTTATGACAACACGAAACAGTTCTTCTATACAGGTTAGTTCACCTGTCCTAGGAGGCACATACAGTTTAATGAAACATTATTTTGGTGATAAGAAAACTCTCCATGAAAACACTCGACACATTAGTAGCATAACCAGAGCATTGTGGTTTTTAAAAATGGGGGTGTGGATATAAAAACAGTTAGAATATATTAATCCAGGAAATAGCATAAGTTCCATGATGTTATTGTGTAAATTAATTGCAAACCAGACCTGGAAATTGCATTCTCTGTACCTTCAACATAAATGTTCAATAGCTTTTCATCTACAAGTTTATTTATTATTTATGTCATAAAATTTATACACCAGCTTTAAAAAATCCTCAAAGCAGTTTACAAAGAGAATAAAAAAAGAGAACTCTTTAATTCGTTCAAAACAAAGTTGCAGGAACATTTTCCTTTTGTTTTTAAATTAATGGGTAGAAAGCAGGTGTTCTTGTCTTTACAAAAGGCAACATATCCTAAAGACAAGGGTTCTCAGTTTGGGTGGAAAGGGTCAATCAGTCAAAAATAATATTTTCTTTACTCTGAAAAGGGAGCTGCAATGCGGAAGTCACTCAGCCGCACCCTGACTTTTCCACATTTCTTAAAAGGGAAGGCAAATATTACTATTCTCCCCTACCCCTTTGTAATCTGTTAAATTATGGCCTTTTCTTTAGCTAAGGGAGTAAGTTGTCATATATGACAAACAGCTCAGGTATGTCTTGTGTGTTTCAACCCTTTAATTGGAAACCACCAAATGGGATATTCCTGGTCAGATAACGTTGGTCTGGGCTTTGGAGGCCGGAGTTTGGGAGCTCCTCCGATGAGACAAGCTCCTTTCTGCCCTCCCCAGTACTGAGAAGAGGCAGGGAAATGCTTACTCCACTTAAAGGGATTTTTGTTTGGTTCCTCTTGCTGTCCCTCCTTGCACTCCAATGCCTGAAACCTGCCATTAAATGCCTTGTCAGCCTCCCTTACTCCTCCAGCCATCAATACTTCATCCAGCATCAAGTGCTTAACCCCTATGCATTAGCTACGAAAAGAAAAAAAGATAAAGCCTATCCATAAATGAGGACTGCACTACTGCAGAACTATTGTTTTCATTCATTCATTCATTCATTCATTCATGTATGTTTGGCAATGAATAACCACGGTGCCCAAATCACCCTTTTGATTTAATATGGGGTGGCTCTTGGCTATTTAAAAATACACGACGTATCAGAATGACCTTTATGCATTAGTAAAAATGTCAGTCACGGCAAAGCATTATATATATATTTAAATTAACAAGAAAACTACCTTGCAGGTGAGTGATCTTGTGCAGGGTTTCTTTGTCTCAGGATCCAATACTCCACAATGTTTATTTGGGTCAAACTCTCTTTCTGTTTGAAAATAATAATTGTAATAAAGTGAGAGGGTTTTATCCCTTTAAAAAACAAAACCTTAACATGTTTAAAGTTACATGAAACAAAAACTAAATACACTTTAATGGTGCAGATGAGAATAAATATATAAAGATATTGTACTTTTCCTTAACACATTCTGGTTTTTAGCATACCTACATCAAGGTATGATGCTTGCAGACAACAGAATCACAGACACACAAGCTCATTCTCACACAGAAACTTAGCAAGATTCCTATCTACTTAGTAACAAAGCTAATTTCTCTGTTCCGCTCTGCTTCTTGAACTGAAGCTTGAAAACGACCCCACCAACATCACCTACCCCATAACACGGAGCATCTAATGTAGCAAAGGGAACAACTGTTTTCCATACTGTTCTTGTGTAATGGATGGATTTATTAGTACTTCACTAAGCTCAATATGAAATGTAATGAAAGACCTGGAGGGAGACAGATCGATGGAGGTTACAGGCTTCTTTCTATGGGCGGAGGTGTGCAGAAGAACTCGCATACCTGTTAGAAGGCATGTGGAACTATTCTTTTCCTTCCCTCCATTTCCTGTGGCTTGGACAAAACGAGCTGCGTGTCCTAACTGCTCTATCAAAAAAGTATGGGCTACTCTTAGGATCAAAGCAATGGCCAGTCATCCTGTTTTGGTTACACTTGCCTTGGGCTAGATCAGGGCTGACATCACGAAGCCCACAGGCCACGATCTGGCCTGCTAAGGGTTTTCGAACAGCTCCCATGCAGTAGCTTACCTGTTCACTCTTCCATCCAGGCAAAAAGTTTTACAGAGCCAGGAATAGGGAACCTCTAGCTTCCAGATGTTGTCTTACTACAGCTCCCATCAGCAGTGCCAGCTTGGCCCAGTGACTGTGGGTGCCCAGGGCCTTGGGTGCCATGCAGTGTGCATGGCCCTGGCACCAAAATTTGTGGGTGCCCGGCTCCTTCATGGGGACTTTTGTCGGTGCCCCAGGGCGCCAGGGAATTGGCACCTATGGCTCCCATCATCACTGCCTGTACTGGTCAATGGGAGTTGAAGAAAATTAACGTTAAGTAGAGCCATAGGCTCCCCACTTAAGGTCAAGGATTGGACCCAATCTGCATGCACAAAGACATCATCAAACATGAAAAAGTGCTTCACTAACACAAAACAGTGTTTAGATCCTGCCATTTAAATCTAAAGCACAACACTAAATGTTAAGTATGTGCCTCTCAAGGTATGTCATTCAAAAATAGAAGAGACATGCCCCTTTCTCAATCTGCAAAGGTCAGAGAATTCGGGATCTCTGATCAAAGCATGAATGGTGAAATTAATGGGATCAGAAGACTTTCCCACAATGAAATGTGTCATTTTTAGTATTACATAACAGAGCCAAGAATGTGATAAGAATTCTCAGGATGGTTCAGAGGATCATTTTCTACCAATTTCTTGCCGCTTGTAACTTTTGGCAGACTGCATGTTAAAGGTCTATCATTAGCTCTTACGAATGGTTGCAAACACTCCTGAATATGGCATAATTATGCACAAATTACAAAGATCTTTCTTGTGTTTATTTTGTTCTATTTCTCCACCAAGGTGTTTTTTGTTTGTTTGTTTCATTTTTAATGTCAGGAGAACATCATTTGGATGCGATTGCAAGCTATGCTTTGCCCAAAACTGAAGACAGTGAGGGAACTGGAGTGCATGAGGGACAAGGGAACATGCAAGCCCAAGACTTGCTCATGTAATGCCAGATCACAGTTTGGTATTACATGTTTAACAGGTCATTTAATTGTGCTCCCTTACTAACTGTGGTAAACATACGTTCCCAACTTTGCTTTCTGACACTCTTTAAAATATTGTTCTGCCCTTAATCTTTTCTCGGTTACACATACCCAACTCCTTCAGCCTTTCCTTATATGACTTGCCTGCTGGACCTTCTGTCACCCTCATCACAGAATCCTCTGAACTTTTCCTCTTTGTTGACAATGTTCTTGCATTGTGGCACCTAGTGCGGAACACCATACTCCAATTGGGGACCAGCCAATGCTGAGAAAGAGGATACTATTCATTTACTCCGTATAGCAGACCACTCACAGCCTTTACTATCAAGCCAACATTGCCTCTTCACTATCATCCCTGGGCAGCGGATGTTGTAAAGTGTACTTAAACTGAGAGCACATGGAGAGGTATTCTCAGATGAGTATTCCACAATGGGGGAACTCCTCCTGTTTGAGTCTGTAAGATACCCCCGTTTCAAGTAACCTACAGCTATACTTCAACTGGAGGGTCAGGACCCACAACTAAGTCAGACTAAGAGAAGGTAACTCTCACTGTTGGCACTAACATCCAAACACATGAATGGTAAAAAATCAAGAAGAGACCCCCCCCCCAATCATGAATGTTGGGGCCAAAAATGAGTGCCAGATCTGTGAAGACTAAACAGTACTGTGCAACACATAATAAAGTCTAGGAGGACAGGAAGCTGCTATTATTAGACTAATGCTATGGTGGAAAGTTCATCTCTTCTTAGAACATCTATAAAGGTAAAGGGTAAAGGGACCCCTGACCATTAGGTCCAGTCGTGACCGACTCTGGGGTTGCGGCGCTCATCTTGCTTTATTGGCCGAGGGAGCCGGTGTGCAGCTTCCAGGTCATGTGGCCAGCATGACTAAGCCACTTCTGGAGAACTAGAGCAGCACATGGAAACACCGTTTACCTTCCCGCTGGAGCGGTACCTATTTATCTACTTGCACTTTGACGTGCTTTCAAACTGCTAGGTTGGCAGGAGCAGGGACCGAGCAACGGGAGCTCACCCCGTCATGGGGATTCGAACCGCTGACCTTCTGATCAGCAAGTCCTAGGCTCTGTGGTTTAACCCACAGCGCCACCCGCGTCCCAGAACATCTATATAACTATGCTAATATGAACGTGTACATTCAAATACTATCAGACCAATTACTGTTTAGTATTTCTAAGGTATTAATAAAACGTGCCTAATAACCATTAATGTTCAAATACAATCTTTCAATGTTCTTTTATTGCACAGGCCTGCTAAAAGTCAATTTTTGAGAAAAATTAAACTTCCTGGAAAGCTTTTCACTCATTTCATAGAAGCATCACAGTGCTGAATGACAAGGGCGCACAGTCTTGAGCCAAATGCACCTGTTGCTGCCTTTGAACTAAACCACAAAAATGAGATAATGAAAACTATACATATACGAGGTAATCTGAATTGTCTGCTAAAAAGACAGCATCCATATTTGTGCATTTCCCATTTATTTGATCTCTCATTAGGGAGTTACCAGTTGGGCTTGTCCAATTGCGAAAAGACACTGCAGCTTTGAAGCAACATGCATAGATCCATAATAGCACAAAGGAGCTGGATAATCAAAGGGGGTGAGTGGATAACTTCATACAAGAGCTAGAATTTCAGCACACACAAATTTCTCCAGAATTGTAGTTTCTCTCCTATAATGTTAAGCGCTAATACTTTACTCAGCCATTGTGTACATTTCTCCCCCAACATTTGAACAAAGATGACTTGATTGTTCAGCATTGCATTCTCACCTCAAATGTTTCTTAATTCTCATTTATTTTTCTTGCTCACACAACTCTCAATTCTAGACTTGCATCACTGTAAGATTCTATTTTCTGGTCCTCCTATTTCTGACCTTTGTCCTAATCTCAGTTCCTTTCTTCACTTGAATTGCTCTGAATATTCTCCCTTTTCCTCTTGTTTCGATTTACCACTAACTTTCTTGCTTTCAAGCATCTGCATACCTTTGGACCGCTACACCTTTCCTATTTCTCCATCTTCCACCACATTCTCCATTCTCCCATTAACCTTCCTTCTTAAATCTATCCCTTTCCTCCGGAGGCCCACTTTATGCCCCTTCCTTTTAAAAATAGCAACCTGTTGAAAATAATCATTTCCTAAGCCTCCCATGGTTTCCTTTCCCACCCTCTATTCCTTTGTCTTGTTCTATTCCTTATCTTGCAAGTCTATCATGGCTACGAGCCCAGAGCCAATGATTATCTTTACTTTTCAAATTTTATGCATCGTCCAGATTCTAAGCGCTGAAAACAAACAAAACACTTTTTTTTTAAATCACATTCTTTCCTATGTCATGGACCAAATGGAATTGTACAAGCAACATTCCTGCATTAGAAGGCGTTCTATCTTCTGGTCACCATCAGTACACATGAAATGATCTTTACTTCTTTAAGTTTTTAGGAGTACAGTAATAAGTCAACAGTTAGTAGTTTATACAGTGCATGATTGGCAGCTGAAATGCAATGAGCAAAGCTATGTGTCATTACAGCAAGCCTTTGTTCCAACAAAGGCATGAATATTCACATGAAGGGAATGCTGACAAATGAGACAAGTAAAGGACACTTACCTTTATCCAAGAGAGAAGAAGTTGTAGCATTTCTCATTTGTGCAAACCAATTGCTTTTTTTTGCTTGTTCAAATTTGGGAACACTGGGTTAGATCCAGAGGTTCCCGCCTTCCACTGGGGCAAGGCAATATTCAGATCCAAATCCATTTTATTTAAATACCGCTGAAGGGAAGAGCAGCCAACAGCCTCCTTTATGAGATAATCCTGTTTGATTTTTACAGAATTTGTTCCTTAGTTCTCTCCTACGTTATATTAGGTAAAGGACCCCTGACCATTAGGTCCAGTCGTGACCGACTCTGGGGTTGTGGTGCTCATCTCGCTTTATTGGCCGAGGGAGCCGGCGTACAGCTTCCGGGGCACGTGGCCAGCATGACTAAGCCGCTTCTGGCAAACCAGAGCAGCGCACAGAAATGCCGTTTACCTTCCCACTGGAGCGGTACCTATTTATCTACTTACACTTTGACGTGCTTTCGAACTGCTAGGTTGGCAGGAGCTGGGACCGAGCAACGGGAGTTCACCCCGTCGCAGGGATTCGAACCGCCAACCTTCTGATCAGCAAGTCCTAGGCTCTGTGGTTTAACCCACAGCGTCACCCGCATCCCCTACGTTACGTTTTGCAAAATTAAGAAATAATACCAGAACACCAATATAAAGTGTGAGGCAAGTTGTGCTTCGGTATTGACGCATAAACAGATTTGACATGTGGGCCGAGATCACCATTATGTAAATAATAGCTACGGCATATAATAAATAGCAACAAACGCTACTAACGAAGAATGATGGGATCTCATCAAGTCATGCTACAATGCTACTTACCTGAAACTCTCTTGTAAGACTTGTTACTGTTTTTACTGCCATTTTGGTGTTTCTTGTCTATTGATGGAGCTATGACGCCTTTGCCATTCAAAATCTTTTCTGGCGATGGTGGCACCGATTTACATGTCAAAGCAGATTTAATTGGAGCGGATGTGGTAGATGAAGAGGCCGAGGAGGTGGAGCTGGTGGTAGTGGTTGCAGAGTTCATTTTAACATTGGCACCATCTGCCTTCACTAGGTTAGGAATTTTCTCTAGACTGACTACGGGAACAGGAACACTGAAACACCAAAGAAAAAGTCTTCAAGATGTGTTTACTGCACCATGCGACATATAGTCTCTCAACTTCCTTCCATGCTTGGTTTCACATTACAGCCACTTACCCTGGAATTAACCTAAAACTGTTAGGTTATACTGTTATGAACTGTTTAGTTGTACAGTGGTGCCTCGCAAGACGAAATTAATTCGTTCTGCGAGTTTTTCGTCTTGCGAATTTTTCACCTTGCGAAGCACGGTTTCCCCAAAACCTCAAAAAAGGCTACCACACCGCGTGCTATGAGTTGCTCCTGCAAGACGTTTTCGTCTTGCGCAGCAAGCCCATAGGGAAATTCGTCTTGCAAAGCAACTCAAAAAACGAAAAACTCTTTCGTCTTGCGAGTTTTTCGTCTTGCAAGGCAATCGTCTTGCGAGGTACCACTGTACTGTTATTAGTTATACTGTTTATGAACATGTGCACACACTATTTTCTTAATGGCCAGTTCTAAACACCAAAATATAAGTGGTGGGAAATATATATATGTATTTTTAAAAACCTATGCGTACTTGCTTTTAAAAATGTTTTCTTTTTGATTATTATTATGCCTACTCTTGAAATAGTGTAAATTTATAAGGCTTACTGGCTGTATGGTACAGGCCTCTATCACAGGGAATAAAAGGAGTCAAAAGAATATTAACATTTTCAAATTTATCATCCAAACTAAAGTGTTTGATAGACAGAAGTGAAGTCTTAAAAGATCTTAATGGCATGCTTTTAAATATTGTCACAGCATTTAATAAATCTAACGGACCCCAAATAGGGGTCCAGAACGGAAGCCCTGTGCGAAATGATCACCACCTGTACTTCAGTTCTAAACTACTGCACAATGTGGTATTGGGCACAAATTCAGACTCTCAGTCCCATGACTACAAAGACCTTTACTCTGTAGAAGACTATGTACACTGATCGTGTAATATTAACAGATTCAGTGCTTAATTAATAAAAAAAAAGTTTCCAGACACTGTGGTGACAAATACATATTTTGAAGTGGAACTGGCAGAAGTATACAAAGCAAGCAAGAAGGATCATTGCACTCAGCTTTAAGTTCTCCCGGCTCCATTATAGTCTTGTTGCTTTATTATAATATTACCATACTTAATTTCACTTTCTGATCTCAGTCAAACTCAGAAGTAGCTTTCACACACAACACTAAAAACACATTCAGCTAATGTTGATACAGGAGAAAAAGAAAAAAGGAAACTGGCATTTTTAAAGATCTTCATTGTAGGCCATTCTTTGGGTGCCCCAGCTTTTACTGGTTAGACCAGAAACCTCCTGCCCAGCCAATGGAAAACCATGGCAATAGACACTGGCATTGTGAATAATCTGTGTTGATTTCAGTACCAAATTAAAACTAACTTATTTCGAAGACTTTATAACCAAGGTTTCTAGAAGGCTTTTCTGTTTTATAGTTATCTTGCTGATATTTTACTTATTTATTATTATTATTATTATTATTATTATTATTAATTATTTAACGTATTTTATTTAGAGATGTGCTTTAACTACACTTATGTTAACCGCCTTGCACACTGCCCAGTGAAAAGGGAAAATACACTGAAACAGACACAAACATTTTAAAACCCAGCGTACAGTTTAACCAATACAGATTTTACATCCACGTATGAGAAATAGGCCGTAAGTCAAAATAGCCTGAATCATCATGCATCATTAGGACATTGAGAAGATCTTTGATTGCCAAAAATATTTGACAATCAAAATTCTGACCAGTACCTTTTGTAAAATTTCACATTAAAGTTAGGTTGTTGTAAGAAATGTTTAAGCTGGTTGCTTTAAGAATTTGAAAAGGGCATTCAATTTTTTCCCCTTTTAAAATACCAATTCCTTTTTTGTTGTTGTTATTTTTCTTTTCAGTACTTTAAAAGTATAAATACAGAGATAGAGATCTAGTCATAGGCAGAACGATAGCATGAAGCTCCATGCCTCTCTTGTCTCTGGCATCAATATGCTCTCCTTTGCCTTCAACCCATATTATCTTTCTCCATTTCACGATATGCTATTCTTTCATTCATGGAAGATTTTCTACGTGCAGCATCTGTCCTGTGTTTACCAGTTTTTAAATTTCTCTACAGTTGGAAATAAGAGCTGTTGCTCCTTTAGTCACATGATGGGAGAATATTCACTGTGTTCCAATCTGTGCAGAATTTTAAAGGAGCCCAACACTGAAAACTTAGCAGAAGTGCTGTCAGGCTATCACTGCATATGAGGCCTTATTCTATCACATCAACATGGTTAAACCAGCTCTGGCTGTGTTTTAAGCATCCGTTGTTGGGCGCTGGAATTTAATTATAATGGAGTTACTTTCATAGCTAACTTGCATCAGCAAAGTATATCTCTACAATAAACATGATGGCATATACTACATGGGTAAGTGAATCATTCAGAACTTTATTTTGCACGAGTGACAATGACTGAGTTTTGAAACTGGGCAACTTGCAAGAAGATGGGTCAAAGCCACAACTAATTCCATGAAGCAGGTCCTATCCCTTAAAAAAAAAACCCTAAAACTGCAATTCAGTAAAGGGGGACAAAGAAGCCAGACCTTAGGATGAGTAGAGATAGCCTAGTGATAAAGCTGCAGTTGAGAACGTATGGGATTGGTGAAAAGGCACCCTAGCCAACCGGAATACAAGTTGGGATAGCTCAGTTGGTAGAGCACGAGATTCTTAATTCCAGAGTTGCGGGTTCAAGCCCCACACTGGGCAAAATATTCTTGCACTGCAGAGGGTTGATTTTTGGTCCCTTCCAACTCTACAATTCTAAGAGCTGCATTTGAGTAGATGCTGCACAGAGGCTTGAAAAATTAATCTGGATCAACCTCTCAGTAGAAACTGGACTGTTTTCTCTGTTTTAAAATGGGTTTGAGTCTGTGGTTCCTATCTTTTGCCTATAAACGACAACCTTGGAATGGATATTGCCTGTTATCTATTGAGAATTCATACTCTTGACGTTATAAGCCAAGAACAAAAAGTAGCATATAAAATAACTACTGGGATTAACTAATATTTCATCAGCTTTTTGCTGTCGCCATGTTGACATGGAGTGGGGTTCAGCCATTTTGATGTGATTCCTCCTATCCCCTCCTCAGGAAATGTCTTTTCCAAAGGAAGTCAGAATTCCTTATTAACTTGCAAAATCACAACCTCTTATTGGGTCATATACAACTAACTTTTACTCAGAGTAGACCCACAGAATTTAATGGACCCAAGTTTGGTCTCACTGAATGTGGTCCAAAGAAAGTCTCACGTTGGAAACAGCACAATGGCAGCCGAGAAAATCAGTAACGTCCCTTTCTAATATTATGTCATTTTTAATTAAGAGCAAATGAACTAGCATACCCTCCAATATTTCTCCGATGAAAATAGGGACGCCCCATTTCATAACGATAATTTTACTATTTATATCCCACACACCTTACTGCATTGCCCCAACCACTCTGGGCAGCTTCCAACATATATAAAAACATAATAAAACATTAAGCATTTTTTTAAAACTTCCCTATACAGGATTGCCTTCAGATGGCTTGGGGGTCGGATAACCTTCCAACATTTCTCCAATGAAAATAGGGATGTCCGAAGGAAAAGCGGGACATTCTGGGATCCAATCAGAAATCGGGACAGCTTCTGTAAATCAGGGATGTCCCTGGAAAAAAGGGACACTTGGAGGGTCTGAACTATAGTGCATATCCAATCTAATTCTCACAGATAAAGGAATCATCCTTTCTACTCTATATGTTAAGATTACGATGCATTCAACTTTTGTCCCTTAGGAAAGAAAACTGTTCAGTAATGGGCCTTGTCAAATATTAAAAACTGGAATAAAGATACATCAGCCCGTATCCTATCACACAAAGGCCTGGGGTTGCTCTTCTCCAGATGTTTCCAGGACAGAAATATCAAATGCAATATTGACAAACATTTTTTCTAGAGAAAGCCAGAGCAAGATATGGCAATATGCTGCCCTAGGGTTAGAGGCTGTTCTAGATTATAAATTAAGGGAGGATCTATATACTGAAGACTGCCACAGGAATCCAGGACAAAGGAGACATGATGAAAAGGGTCACCACAGCTGTAAAAAATGATACAGTATATTTGATTTCCTCGCTGAAGTCCTAGTTTTCCAGATCTCAGGAAGTCATTTAGTAATGCCTAAGGTTTGTTTTGCAAGAGAGACGTCCTTCTGTACATGTGCAGAGACACTAGTATTCAAGCATGTTTTAACTCTTTTGGCATAAAGTGCTATTAAAAAGCAGCCCCAAAGGGCTGAAAAAACAGGTCCTCATTCAATAAAGGTAAAGGTAAAGGGACCCCTAACCATTAGGTCCAGTCGTGACCGACTCTGGGGTTGCGGCGCTCATCTCGCTTTATTGGCCGAGGGAGCCGGTGTACAGCTTCCGGGTCATGTGGCCAGCATGACTAAGCTGCTTCTGGCGAACCAGAGCAGTGCACGGAAACGCTGTTAACCTTCCCGCCAGAGCGGTACCTATTTATCTACTTGCACTTTGACATGCTTTCGAACTGCTAGGTTGGCAGGAGCAGGGACCGAGCAACGGGAGCTCACCCCGTCGCGGGGATTCGAACCGCCGACCTTCTGATCAGCAAGTCCTAGGCTCTGTGGTTTTTGAAGATGACGTTCCATCGCATGCATGGAAGTCTGTTGCAGCAGCAGGGCTGCAGGGCTGGTTACAGTCCAGAATGACAGCACAAATATAACGATAAACGAAATAATTGACAGTTTGATGCCTTTGAATGGTACCCAGAAATCTACTGTATCTGCTTAAGAGCTGGTTGGGCCTGCCACTAAACAAACATTTCCTATTAATGTCAATGGGGCTGCAATATGAAATGACTGGGTTGTGTTTTTTTAGGTGTGCGCATATGGACATGTGTTAAGTACGTACACACACACACACACACACACACACAACATAAATGGAGGTTTCCAGCTCTTGCGCCATGAATGAATTCCCGTATGTAAATAATTCACAAGGGACTGGTCAAATAGAACAGCACAGGCAATTGGGAAATTGGGCAGATACAACACACAAATCTTGCAGTAACAGTATTATTCTTATATACAGCTATTGTCTGGGATCCAAGTACCAAATGGGGAATTCTAAACTTCCAGCTGTGCTCCTGGAGCTCCTCCTACCAAGAGCAACACCTGGAATTCAGGGGAAATTTGGGAGCAACTGTCAACACAGCACAAGGAACTAAGGAGAGGCAGGAAAGTAGTGGGTGTGCAAATTCAGGGTCCTAAGTGTGGCAGCACTTGCCCTCAACAACAGGAAGGCACCTGCAGTATTGGCACTGAGGTACCTGCTTAAAACTCACCTGTTCACTCAGACTTTCTTTGAGGGACGATTCAACTATGTTGATAAATTCATTTGAGCAACTAATTTGCGCTGTCTTTGTTTTGTGGATATAATCTGATTGTTTATTTTATGTCACTTTGTGGTACACCATAAAAACAATATGTCCATCTTGTGATTTTCTATTTAAGACACACACACACACACACACACACACACACACACACACACACACTACTCCAACGCTAGAAGAGATCCATTATTCAGCCACATATTATATTTCCGTGCCTGTTTTATAAGAAATATGGAGAAGAAAAAGGAGAAGAAAAAAACCCCCAACCGTTTTCCAGAACAGTGACTTACCAAGGTTTATCCCTTGATACTTTCGAAGAAAAGACCATGTGCTGTTTGCTAGTGGAGGTAATTAGATTGTCTTTGGGCGTTTTGAATGGCTTTGAGTTGTTATTGACAGGGTTATGGCCGCTGATACAGGATCTCGGTTTCATCTGTATAAATGATGCCCTGGAATTGCAGGGTGGAGAGGCTGGAGATGGGGAAGGCTTACACATTGAACCGTGTCTTCGTTCTAAAGCAGGGAGGGGAAAAGCCAGAGACAATGAGCAGGCAAGACAATGGCAGCTAGGTAAGAAAAAAGAAAAGAAACCCAAGCAGTATAGAAACCACAAGCCCAAAGCATCCCGAATAAAACTGATTTGCTATTAAAACATTATTTATACTATAATATATATTATAATGTACAGATGGCCAAAATAGTAATGGAGTACAGTGCCACACTGTGTGCTTAGTGGATCAATGCTAATGGCTACTGCTGAGCTGGCACTGAAATACAGTCCTTGGAAAAGCCAAATGGAAACCAAGTGGGACTCTTAGGTCTGATGAGTGGGCTGGTTTGCAGGTATCTTCGGCCTAGATACAAGCTGTATGGATAATAAATGGAATTTTCCTTATGCGTACTCAAAACATATCAACACCTCTTCACTCTGTGCTATTCAGCTTAACAGGGTGGCCGAATAACTACACAACAAAGCTACATTTCTCTCACAAAAATAATTCCCAGCATCTCCCCCTCCCCCAAGTCTTGTTTGTAGACTTGTAATTAAGAATAGAGAAATGTTGAGACTAGGGCAAATAATTTTAGACGTGGGGGCAATTCCCATGATCTTAATGGCACATTTTTCAAATAAAAAGAGAACAGTCAAGGAAATGGCTGCTGTACATATATGTCATCATGTGATCCCATGCTTGAGCAGCAGAAAATAAAAGTAACTGGCTCACAGATCAGTTACAATCTTTGAAACAGTCCTAAACTTTTTGTCCTGACTTCCCGTGCCTGTTAGCAAACACAAAATGATGTACTATGATATGCAAAACTTCAAATTTCAGCCTTTTCATTTGCTCATGATTTGATTTGCAGTAACAGTTTGCACATACTCGTTCTCATTAGGGACCATTAATTGCCACATTTCTAGGAAATGCCAGATCCGATCTTTGCAAGGGGGAAGAAATTGAACTAAGAACTGAATCTGAATGAACTGCCTAAGTGTTTATACTGATCAGTATTTAACTATTTATATTAACAGTCATAATCAATTAAAAACAAAAGGGCGAGAAAGCCAACATTAATTCCTTCTTCAATCCTTCAACAAAATTAAAGTGAGAAGCCCATGGACCTTAAAGGTCACATTCTGTCCGACCAATACAAGGGGAAAGGCGCTCAATGTGTCCGAGTCAAGGGCCTCTCTTAAGAATGCTCTCTCTTCCATTCCTCAGCACATGAACATATCAAATGTCTAAGCTGATCTCACTGGCTGTACAGTCTCACGCATGCAAAAGCCAATACCTCGTTATACATTTAATTCACATACATCAACATTAAAACTGTGTGGATTAGCTTTATGTCAATAGATTATGAAGTTGGATAATCGATCTTTAGTAGCAACATGATCTCAACTGCTCAAAAATGCTCAGTGCTTACTAGAGCTCTTAAAAAGAACACAAGCCAAGGATCACAAGTAACGTTGCAAACATTAGAGAAAAGAGAAAAGAAAACAGGAATGTGTGAGAAGATCAATGCCTAGAAGAATGAATATTTATGCCTTTACATTATCAAAATCTAGCATATCAGATTGCGTTTATTCATGCTACAGTCTTCAGCCAATAACTTGTGCATATGCCGGAAAAAAGTTTTGTCATTCCTGTATATTATCCAAGCTTGTTTATTTGTATTGAATTTTGAACTTTGTGTGGCTATTCCCTCCCCCCCCACAGGTGGAATAAATGAAGACAACGGACACAGAGTTTTAGGTTAATGGGCGAAAATGGCCACAACTTTATTGATTACAGAAAAGAAGGGTATTGGCTTTAGGCATTGGCCCTAACCGACTATCCGGTCTGACCGGGAAGGGTTAAACACCAACAGGGGGAGCCACCCGAGATGCATATCCCTAGGCGCTCCCCGAGGGGTTACCGCTCGGGGGCGCGCTTTAGGCCCTAGCCTCCGTAGGTTTCGGACGAGGCGTCGCCCCTCGGAGTCCTTTAACGAACTACCCTTCAAGCATTGGGGGAGGTGATGGCGTTCCTCCCCCCCAACCTCATCTGCATGACAATACCCCGGCCAATGCCTACCGCCAAAACCGAGGGAGTTGTGACGATTTGCTACGAGGTAGGCGAAAAAACCAAGTGGCTCACAAAACCAGCCAATTAGCCAAATGGAAAAACTCCTACCAGGCCCCTTGCGGCGACCAGCCGAAGCCCATAGCAAGGTCAGTGGCAGAACCTAAAGGGCGGGTGGGTGGGAAAACCGCGTCGTCTCCAGGGAAGAAAGGGGCGAGCCAAGGGCTACCCCGACCTTAAGTGGCCTTACAAAGGCCCGCCCCTGCCGCCAGCCGATTGGCTGGCGACACAGGGTATGTTAATTGAGGGAATCCCCTGTCTCCCGCGAGGCTGGCGCCAGCCTCGCGAGAGTGAGTGTGGGAGGGGTCGTGATCCCACAACCCCCCCTCCTCCTGACGCTCGGAAGGGGCATTGTGATTACCCAAGTCACCATATGCTACAGTGGTCAGTTATTCAGAGAAAAACACAAAAAGGTGAGACTCCAAATTATTACTATGCTTTTGTATTTCCCCTCAGCCTTACAGATTAATCGCTGATTGGAGTGAAACAAATCATTATCATCTCAGGATAAAGAATCATATGAAAAGCCCTAGGAACAACAAATGCCAAAAGGCAGGAAGTGAAGTAAATTTCAGTTGCGCAGCCACAGGATGCTAAGTCAGCGGCAGAAGAGTAGAAATGAGTTCCTAAAGAAAAATCTATAAAAGGAACTTGGTGGGCTAAGAATTTGACCATTTCAACCCCATTTCTGCTGATTAAAGCATTCTTCCTTACTGGACCAACCATAAAAGGACTGCTGAGCCCCTTTTCGGTGCTTTTTTAAAAAAACTTTTTTTAGATATGCTTCCACTGCCAAAGCAATCAGGCCAGTGTTCCCCCCACCCTATCAGATCATGTGCGGTTGATTAAATGTATTGTCTTTATCGCCAACAACATTCTGTTGCAAATAATCATAGCTGCATCAGGGCAAGAGTTCTCCCATGCAATGGTGGTGGGCAGTAAAAACACCAGCATAATATGGCAAATCTGATAGTATCAGCCTTGCTGCCTAGTCAATGGGATAAGTTTCCTCTCTCCATTCACAGTTAGGATAGTAAGAGAACTTAGAATTCCTCCATTGATATTCTGTCTTTTTAAAACACCTAACATTATTTTTTTTAAAAGCTCTCTATAAAATATAAGACTTGGACTAGGCAGTGATATGATGTCATTATGTTCATTGCATGATCCCTGATTGGCATGGACTATGCCATGAATAAGCCCTTTAAAATAAAATGAGACAGCAGCAGTAATTCAACAAATAAATGTTGCAAACAGGGTGCAAAAAATGCACGAAGTAACTGAAGGGAAGGTGTGCAGTTTGCCAGATTCTTCTAACTTACTGAACGGGCACTTTTTACATTGAAAAATGAGCTTCATGAAAATACAGCGTAGCGTTATATGAAACCCTGCAGGTCACCACGGCCTTCCCAACATTTAAGCGCTCAGAGAGTGCCAGATATGGGGACATAACTCTTGGGGCAGACAAAATACTGGGAGCAAAAGAAGAACAGAGGCAACAAAAATTTTACTTGTCTTAGGCAGGGTGACTGAGATAGGGCTCAAGATCCCCAGGGAAAACTGGAAAATCAGGCCACCACTGACCCAGCTAGAAAGCTACTTATCAATGTTAGCTTACAAACTTGAAAACCAGAGACTTAGAGCAAGGTAGGGACTCATTTACAATGGTGTTAATGTGCTACTGCAATGTACTTCCTGTTAATATCACAAAACTATAGATTGACACACTTCATTCGGAATTTTCATTAAGCATACAACCAAACTGATTTCGTACAGGCATACCTGTCATAAGTCAACAACTTTGTAGGTTACTATCTTAGTAACTGATATGACGTATGCTTCCAGTTTAAAAGGTTTAAACATTAAACCAAGTGCCAAGCATATTTTAATACAAAAAAGCATACTCTTGAAATGAGCCAAATAACTCGAGTCATTGGGGAGATTAGGGATAACAGGCAGTTACTTCACAGCCAATCGCCATAAACACCTTGCTAAACACTTTCATTTTCCTTGTGACAAAGTCTAGCACACAGTGTTGTCCATTAAATTAAATAACAGAAAGGAAGGAAGGGAGAGGGAAAGTCTGCTAACAAATTAGAGCATTGTAGGAGTGGTAGAAAATATCCAAAGAAAAATGTATAACCTGAGAGAGTTGGATAAACATAGTTTCAAGTTTGGTTGAAAACAATCTTCAAACTGAATCCACTCCAATTGCATTTGCACTGTTGAAAAGGAAATGGCAGAGAGTTTAGCTTTGGCTCTTCGTGTAAACTGACAAAGGAAACAGACTGCCGGGTCGAAGAAGAGTACTGATGTTTTTGATTAAAAAAAAAAAGCAATTTAAGAAACTTGTTAACTCCAGAGACATTACTGGAAAACAATCAGCTGAAATACCCACCAAGTTGCACTTTTCCTGTATTGGTTACACACATTGTCTTCTGACATAAAACAGCTAAAAACTCCTCATTTCTGCTGGGGAGGGGGAAATCAGCAAGAAGACGCAGTATACAAAACAGCTTGCTAGAAGAAATGTAAACTAAAAGGACTTACACCGAGGCCCAGTCTGCCAAGTTAATCCAATTCTAGGGCGACTGTAAACAACTTGTACTGCTGGAAGATGAAATGATTCACGTTACGGACACTGTCAGAGAATGACAGCGATATGATTAAGTATTCTGCAAAGGCTGGAAATGAGGCAGGCGACTGCTCCAGTACGCAGCACACTTGCAGCCGCCAACTGTTTTGACTACAGACACAAAACACCATCCCTAACCAGGTTTCACACCCTACCAGTTAGACGACAAAACTTTTTAAACAGCTTAAAAAAGAGAAAGACAACTACCATGCGTTATCAAAGGAAAATGCTCCGCACATTAATAAAGTTTTGTTGGGGGCAAATCTCAAGGTGACCAAGTAGGGATGGCGGTAAACTTACCCCCCAATTACCATGGCCTTTTGCATTTTGAAAACACAGCTCAGGACTACCACACAATTAGGTACCGCCTGTGTACAATGTGGCTTAGCAACTCTGTTCACACGAAGACAGCTATCTTGTCTGTTGTTCAATCAGTCAAGAGACCGTTGTTTCTTTTTCTGCTGTCAAAAGTTTATTCACTGCTCCTCAGTGTTTCTCAAGCTTGAGTGACTACAACTCCCATCGTCACTGACCACTGGTCCTGCTAGCTAGGGATGATGGGAGTTGTGGTCCAACAACAGGGGGGAACCCAAGTTTGAGAAACACTGTGCTACATATGTTGGTGAGTTCTGCAACCAACCGATGAGGAGTCATACTTATAACAACTATTTCATTTGCTGCACAAACATACAAAACTGTCTTATATGGTATAAGATTATTGGTCCAGATATTCCTGAACTTCAACTCCCATAATTCCTGAACAATGACCATGTTGGCTGAGGCTGATGGGAGTCCAAAAACACCTGTAAGGCCACAAGCTACTTGCCCCTGCTACTATTGTGACTGGCACCAGCTCTTCAAGGTCTCAAGGAGAGGTTTTTCCCCACTTTATTAGAAAAGTTTCATTTATACTGAATTAACCTATAATATTTTGCATGCAAAACATGTGCTCTACCCACTGAAATATGGTTCCTCTATAGACTCAAATACTTGGCAAAATCCAGCCAAATAACCCATTTGTACGTTTTATGTAAACAGAGGAGTGTCATAACGCATTCAAAAAACCAACATATTACAAATGGTGACTATAGTCATTTATACCAAAAAAACCCCACCCTGGTTCTGTTTTAACAGTGTATGCTTTATCATTTCCCCCAATATCTACAGTTCCATAAACCAAACATTAGGAGCATCAGTGCATTAAAAAAAATTCTATGAATTTATAAGAGCTTGGGAGAGTGCACCTGGGCTGGAATTGGGAGATTTGGCTACCAGACCCAGGTCCAATACATTACCCACTGGACCACAGTGATCATATCTAGGGTTGGGGAATAGCTGAGTGACCCCAAACTCTGAAAGTAAAGCCATGTTCCCAACAGTCCAAAGCATGCTCAAATGTTTCTGCATGTGTTCTGTGGTCTTTTTTGCGAGGCCCCACTCGTCTCCTTGCACTGGTCTGCTCCTGAAGTTCTCCCAGTTTGCATGCATGGAGCTTCATAAACCACCGTTTGATTCCCCACTTCAACAGTCAATTAGAAGAAGCAAAGTCTATTAGCTGAATACAGGCAACTTTCCCCTTCATTCCCACTTGATGAATTTCTACGCCCCACATACCTTTCTCCTAAATATTTTGCCAAAGCTCCAATTCAAACTGAACTGCTACTTTTAACAAAAAGCATAAGAATGTGAAAAGCAACTTTAACCCAACCCCCTCAAAGTAAGTTGCAGTAGTGCTTTCAACAGAAGCAAAAATTCTCCATAGGTGGCGGTGTCAGTAGCTGCTTTTTGTAGCTTATGGTTACAACACGTCCCCATTTCCCAGGGGCAGTCCCTGGATTTACAAATCTGTCCCTGGAATGTCCCCGGATTTCATTTAATGTCCCCGGATTTCTATTTTAAGTGTTGTAGATTTATTAGTAGGGAATGAATGTTGCGTGATTGGCTCAACGGCACAAGAAACATCATATGAGGACTTCCGGCGAGGCAAAATGGCGGGCGCCACAGCAGCGAGCAGCTCCTGAAGCCAGCCAGAGCCAACTGTGCTAGCCAACTGGCTAGCCCCAACCTTGCTGCACCGCCGCCACTGCTGCTGAGGAGAGGTAGGAGAGCACCGGGAGAGCAGGGACATGCGGCCGAGCCCAGGCCTGACCTGAGCCTACCCCACAGCTGCTGGCGCTCCAAGATAGCAGGCTGGGGCCCAGAGGAAGGCCACGCAACAGAGGAGACCAAAGAAGAGAATATATTTTTTAAAAATAAAAATAAGAAGTAGTAACTTTTTTTCTTTTCAAAAAAAAAAGTGTCCCCGGATTCTTTGAAAAAAAAATCTGGTAACCTTATTGTAGCTTGCTTTGTAATTATTTGACAGTGGAAACTACAGAAATGGCTTTAGACTGAAGGGCTAAAATTAAGGGGTGGCATCTGACAAAATCATATGCAGAACAGACCCACTGAAATCACCCTCCTTCCCAAAGCCTAGTTGGTGCTTTCCCAGCTTTGGGAAGGCGGCGGGAGGGCCTAGGACGCTGCCAGAGCCTCGTGCCTCCTTTTCAAAGACTGACACTTCGCTTAGGTGGCTTTGGGAAAGCAGTGCAAGGACTGGGTTGTGTGTGTCAAATTATGGCCTTGCTCCCCCCCCCCACGAATGCACAACAAGGTAGCATGTGGCCTGTGGGTTCCATATTGATCTAAAAAAGTTGGGTCGCCCTGCTCCAGATCACCTTCAAAAAGTATGGAATAAGCATAGCCAGGATGAGTTTGTATGGAGGGGGAGCAGCAAGCAGGGCGAGGGTTAAGCACCACCTTCTCCCACAGATTCTCCCCATCATATCACCTACATTAGTCAGCAGACACATGGCAAAGGAACACGACCTGCCAAGGTAATATACAGTCCCTTACTCAGCTTCCTCCAGACAGTCCTGCAGCCTGCACACAAACAAGCAACCAAATCAGCCCAGAAATCCCCTGACCGTATTTGTTACCCATCGCCGATGAAACTCTGGTTACACCTCACAAGTGGGCACTGCCAACTAACTACAGAACGAGAGCCTGTGCTTCTCTCTAATTTGGTGAAATAAAATAAACAGGGCTCAAGAAAATATTGAAGTAATTCCAGGCGGAAGGAGGAGGCCGGCCTGCAACAGTCACTCTTGTAACAGAAAAAACAAACCCTTGAATAACAACTAATAATAAATTAAATATACATTGCTCCTCTTGGGAAAGCCATCAGGTGATTATCAAGCGTGGAACAATAGAACTAGTATTGGATATGTTTTTGTTCACGTATGACATGCTATGAGATAAATCTGCTTCAAATATTAATCAGTTTAGGGAGGGAGCAAGGAGGGGAGTGAGGAAAGCTGAAATCTGTTTCTACACCTTACTGAACAACACTGTTGGATGAAATTAATAAAATTCTGGAAAGTTTGCTCTCAATTGCTCTGCTACTTGCTGCAGTGTTTGTGAACCAAGAAAGGCAACAGTGCAGGTTAAAATTTGAATCCAATTTCAAAAGTGTTCTAGGACACCTGTTAATTTGCGGGCTAAACTTCCAAGTGAGATGGCAAGAATTACACCTGCAAAAATGAAAGCATTTGACTGCAGCTTTCTACTGTAAAAGCCTCCTTCAGATCCCAGAAGAGGCCAATAGTTGCAAGGCCAAATATGTAATGATATGATCTCCCTCTGCTGGCTATGTATATGCAAGCAGATGAGAAGCTATGAAAATCTGAGTGTTCCAATAGAATGCTTTTCAAATGACAGGAAAAAAACCTAAATTAAGTTATTGCCACATTGGGAAATTAAATAGCCTTTTCCTCCTGTTCCTGCGCTGAAATTCCTGAATAAACCCACGGGCCGTGCAAAAATACAAAATTGAATGTAACGGTGGTCAGAGTTCCTCAGCTATGGTGTGAATAATTTCAATCCACACACTGTCTTGCAGGCACACATATTTGGAAAGACGTTCCCCAGCCTCACCACTCCCCTCATATCGCTAGCATGCTATACAACTTTCTTAAAAGAAAAGAAAAATAGCTGAAAGGCGTGGAAGGAAGACATCCCATGCTGGACACCGGCATCATCCCAAGGTGCCTGATGAAAGATTCAGCCACAACATAATAGCAAGCAAACAACTGTAAGAGATTTACAGCCATACCTATATGGCCTATGGTTTGAAGAAGCACCTTAACATTGTGTGTTATGAATTTCTTCCCCCATTCTAAAAAAAAAATTCTAACTCTTATCTACACCTCATTCCTAGATCCTCTTGACGAGATAAAGGTAAAGGTAAAGGGACCACTGACCATTAGGCCCAGTCGTGACCGACTCTGGGGTTGAACACTCATCTCGCTTTATTGGCCAAGGGAGCCGGCGTACAGCTTCCAGGTCATGTGGCCAGCATGACTAAGCCGCTTCTGGCGAACCAGAGCAACGCACGGAAACACCGTTTACCTTCCCGCCGGAGTGGTACCTATTTATCTACTTGCACTTTGACGTGCTTTTGAACTGCTAGGTTGGCAAGAGCAGGGACCGAGCAACGGGAGCTCACCCCGTCGCGGGGATTCGAACCGCCGACCTTCTGATCGGCACGTCCTAAGCTCTGTGGTTTAACCCACAGCGCCACCCGCTGATAGCAAGTCACAAAATATTGTGGTGGTTTACTGTACTGTGAGAATTACAACAAGAGAGGTTGTTTTTTCTGATGACACACCTATGATTCGCGACTGGGAATGTTATGTTCTGTATGCTAGACAGAGAAATAGAGATTAAACACAGTTTTAAAGGATAATATCCTTTTCAAAGGGGCCACGAAGACACATGTTAGACCAGCTTTATTTCACACTGTAAGAGAAACCCCAGTTCTTTGTCAATAAGATCAGTCAGTGTTGTGGCCTACGGTGCCTTTGGCTTTTACGCAAGAGGTAGCTGTTATTTAAAGCAGCCAAGGAAGTGATCCTAACAAGTGCGTAAATGTGTAGGAAGCTTTCAGATGCTGAAAATAAAACGAAGCTGTTGATTAGCTGTGCACTTTCAAAGAAAGGGCAGCCTAAAGAAGCAAACTGTTCAGCCACAAAAGTTATCTGAAGCCTTTTCCTCTACTTATACAGGCAATCTGTAAATTTAGCACAATGGAATATGCTGCTCCATCACACACACACCTACACCCACACACACAGGACGTACCTCCAGATCAACATAAACAGAGTTCGCACTCACAGCCAATACTTTAAAATGAGGTTTATGTCCAAATAGCTCAACTCTGCATTATTAAAGAGGAGGCAATGCATACAGCACGACAATAAGAAAAGAGCACACGTGGCTGATATGAACTCCAATATTTAAATTGAATATTTTGCTGTGCCCATTCACTTGCATCAAGCTACTTTTTCATATGGCTTGAATACCAATTTGTGGGGCCAGTGTGTGGGGGCAGAGATTCAAGGTTGAAATCTTATTTGTTTACAGTTGGCACATGTTCATTCTAATGCAATACTCTTTTCGGCAGGGTAAGGTAAAGGTAAAGGTACCCCTGCCCGTACGGGCCAGTCGTGTCCGACTCTAGGGTTGTGCGCCCATCTCACTTAAGAGGCCGGGGGCCAGCGCTGTCCGGAGACACTTCCGGGTCACATGGCCAGCGTGACGAAGCTGCTCTGGTGAGCCGGCACCAGCGCAGCACACGGAAACGCCGTTTACCTTCCCGCTATAAAGCGGTACCTATTTATCTACTTGCACTTTAAGGGTGCTTTCGAACTGCTAGGTGGGCAGGAGCTGGGACCGAAAGACGGGAGCTCACCCCGCTGCGGGGATTCGAATCGCCGACCATAGATCGGCAAGTCCTAGGTGCTGAGGTTTTACCCACAACGCCACCCACAGGGTGGATCAACATAATTTTATACCAGAACCTAAGTATGTTGACTGAAAGCAAATCTCGCTAATTTGAAAGGGAATGGTCTGCTGAGTAAGGATGCTTTAAGGCAGGAGCTTCCCACAGTCCTGGTCTGCTGCTTTTGTGACGAAGTGCAGAACACACTTGCTTAAGCAAGAACTGCAAACCTTTCTTCAGGAAGCTTGTGGAATTCAACTTCTGCCACATGCACACCACACATTTAAAGCACACAGCAAACCCACAATTTATGCACACTGAACTCGTGTGCATTAAGCTTTACGCAAGTGGCAAAAATAAAAAATAAAAAAGGGGGAAAGGGGGCAGGGTTCAGGGCAAGATTACTTTGGCCAAACCACCCGCCATTGAACCCAATGGGTTTTGACTATACACAATTTTGGCTTTAGGCGAGATCCCCTGGATGTAACCCCTGCGTAAGTTGTAGGCTTACTGTATTTTGTTAACAGAGCTAGCTTACAGAACCCTTAGCAATCTACAGCTCCCAGAACTATTTGGGTGGGTGGGTGCATGCTTGGAATGTGTTAATGCTATAAATGCGTTTTATGTAGGGCTGCCTCTGAAGACAGTTTGGAAACTTCAGCTAGTGCAGAATTCAGTGGCCAGGTGGCTCACTGGAACAAGACGGTTTGAGCATATTACACTGATCCTGGTCCGACTGCACTGGCTACCAATTAGTTTACAGGCCCAATTCAAAGTGCTGGTTTTGACCTATAAAGCTTTAAATGGCTCAGGACTGCCTCTTTCCATCTGAACCCTGGGATCAACTTCTGAAACTCTTCTTCATTCCTCCTTGAGAGGTTTGGAAGGTAGCAATATGAAAACGAACCTTCTCTGCAGTGTTTCCGCATCTGTGGAATGCTCTCCCCAGTGAAGTTCGTCAGGCACCTTCATAATACACCTTTAGGCACCAGGCAAAAACATTCATTTTTAACCAGGCCTTTGGTTGATTTCATTGACAAATCCTATGCCCTTTTAAAACATTGGTTTTTGGGGGGCGTGGGTGTTATTAGGTTGTTGTTTTGATTATCTATTTTGTGGTGTTATATTTTGATTTTGTTCTGTGAACCGCCCTGAGACCTCTGGGTATAGGGCGGTATAAAAATTTAATAACTATTATTATTATTAAGGGAAGGCTGATTATGGCCCAGTTCACACAGTCCTCATGCTGCGCAGATGCTATGAACGGGGGGGACGGGACGGGGGACGGGGGACGGGACAGGACTCTGTCCACCCTTCCCACTTCATAGATTCCCAGGTTGCATGTAGCATACTGACTGCAACATCTGGAGCCATGTGCAATGAGTTCTCCATACCCCCCTTTGCAAATGTTGAATCGTTTCTGCCTAGTAAGAAAGTAATCCAAACTTGGCCATTGAAGAGACAGCAGAGTGGGAAACAGGCAATTCTGATCCATGGGCATAAATATTTGTTTCAATGGTGGATGCACAGGGATAATACCTCATGTCTGTAGGTTGTCCCCCGTGTTAATTAGTGGCAGCGATCAACAGAATGTGATTTCCTGGCCAGTCAAAAATTAATTGCATCTGGGACCCTCTTTATCCCAAGTGTCAAACGTACAGCAAGCTCATGGGAAAATCTGCTCCTCTTTCTAGCTTCAACCTTGCGGCTAGGAAGAAGAGGCAGAAAATCAGAGGCTTGCTCTGCCTCGGCACCTTCTCTTGGCATGTACCGTGTGTGCAGAGCAAGCCAATGCACATCCACCTTTACCCCTTCAGCTCACAGGTGCATTGACCTGCTCTGCTTTTGTGCCCTACAAACACTCAGAGCAGCCTCCAGGCACGGAAGAAGAAAATGCAAGCCTCTCACTAACCCTCTCACTAGCTTGGAAGTACAGAAGCATCTGACTTTTGCCTCCAGGTCCAGAGACTAAGCTCACTCAACAGAACCCGTCTCCCTTCTTGCCATGCCAAAGGGATGAGCGAGCCTGCAAGCGGGACCTGAGGGCAACAACTCTCTCTCCTCCTGGTATTCAGAAGCAGACTGCCTCCAACAATGAAAACAAAGCGCAGCCACTAAGGTTTTCAGCTACAGATAGTCTTAAAGGTAAAGGTAAAGGGACCCCTGACCATTAGGTCCAGTCGTGACTGACTCTGGGGTTACGGCGCTCATCTCACTTTCCTGGCCAAGGGAGCTGATGTACAGCTTCCGGGTCATGTGGCCAGCAGGACTAAGCCGCTTCTGGCAAACCAGAGCTGCACACGGAAACGCGGTTTACCTTCCCGCCAGAGCGGTACCTATTTATCTACTTGCACTTTGACGTGCTTTCGAACTGCTACGTTGGCAGGAGCAGGGACCAAGCAACAGGAGCTCACCCCGTCACGGGGATTCGAACTGCCGACCTTCTGATCAGCAAGTCCTAGGCTCTGTGGTTTAACCCACAGCGCCACCCGCGTCCCTTAATAGTCTTATTCTCCATTAAATGGGCCATCCTAGTTGGTGGCCACTGCAACAGCTCATGAAAGCGAATTCCATAGTTCAACTATGCATTGTGCAAAGAAGGGCTTTCTTTCGTCTGTCCTGAATCTTCCAACATGCAGTTTCATCGGATGCCCCTGAGTTCTGGTGTTTTAGGAGAGGGAGAAAAACTTTCTCCAAGCCAATAATAATTTGAGGCATCTCCATCACGACTCCCTTCCTCACCTTTTCTCTAAACTAAAAAGCCCCCAAATGTTGCAACCATAAATCATTCTTGGAGAGCAGACCCACAGAGAAACGGGAAGATGGTCCTTGCCTGGTCTTCTCTCCTAGCCAGCAAGTGTGTTTGCGCTGCAACAGCTGTTTGGCCCGTGTATCATCTGGTTGCGATGTTTGTAGTGGGGGTTACTGCTGGCTGAGTGAATGCAGCTGGGATGCAGCTGTGATCTAAGGTTCGGCCCCGAAGGGGACAACACGAAAGGGATTCGCCACTTTCGATCGCCCCTTTGGGGAGATGCTCTGTCAGTCAGGGTATAGAAGTGTAGGCCTGGCACTGTGTGAGACAGGTCTGTGAGCCTCAGACAGGGTGAGAGCCTAGCTGAGGGGAAATCTGGTTTGGTGGAGTTCCCCCTGCAAGGGGAGGAGAGCAGCTAGTGGATTTAACATCTACCTCTGTAAGTGTGGGGTGCCTATTACCACTGAACCTTAGTTTACTGTTCTGTGGTCCATGAATGGTGGCGTCAACAACTTTTCTGTCCAGATTTTCACTTTTTGAAATATGGCAACCCTAGGTAACGCTCCTGAGTGGAGCGGCAGTTGTGAGGTGGCTCCAATTCCAGTGGTGGTGGGCAGGGGAAAGCATGACTGGAGTTGGGGGGCTTCATTCTTTGTTCCAGCCCTTTCACTCCACCGGAACGCTCTGTGGGATGTGAAACACAGAGCAGTCAAATACAACATTCCTAGAGTGGACATAAAAAAGGGATGTCTGGACCAGCCAGTCGGAACTTCCTGTTTCCTCCTGGGCTGGGACAGACTTCTTCTGCATGTGTCCAGAGGTGGGCGTGGCCTCACCTGTGCAGGTAACAAAATACCTCAGGGAGGCAGACATCTCTCTCTCTCTGACTCCATTCCTTGAGGAAGCAACATCTTCTTAGCCTGAGATGCTCTCTTGGCTCCCAGCCAAGAGAGGTCAAAGGAACTATCTCCTTATGGGATAGATTCCAAGTGTATATATTTTGTAACCTAAGTCTGCCTTCTGGGATCCTTCTTTGAACAGAATGTGAGTAAACTATTTCATAAACTTTTATGTTGTGTCTATCTTTTTATGAGGGAATAAAGGGGAATTGCCAAGGAAACTTATTTTAGAGGCTTATACAAGCCTGGCAAAGACGTTATCCGCTGTACAAGTTTAAAAGGGGGAATGTTACTCTGCTAAATTGTAGAACTTGTTAACATAAGTTGGGAAGGATATAATTTAACAATACATCCTCTCCTGCCTCCCTGAACATTCCCACACACTCTGGTAGCATATCCACTGAGCCCTCAGATCTGGTGGTTCTGTTGCTGAATCACAGATCAGTCCACAACAAACTTGACTGCGGATGAGCAGACTGATTTGCCTTGTATTACTGAGACTTGGGTGAGTGAGCTGGGTGGGCCTGACCTTACCCAGTTGCCCCCCGCCCCCTGGTTTTTTGATACTGCACCAGGCTAGACTGGGGGGGCGGGTGTTGAGGTGGGGATGCTGCTGTTGTCTACAAGAACACCATCTCCTCTTGACCATAGAATGGGCTTGGGTCTGCATCTGGTATTGAGCCAGAGAGACACATCAGGGATGCTGCTGCTCTACTGACTTCCTTGTAATCCTGACCAGGCTGGGTTAGGTAGTCTCTGTTGGAGGACCCTAAAACAATAATCCTGGGTGATTTCAATATCTACATAGAGGCTGCTGTTGGGCCAGGCGAATACTTCATGGCCTCCATGGGTCTTTCTCATATGGTCATCAGTCCCACACACCAGGCAAGGCACACTCTTGATCTTTGCCCCAAGTGATACAAGAATGGACTGAAGATAGGGGGACTGCGATGCACTCCCTTGTCAGGGTCCGACCATTACCTGGTTAAGTTTGGACTAACAGTGGCAATTCCTCCCTGTAAGGTTGGAGAGCCCAACCTTTGAGAGGGTGGGATTCTCTCAAAGACTGATGGAACTTGTTGTGTTCCTGAATGCTCCGGTAGGTGTTAGCACAGGGAATAGTCCCTGACATTTAAAGGAATAGGGGCAGCAAGGGAAAGGCTGATTATGGCAAAATGAAATGGGCAGTCAACATGATCATTCCTGAGCGTCCTCCTTGGTGTTTGGGAGCCCAAGCATCCCTTCGCTACTCTGAGGATTTCCGGACAATCTGGATGAGGACCAGAGCACAAGTGGCGCAAATCTCACTCTGCAGCAGACCTAACACTGGTCAGTATACATAACCGTACCTACCATGTGGCAGTATTCCTTTTGGCACCTGTTGAAAGCCTGCACAGATGTTTAGAAAGTTTGTAGGAGTTTAAAATTGTTTTAGTCTATTTTATTGCAACTTTTAACCTTCTGTATGTTGTAAATTTTTGTCTTTTTTTGGGGGGGGGCTTTATCTTTCTCGTAAACTGCCCTGAGGTTTATTTTCTACCATCAAGCGTTATATACATTTAATGAAATAAATAAATAAACCCCAACAAGCAGGAAGGGAAGTGCCACTTGGATTTTCTCTCCTAGGCAACAGATTTTTTGGGACCGGCTTTGATGAGCAACAAACATGCACCTGCCATCCCAACCTTAAAAAAAAGTGTTTTCTGTGTGTTTGGGGTTCCAACCTCGGCAACGTAAGTGAATTTCAAGTGGTTTAACAAGATGAGAAGCTCAGCTTGAAAAAGAGGAAGGGGGAAGTTAACTGCTATTGCACCATTTCTTTTGGGACATGTACAGCGAGCCCGTAATCCAGGAACAAAAGTTTTCACTTACCGCAGTGTGACTGGAAAACCTGTGGCTTGACTACCTGATTGCAGATATTGCACACTACTAGATAGAAATCATCATGAGCTGGATAATGGCCAAATAAGTGCATATCTGTGGGAAAGTTAAAAATATATATATACAAGTATTAGAAGTTGTCCTTTCAAAAAAATTTTTTTTAAGAAAAAGTTAAAATTCCACCATACTGTATTTTAAAAAGACACTCAGGGAAAAAAATATTAGTATCACTACAAAGAAGAGAATCGTAGGAATACAGCTTTTCTAACTCTGTAAAGTCTATATATTTTTTCTTTTTAGTATACCAGGGATGGGACGTCTGATTACCATAGTGAAAAAAACAACATGCTCAATCACTAATCACTATGACTATCAAAGGTAACTGGCGTTCAAGTAAAAGAAGAACCAATGCAATTATCATCACCCCCATCCCAAAAGAAAAAAAGAATCAATTTCTGAAGTTATTTCAAGAAGGAAGCTTAACCAAAGTTATAGTCATATAAAGTTTGGCTCCTGGTGAAATCTTAAGAGAGTCAGGAACTAGCGACAAGGCAAGACAGAAAGGGGAACAGGAGAAATCTCCCCTGGTTGTGTTGGTAGTCACGGGAAATGTCAGTGCTGATTACCAGTCCTCAACCAGTATTCCCAAGGATGTGTCCTACACAACCCAGACTGAAATGAACTCCTGGCCAAGGACCCATTGTTTCCACACACTTAAGCTGCTGAGGTGCAGCCTTCACTTTTCTCATTAATTTTTACAACCTAGGGGTGAGGTATAGAAATGATTGGCATAGAATTTTCCATCCACAACAAACCTGGGAGAACTCTTCAGCTAATTAGGAAACAATCAGCAGAAAAAAATGACTAGCTTAGTCCACCCTCGGACTTCTACATCCACGGAGCAGAAATCAAATACGAGTCATGGTCTCAACACGGAGAGCAGTGATGGTGCATCTGTGCAGTAGTGACTGTGTCATCCCCAAAATCCCACTTAAAGTACTTGTAATCTCACTGCCCCAGTCTCTTTTTAAAATATAGTACATGCAGCAATATACCTATAAGGCATTCTCTTTCACTCTTAAAGAAAGAGGATGATTCAGCTTAGAATGCAATTGTCAATAACTGCCAACATGAGGCCTTTTCACTAATAAGCATAAAAAGCTCACTGTCTGCAAATACTGCTTTTACTTGAGTGTAATGTGCCATGGAATGGCATGCGCACCTCAATTTTCAGAACCTTGAAACCAAAAAAAGTATTTGCTGGCAAATGTAAATGTGCCATCAAATCAAATGCACACCTTAATTTTCGCAACCTAATTTGGCCAAAAAAGGTGAGCATTAGATTTGAGTAAACACAGTATTCTGAATTCAAAGGCTTCCTTATTCTACAGGAGGAAGGCTTTTTCAGCCAGAGGAAAGGAACCTTGGGATCCGACCCTTTGTATTTATCAGTCACCTCCAGCGACTTCAATTAGTGACCTAACAGGTTCTCAGATAAGGGGCAATTCTTAACTCTCACATGCTAATAGGCTTGCAGGGAACACCAGCCACTGTCTGAAATATCCCTAGCATTTTCTAAAAAGCCTGAACTACTAACTCCATCCATTCTTCAATGATTATGAGGTCAGTCATTCCCTGGTGTTCCATCTCTTCTCCTGCCACAATTTCAACTCTTTCTTTCTTAGCTTTAATTTTAAGCAATCAGTATTTCGATTAACCCTTGTTGAAATGAATGGTAAAGTGGAACTACTGAATGGTTAGACTGAGAGTTCATTTATCTCCAGCAACACCTTAAAAAGGGGGGTTATTCTGTGCACGATGTCAATGAGGTGCACACCATCCTGTATCACTGTATCCTGTACCACTGTATCCTGTACCACTTCCAAAGTCCTGCTCTTGACTCCTAAAGCAGCCCTGTGCATCTTACCTATGAGAAAACAGAATTTTGTCCATTTCTCCTGACAGTTTTATTACAAATGCCACCAGCTTTTAATTCAAGTTGTCCAACAGAAGCCCACAAAACCCCCAGCACACTAGATTTAACAGTGGAAGAAGTTGCAATGTTAGATGCTAACACATTCAAGGCGCAACACAGAGAAAATGCTGTGTGCCTAAGATTCGCTGAAAATAAAGCGACCGAGCCTAGAGCACATAATTGTGCACTTGAATTCTACAGACCACAACGAAATTTAGACACCCAACGTCCCATAGATTGCACCCAATCCAATGAGATGATGCAATTCAACAGCCTTTATAAAGATTCACTAAAGAGGATTACAGGTTTGAAGTTTTAAAAGCACAGAGGGGCTGCACCAATGATTGCTACCACAGCTAAACACACACTTAACGAGGTGGTGGAACTTTTTCATAAGAAATCGCTTTTCAGACTGAAAGGTATGAAATTTCACCTCAATAATGTGTAATTTGGGGGAAACGGCAAATAACCCGACAGTGTTGAAAATAAAATATGTAGGAGGGCATTGGCAGTGTTACCATCCTATCTGCAGTCAAAATATTTAGAGCTAATGCACTTAAAAACACTTCATTTCTCCCCCCCCCCCATTTGTTTCCTTCTTTTTGGTCCTCTGAGAACCATCAAGATGGCTTACAACAGTGTTGTCCAAATTTTTTCAAAGAGGGCCAGATTTGATGAAGTGGAGGGCTATGAGGGCTGTTGGGATTGAAGTTGAAGTTGTTGAGCTTTTTAAGGGTTGAAGTTGTTGAGTTTTCCTGGGGGATTGAAGTTGTTGAGGTTTTTTTAGGATTTTACCCCAGGCAAATCTGCCACAGAGCCCCCAAAACGGACTTTGGACATGCCTGGCTTACATGCCTTTTCTTCCCTTTCTGTGTTCAAACACAGTACTTATGAGCTGGGTGTCCTTCACGTCCAGCCAACATGGGGGTGTCCCTGGGTGCCCATGATAGGTGGGCACAGATGGTGCTGCCATGGGTGCTGTGAACATGGCTACTGTTGCTCCATTCTGTGCCTTTTGGAGCAGTTTGTTTTCACCCTCCAGTTCTGGGCTGGAAAAACAAAGGATATGGTGGACATCATGCTGACTGACATAGGGGTGGCATCTTTCTCCCTGTACTGGGGAACAAGGATTGCTCTGTCGATTAAGCTCAAACGCAAATTCATCTTATCTTCTCAAATGATTTTATTACCCCAAGCAAACTAGTTTACCAGTGGGGCTCCCATCCCCTTTAACTTGGCTTTTCTTCAGCAGCATAATCCCAATTCAGATTCCTAGGGAGAAAAATGAGAATCTAGACTCCATGCTCACTAACAGAAGAACAAATTCACTGCCACTATTCAGTTCTGTAATTTGGTTAAAGTAAGCTCATAAAAAGGAGGTAAAAAAGAAATAGGGGGTCTTCAAAGTAACTCTTTATAAAGGTAAGATACTTAATTAGTTTTTCCCTCCTGCTTTGGAGTGCAACCACAGATGGTGTATAAAACTACTGGCAATATTTCTTCTCTCCCTGGAAAAAAACCCCATAATTGCACAACTATAGCAGATCAAATACATTCATTTTGTTTCCTAATTTGTTTGTTTGTTTGTTTGCAAGAGTGCTTGTTTTAATGTTCTCTCATAGCTAACTCAGAATAGATGTTTAGATTTCCAAATCATTTATTGGCATTTTAAATGAGGATATTTGAACAACATCACAATAATTGTTTTTGATAAAATGATGGTCGTCCCAAATGAAACTAGAAATGATTTATGGTTTGAAGTTATACATATGTCCTCTGTGTGCTCTCTTATTGTAAATATGTAGATATATTTATCTGTACACACACACACACACACACACACACTTCCAAGGAGAAGATAATTTAAAGACCTAACCTGCCAGTATGGATTTTACACAATAGAGTTGACTCACACTACTCAAATCACAGAAAAAGTATTCAGGACTAACAAGAATTCAAAGACTGGAACCATGAAATCCTATCATTACCCTTTGAATAAGGTCAAGATGTTCCAAGTGAATTATACCAATTTAGCTGTATGACTCTTTCACAGGAATCACAGGAATCTTACGTCCCCACAATGGAACACACGCCTAGAATGGAGCAACAATTCCCAAGTAAATAACTCAGAAATCACTAAAAATGTGGCACGCTGGCCCTGCAAGTTCATTAATCTTAGAAGGGATCCCGATTTCATTTAGTGGGGGTAAATGTAAAGTCGGGGGCATGTGCTTTCAGTGGGCAGAGGAGTGCTCAAACAAACAGGTTTAATGAGGAAAGATTAAAAGATTTGCAGTTTGACACCTGCAAAAAACGCTCTGGTTATAAGTAGTAACAAGGCAACATTTGGCTTTCGGACAAATACATCCCCTTTGGGTGAAAGCAAACATGGGAAGCACAGACAAATTATTTGCGGAGGAGATGGCACTAAAGCAGACAACAAAAGAAATCCGGCAAGTCATTAAGAGAGTCTCTTGGCAAAGCTTTAAAACTTCTTTAGCAATTGTGCCAAGATTTGTGAACTGTTTTCACATAAACTGTGTGTGTGTGTGTGTGTGTGTCAGGAAAAGCACTGAAATGGGGGATAAAGGTAAAGGTAAAGGGACCCCTGACCATTAGGTCCAGTCATGACCGACTCTGGGGTTGCGGTGCTCATCTCGCTTTATTGGCCGAGGGATCCGGCGTACAGCTTCTGGGTCATGACTAAGCCGCTTCTGGCGAATCAGAGCAGCGCACAGAAACGCCGTTTACTTTCCTGCCGGAGTGGTACCTATTTATCTACTTGCACTTTGAAGTGCTTTCGAACTGCTAGGTTGGCAGGAGCAGGGACAGAGCAACGGGAGCTCACCCCGTCATGGGGATTCGAACCGCCGACCTTCTGATCAGCAAGACCTAGGCTCTGTGGTTTAACCCACAGCGCCACCCGCTTCCCAGACAATTCCTCTATCGGTCAGAAAGGAAAACCCAATTTTGCCAATGAACTCTGCAAGGTGCACCCAATCATGGCTCTCCAACAAGTGCACTTCTGTAATACATGGATTTGCAAGTTTATATAATTTTTAAGTGAGTGCCTAATAAATAACGTAATGTATAAAGGGATCCTAGGATCAAGTAGGGAAATGCTCCCACCGCTTCAAAAAGCTGCCTATCTTTGACAAGCTGAGCTTTTTACAGGCTGAGCATTTTATATGCAACACAACATTATTTATTTTATTTATTTATTTCATAAAATTTATGCACCACTTGGTTGTTAAAAAACCCCCACCTCAAAGCAGTTTACAAAAAGATAAAGCATCAAGAAAAATTCACAACCATGCTTTAAAACAAAGTTAAAATACTAAAACAGATTTAAAAATTACCTGAAATGCATCTGATCCATCAATGGGAGAGGGGGAAGGCAGAAGGCAAGGAATCCAACTAGCTTACTGACATCCCCTTAAATTGCCCACAATTATGAGAAGCAAAAGATGGATTCAGGGGCCTGGTAACCTCATAAAGGTTTCAGGCTTTGAGGTGGAAGGGACTGCAAAAGCACTAGCCTGGTTGCACCTGAGAAAGCCCTCGTTCCAAGCACAGTTACTCAGAAGTAACTACATACTGAAAACCAGTGGGTCTTCAAAGTCAACACACTTCAGATCACACTGAAAGTTGTGCTGTATCTTATTTAGAAAGACAGTAATATATATGCCATAGAACAGTGCATAGGTACAGCATGCTTTTCACAAGCATACTAAGTCCCAAAAGACACAACCTACAGCACAATATTTTGTCTTTGCACACTGTTCTCTGGTCCCTTTCCTTTGCAACTATTCATGACAAAGTCCACCACGTAGAAGCCACAAGTGACAACAGATCCACGGGCCCATCGCGAGGGGTGAAAACCATTTGTTTATCACTAAATTGCTGAATTTCTTGGACCTGTCTGTTCACAGACTGTAAAGCCATGGTGCTGCACATAATTAAAGGGCTAAGCCCCTCATGCAACAGTCAATTTGTTATACTGAGCCCATTTTAAGATAATATTCACAGACAATTGCTTTTTCACCAGAATGCATTCAGAGTGAAGTGTGGCCTGCTTAATGAGGATGGCCAACCATGATCTCATGAATGTGTGAGAAATACATTGACAGATTAGTTGAAAAGGGCTGAACAGAGAGGCTATATTTGGCAGAGAACTCGGTTATTTTTTACTATCTCACATTGTGGTACAGAGTTAAGATTACCTGGCTCAGGAATCTTGCTATCTTCTCACCACTGAAAGGAAACAAGAAGTTCATGTCCTTTACTTAGTATTTTAAAGCAACGATGCACATTTGTGGTTAATGCCAAGAGGCACAATCCACCAGACATTTCTCCAACAGAATCCCAACAGGAAATGAATGGATCACACTGTCTTAATAGACGCTCTAATATTCACAACAGCACAATGTAATATTGCTGCAGATCCAGGGATGAACCTGAGAATGTAGCAATTAAACAGGCCAAATTGGAAAGGTGTGTTATATTTTAAAATCCACAACACAGACAGACATGCAGCTAAGATTTCCAATTTTACTGCACTACAGTAGCATTCTTAGAAAATACACACTGTATTTTACCAACTCAACAATTATAGAAATAAGACATTATCAAAAGAAGAAAACAGATTTATTCTCCAATAAAGATATATTTGTAACAATAAATCCTGTCTTGCATGGTAAGACCAACTTAAACCATAACCCTACCATGTATTGTGGGCCATAGCTGACCCCAAAAGTATGTGTGTGTGTGTGTCCCCAAACCCCTGCCCCCTCCCATGAAAAAAACCCTTTGCTATTTCACACTTTCTAAACTCTCCTACAATAAAGAGGCTGAAATGGAAACACCTCAGAATAAACCCCACAATCTCTGAAATTTGGTTCTGTTCTTACACTGAGGATTTCCGCTGAAAGACAAAGCAGACTGTTAGCCTCCAATTAAACTGATTAGGGGGCAATCAAATACTTTATCTCAACGACATGGGGGAAGGGGGGGTTGATGAATCCTATATAGTGAAATATTTCATTTAACAACATGATGAAAAGTTAAAACAAGGTATGAAAGATTCAGGTTTTTTGTTTAATTTTTCAAAATTCATACTTTCAGAAGCTTTTTTAGTTGAAGGTAAACTGAATTGCTAACGATGAGGCCCATAATAGACTCCAGAGACCATCTTTCTGCACTTCAAATAATAAAGTTTCATTTAACATTGCACACCACTTTCATTTGCCTAAATTTTACATCGTTATGACTTAACTCTTTGATTCCAATATCGTATTAGTAACGGACTCCTTACAAGCATAGGAGGGTTTATGAAAAGCATAAACACTGCTGCAGAAGTAAAGCAGCGTTAACTGAAGAAGGTATTATCTTTTACCTTATTTGCAATATCATGTGACCAAAGGCAACTTAACAAGGACTCTGTTCTTAAAGGGGGTGGGGGAACTGTCTGTCTGTCTATCTGTCTATCTGAAATACCTATGTTCTCCAGAATGTGAAAGGAAGATATTTCAGTGCGTGGAAGAGGGAACAAGCTTGTTTCCTCTCTGGAGGGTAGGACTCGAGGCAATGGCTTCAAGCTGCAAGAAAGAAGATTCCGACTAAACAGTTGGAAAAACTTTCTGACAGTAAGAGCTGTTTGGCAGTGGAACAGACTCCCACAAGAGGCGGTGGACTCTCCTTCCTTGGAGGTTTCTAAGCAGAGGTTGGATGGCCACCTGTCATGGATGCTGAGATTCCTGCATTGAAGGAGGTTGGGCTAGATGACCCTTGGGTGCTGTGATGGCCTGGGACTCGGACTCGGAGGAGTCTCGGTCCGCACCAGATCCTCTGCCTCAGGCGGCATCTGAACTGAGTCTGGGCCTGATCCTGAAGAGTCCCAGTCTGCACAGGTTCCCATGCAACAAACCCCAGCTGGGCCGAGTCAGGGGCCTGAGCCTTCTCTGGCTCCAGATGCGGGGATTACCTCGTTGCCTTCAGCTGGGTAATCACTTACAGCTGCTCCACTACCAGTTGGGTCAGGAGAGGCTGAGGCGGCCTCTGGGTCTAGTAACCCACCGACATCTCCCAAGCTGCAGAGACTCAGGTCTGAGAGAAGGAGAGACCTGAGTACTCGCAGGAGGAGTGCTCGCCTTCGGGCGAGACAGGGAGGTGAGTCACCGGGGAATCAGGACCAGCCGTTACCCCAACAGAGATAAAAGGCTGCCGGACCCCGCCCCAGGTTGCGGGAGCAACATTGCTGCTACCTGCCTGTTACCCTGTGCCTGACCTAGCCTGGTTTCCTGCCTTGGCCCTGTTGGACTGACTCCTCGTGGAATCCTTGGATTCGGGACCGGACCTGGACCGCGTTGCTCAGGTTAACCCCCGGGCCCAGCACAGGTGCCTTCCAACGCTAAGATCCTATGAATGTGTACTACACAGCCAACAATCCTCTTCTATAATATTTACAGAGGTGAACCAACTCAAATGCTTTTGCCCCAATGAAACGCATTCTGTGGTGCACAGCTTCTTTTACGCAAATGGCTTGAGGAAGCACATACATGTTCAAGTTGAGAGGAAGGCTTTACCAACATGAACAATGCACTCGGGGGAGGGAACTGCAGAGTAAATTGAAATACAGTCGTACCTCGGGTTACAAACACCTCGGGTTCCAAGCACTTCGGGTTACAGACTCTGCTAAACCGGAAGTAGTACCTTGGGTTAAGAACTTTACCTCAGGATGAGAACAGAAATCGCGCAGCGGCGGTAGGGGGAGGCCCCATTAGCTAAAGTGGTACCTCAGGTTAAGAACGGTTTCAGGTTAAGAACGGACTTCCAGAATGAAGTAAGTTCGTAACCAGAGGTACCACTGTAACGGTTGTTGTAGCTTCCCCAACCCCCAGCTTTAAGAAAGACATTACAGTATACAGTTATACCTCATGTCCGCTTCATGTTATGTTCTTTCAGGATACGTCGCACAGCGACCCGGAAGTACCGGAAAGGGTTACTTCCGGGTTTCGCCGCTCGTGCATGCGCAAATGCGCAAAATGATGTCAAGCGCATGCACAGAAGCGGCGAATCACAACCCATGCGTGCACAGACGCCCCGCTGCAGGTTGCATTCTGCTCATGTTGCGAATGGGCCTCTGGAACGGATCCCGTTCGCAACCAGAGGTACCACTGTACTAGAAAGATTGAGAGCACAAGGAGAAGGGGATGACAGAGGATGAGATGGTTGGACAGTGTTTTCAAAGTTACCAGCATGAGTTTGACCAAACTGCGAGAGGCAGTGGAAGACAGGGGTCCCTGGCGTGCTCTGGTCCAGGGGGTCACGAAGAGTCGGACACGACTAAACAACAGAGAAGCACAAACTTTCTCTTATCTGCCCCACAGTCACCAAAAGAACCCTTCTTCAAAACAAAAATGAACAATCCATGATAGATATCCACAGCCTTGCAGACCTAGAAAGAATCCTCGCTCACGCCATTTAATACCATAAGCCGATTGTAGTTACCCTCTTACATCCATATGAACTCTGATACAGGTATCACATGCCAAGGAGACGCACTTCTCTCCGCTAGGGAGTAATGAGAGGGAAGCAATGCCAGGGCAGCGGGGAGAACAGCTTCAAGTTTTTTAACCCTCTTATTCTCCTGCTCCAGCTTCCTGGCATTTATAGCAAAATATCCAGCAAACCTTGAAGAGGGGCTTTTTGGAAAACTCTCTTTTATTCAGAGCACACTGAAGCCAGGTGATCACCCCCAAAGTTAACAATTTTCTCATCCTGTACATAAACTACTGGTGCACAACAGCAGAAACCTTTTTGCCCAGAAATGGTGCTATTGAAAGAATCATTAGCTGCCTTTGGTGAGCAATTAGAGACAACTGTAACCAAAAAACCCCCAAAAAAATTATTTTTAAAAGATTGCTTTAGTAGCCTCAAATAATTAAAAGAGAGCTGGAAAAGAGGAGAACCTATCAAGGTTCAGCAATTAAGGTGTCAGGAAGATTTTTCTATTTTCTATTTTTATTTTTTTGGCACATCACTAAAAAGTCTTAGCTTCCCACCAAGACAGTAACCTTGTGTGTGGACTGTAACAACTTCAGGCTGCAATAACTGAATGCTTCCCCATTCCAAAGAAGACAATAAATAAGAATCTCTGCTGTTGGAAAACTAGAACGTCAGGGGGAAACATTCTTCTTAACTTACTGGTTCCTTATGTGTAAACTTTTTTTTCCATATCAACAAATGAGCCCTCACTCACTGTCTAAAGTGGTTCTCATAAGACCCAAATTGGCTACCCCAGCAAGAACGTGGTCAAAGGATATGTAAGCATTGAAAACATTAGCAAAACTATTTACTTAGGAGCAAAAAAGGACTACATAACTTTATACTGTGATTTTCTATAATACTCAAAGGGAGTCAGCACCATAACATGATGAGCAAGCAAATTTTCAAAATGGATTAACATCACATGGTGACTGTTGAAGAAAGAGGTTTGGAAGAGATATTTCTTACTCTCTTGTAGCTGAGTTAAACACAACAGCAATTGCTTTGAGCATATTTAAATTTGGTTAGATTTTGTATCTGCCCCCATCCACAAAAATCCACTTTAAGCAAATATTCCCTGTGAAAATACTTAGGGTAGAATAAATCACAGACACTTGGTAGTAGATAAAGATGGGGGGGGGAGGACAACGACGACGGTTCCAAACAACTTAAAAAGGAAAGTACGAAGTTTTCTTACAAAAAGGATAATGCAATCTTTGAATGAGCAAATATGCAGGCTGTGAAATCTCCTTTTATTTTATTTTATTTTTTATCTTTTATTGCCATTGCCGACTATATTTCAAGTCGTCATGGCAGGGTATTGGGAAAAGTTTTCAATTAGCAATAATCGCGCCTCAGATTAACCTCATTGGCTACGATACTGCCACTGTGCAAAGCTGTGAAATCTCCTTTTAGAGAGATTCAGTTTACTTGCAGGAAGCCATGCCCACATGGCTTCTTGCATGTTCCAGGTAGCAAAAAGAGAAAGAGAATGAGAAGGGGGGAGCAGAGGCTGCTGAGAGCCACCCACTTGCAGCCTGAGCTCAGATTAACCCACGCATAGGCAAACTTGGCCCCCCAGATGTTTTGGGACTACAACTCCCATCATCCCTATCTAACAGGACCAGTGGTCAGGGATGATGGGAATTGTAGTCCCAAAACATCTGGAGGGTCGAGTTTGCCTATGCCTGGATTAACCCTTTCATACACACAAGTGTGAATTAATAACTGTATATTGCAACAGTAAAGACAAGTGATTCCTGCATTTCCACTTCGTTAATTCTTCATGACTGTCCAGAAGTTCCTCTTTTTAAATCATGATTCTGTGTCAGTACAGTGGTACTTCAGGTTAAGTACTTAATTTGTACTTAACCTGAAACTGTTCTTAACCTGAAGCACCACTTTAGCTAATGGGACCTCCTGCTGCTGCCGCGCCGCTGGAGCACGATTTCTGTTCTCATCTTGAAGCAAAGTTCTTAACCCGAGGTAATATTTCTGGGTTAGCGGAGTCTGTAACCTGAAGCATATGTAACCTGAAGCGTATGTAACCCGAGGTACCACTGTATTAGGAATCAGCAGCTTACTCTCAACACCTGGTTTTGTATGCTACTTTTTGTGGTCAGACCTGTGGCTGTTTGAAAAGCAGATGTTCTCTCAGTTATGAATTCTCCGTACAACAGAAAGTATGAACACTCTCACTGATCACACATGCAAATCAGAGTACATCACAGCTGACCCCCTCCCCTAGTTCTCAGAGGCTTTTTCACCGATTTTGCTGTTATTAGGACTTTTTTTTTAAAAAAAGTGGTGCTGCTCATCTATGATGCAATTCACTTTTTAACATAATTTCTGAGGAGTTTTGTTTTTATACACCAGTTGAGGAAAAGACGAAGCTGCCAAGCCAGGTCACTGGTCTGTATAGCTCAGCACTGTCTACCCCAGCCTCTCTCAACCTTGGGTGCCCAGATGTTGTTGGAATACAACTCTGGACCACAGATGCTGAGAAAGGCTGGTCTACACTGAATGGCAGTGTGATGGCAGTAACACTCTCTCTCTCTGTCTGTCTCTCTCTCTCTCATGAGTTAGCATGCCCAGGTAAAGAAAGAGATACTTATGTATTTTTTTGCACAATCTCCAGAACCACCTTAAGCCATCCAAGCCTTGTTCTGGGCCCCTCCTGTGCAAACACCTTTGCCGGTAGACTAGGAGCACCTTCTCCGACACCTTCCCAAAGCACACCTGATTTTTACAAGGTAGCGTAAGGGCTCTTGCATATGGGAACTCCAGAACCTGAAGAGACGAGTGCCTGGCCACTTCCGCTTCCAGGGTACAGCTTTTTGCACACCCAAACCTCCAGATATTTTGGCCTTTTTAAAACATTCCCCCGGACGCTATTTTCGCTGTTTGAATCCTGGACGTGTCCAGGAAAATCTGGATGTGTGGCAACCCTAAAGCAGGGATACGCCCAGGGTTCGAACCTGGAACCTTCTGCATGTAGAACAGATGCTGTACCACCAAGCTATGGCCCTTCTGAAGTTTAGGAAACTAACAGACAAGTAATCTAACTTAAATGTACTAAATAATAAGTTCTTGTGGTGCAGGCATGGCCTCTGGAGGAGTCCAAAGGAGAATATAAATTAAGTGATTGAGAAAATGGAGGAGTAAACAACACATCGCAGGGCTCAGGAAATAATACGTTGCAACAATGTTGCAACCACTCCAGCAAATAAATCTTGTTTCCGATGGAAGAAAGTAACGTTTCTTTACATCGTCCCCTTTTTGATCCAGTTCACCTCTGATTCAATTGGGAACGACTGATTCCTGTAAATACATTTACTTTAAAATCATGTTTTATCCTTCTCCTCATCAGAAAAGGTTCTCAGAGTGGCAAAGAAAGAAAGAAAGAAAGAAAGAAAGAAAGAAAGAAAGAAAGAAAGAA
>JAXCMG010000058.1:2209387-2311936 GCA_034642415.1 Podarcis siculus | reverse complement strand
GAAAGAAAGAAAGAAAGAAAGAAAGAAAGAAAGAAAGAAAGAAAGAAGTTCCTATCCTCAGGCTTACAGTCTAAAAAGAAATGGGAAAAGAAAAATGGATCATAAGAGTTGGGAGAGACCCTGAGGTTCATCTAGTCCAGGTATGGCCAAACTTGGCCCCCCAGCTGTTTTGGGACTACAACTCCCATCATCCCTAACTAACAGGACCAGTGGTCAGGGATGATGGGAACTGTAGTCCCAAAACAGCTGGAGGGCCAAGTTTGGCTATCACTGATCTAGTCCAACCCCCCACAATGCAGGAATATACAGCTGTCCCTTATGGGGATCGAACCTGCAACCTTGGCGTTATCTGCACCACGCTTTAACCAACTGAGCTAGGAAATAAGCAAACTCAGGTTCCGGTTCTTAATTGCAAGTTGTTCCAATTACCAGCTGGGATGGAAAGATTCAAGGAGAGGAGGAACCAAAAGATGCTGGCCTCCCAGCTGTTCTGATGGAGTGGCCCTGCATCCCATCTCTTCCCTCCTCTGCTGCAGACTGATGTAATGTCACATCCTTGTCCAATTATTGTTGGCCGGTATTCAGTTTCGATCTTTGTTTTTATAGACAATTACGTCAGCTCCCTAAGATAAATGCCATATCCATAAGCAGAGTGGGTCAAGCAACCACTTAGCCTGCCACCAACCTGTGATCATCATCTGAGACCCTTCTTCGCGTGCCTCCCCTACGAGGTCCGAAGGGTGGCGACACGGGAATGGGCCTTTCCTGCGGTGGCTCCCCATTTGTGGAATGCTCTTCCCAAGAAGGCTCACCTGGCACCTTCATTACATCTCTTTAGGTGCCAGGCGAAAACATTTTTCTAAAACCAGGCCTTTGGGTTATTAACATAAGCCTTTTAAATAGGCTTGTGGGAGGGGGCAGTTATTGGTTTTTTGTTTTATTATGTATTTTGTGTTCTCATTTTGTATTTTTATGCTGCGAACCACTCTGTGTTCTTCGGATGAAGGACACTATACAAATGTAATTAACAACAATACAGTCACACCTCGGGTCACAGACACTTCAGGTTGCGTTTTTTTGGTTTACGGACGCGCCGAAACCCGGAAGCACCGGAACGGGTTACTTCTGGGTTTCAGCGGTCGCACAAGCACAGAAGCGCTAAATCGCACTTTGCGCATGCGCAGAAGTGCTGAATTGCAACCCGCGCGTGTGCAGACGCGGAGCTGTGGGTTGCGAACGTGCCTTCTGCGCGGATCAGGTTCACAACCCGAGTGTCCACTGTACACGGGTGTAGCACACCAAGAATACCAGACTGCAAGTAAGTAGCTTTGTGTTCTCTTCTACACAGTAATCAGAGAGAGAGAAATAGAGAAAAAAAGACACTAAGAGTTCTGTTATGTCCTATAAAAAAGCTGCTGTAGTTACTGTATAACCTTATTAGCATTAACCTGTCTCCGCAGCACCTTGTAGAAAGTGTGATAACAAATGCAGAAATGAATAGAATTAAATGAATAGAATTAAAAATTCATTCCTTTCCTAAAGAAAGCAGGGGGGAATTAAACATAGCTGTCAACTTACAGATTTGAAAATAAGGGACGAGCAGCCTCGAAAATAAGGGATCAGAAGCCAAAATAAGGGATTTTCCAAGCACAGGTATGTTCAACTTCTGAGCCCCTCCGAGCCAAAGGCAGAAAGCCCAGCCAGCAGCCAAATGAAGCCTCAAGCCTCAAGGAAAACCACTGTCACCTCTCCGCTGGGAAGCGCTGAGCAAAGGCGAGTTCCCAGGCAACACAGCCGATTTGATCAGCACAAGGCATGCAAGCTCTACCCCCCAGTTGTTCTTAGACTTCTTATTGGGTGAGCAACGCAACCAAGCAACACAGTTGGAGCCTCCCTCCGCCCTGGCCGGCAGGGAGGGAGGGAGAGGAGCTGCTTCCTTTGAAATTTAAGGGACATCATTTAAGGGACATTTAAGGGACATCCATCAATAAGGGACAGCAGCGGGACATGGCGCTGGGATAAGGGACTGTCCCGCCAAATAAGGGACGCTTGACAGCTATGGAATTAAATCATTCTCAGACTATATCATAACAATAAAGACCTAAGGAGAAGTAGGTTATCTAAGCTCGGCGGTTCCTACTTCCCCACCAAGACCACGAACCACTTGAAAACGGCTTGGTGGACCGCTTTATGATTTTTCTGCCTGTCGTAGCAATTACACCTTGAATTCTGTGGAATTACAATGCGTATAAGATGTGCTGTCTACTATCTGCGGCCACAAACCAACCCGCACATCACAGATCACCTGAATGAAACTTGCCCAAGGACCACAGTTTGGGAGCCCCTGATCTAGCTGGCTACTCTACAGTGTTCTGTCTGGAAGCTGCAGCTAGAGCAGAATTCACCTGTGCATTTAACACTGGGAACTGGCCGCAGGCAGTCAAGAGTTACATCAAGAGTTGTTTGGTGGGAACATGAAACAAAACATTCTAGGAGCTGGTTCACATGACAGCTGTACTGAGAAAAATGAGCCTTAAGTACAGTGGTACCTCGGGTTAAGGGGATGTGGGTGGCGTTGTGGGTTAAACCACAGAGCCTAGGGCTTGCCGATCAGAAGGTCGGCGGTTCAAATCCCCGCGATGGGGTGAGCTCCCGTTGCTCGGTCCCTGCTCCTGCCAACCTAGCAGTTCAAAAGCACGCCAAAGTGCAAGTAGATAAATAGGTAACGCTCCGGTGGGAAGGTAAACGGCATTTCCGTGTGCTGCTCTGGTTCGCCAGAAGCGGCTTAGTCATGCTGGCCATATGACCCGGAAGCTGTACGCCGGCTCCCTCGGCCAATAAAGCGAGATGAGCGCCGCAACCCCAGAGCCAGTCACGACGGGACCTAATGGTCAGGGGTCCCTTTACCTTTTTACCTCGGGTTAAGAACTTAATTCGTTCTGGAAGTCCGTTCTTAACCTGAAACTGTTTTTAACCTGAGGTACCACTTTAGATAATGGAGCCTCCCGCTGCCACCGTGCGATTTCTGTTCTCATCCTGAAACAAATTTCTTAACACGAGGTACTATTTCTGGGTTAGCAGAGTGTGTAACCCGAAGCGTCTGTAACCTGAAGCATCTGTAACCCAAGGTACTTTCTGTAAGGGGGTGTGTGTAATTTTTTCTAGGCAAAAAGTATAATAGACACCAGGCCACCTCTGTGCTACAACAAAGCGAGTCAAACACCAAGGTACGGTGTGATTTCAGGATCCCCAAACAACCAGCAGCATCCAAGCCAGACAAATACCAGGGGATAACTGTAGAACACAATATACTATGCCATTCCAGAGGCCTCAAACGGTTGTGCTATTTTATATTCAGTCCACCACTCTGCAAGCATCTGATGCAGATTCTGGTCTTTCTCTCTTCCTACGCTTACAGCCTGGAATCAACTTCAATACCACCTCTAAGACCTCACCCTTACTTACTTCAAACTCACCCTTACTTACTTCAAACTCAAGTTATGCCCTTGTTTCAAAACCCTACCGTAAAAAAGATGAAACATGCAAAACTGAAGTTCATCCCATATTATTTTCCTACTTGATTCCCCCCCCCCCCGCCACCTCTGTTTCCTTTGTGTCATTTTGCAGGCCCCTTAGAGTACAAACCTGTCAATTTCTTCTTTGTGAAATGCCATATATACTTATCCATTTATAAAAGTATTTCTGTGCCACCATGCTGTAAGATATTGGGGAAGGGAACAACAATAAAACATAAAAACAATGCGAATTAAAGTAACTGGCTAATTAAAGCGCTGCAAATAATAATAATAATAATAATAATAATAATAATAATAATAATAATAATAATAATAATAATTTTATATATAGTCCGCCCTTCCCAGTTCAAAAACCGGGCTCAGGGCGGCTAACAACAAATTTAAAACACTTTAAAACAATTATAAAAGCAGCATAAAATACAGTATAAAAACATTAATAATAATAAAAATCAAAAAGGCCTATCGGCACAGAAACCTATTCAAGAGATGCCTGGAAGTGAAAAGCAAGGATGCCTGCTGAATCTCTGCTAAAAGGTTAATGCCCAACTTCCGGCTGAAGCTAGTTGGGCCTCTGTAAGACGGAGAATAACCTGAAACTGGCCTAGCAGCATATGGGCAGCCAATGTAAATGTTCCAGCAGAAGTGCCACATGCCGTCAGCCGTCTGCCCACACACTGCCAGCAGTCTAGTCACTGTAACAGCTGGAGCTTCCAGAGAACATACAAAAACGGCAACTACCATTGCTGCACCGAGTTGCCTGGGCGGGCAAAATCAGCCACAGAGATAGGTCCAGAACAAGGTGCACGTGATAAGCAAACGCTACTGGAAGCCCACATAAGACGTAACTGAAAAAGCAAGGTGCCAGAGCAGTCTGTGCCATGGAAAGCTATGCCAGAGGCAGCCTGATAAACATATGGGTAAAGCTTATGCAAACAGTACAAGGGAAGAAAAAGTTCATGTCATGCTGATACCCAAGCTTCTGTATTAAAGATATGGCCAAATTAATTATCCATTTCCTGCCTCCACTGTGAACCAAAGTGGGAAGGAAAAGGCGCATGTCATCACCCTCTCCCAATTATCACTTCCTATATCTTCCACATGCCGAGTTTGTACAAGGAAAATTAATGTATCCACGCAGGGATATTACATCAGGCCATGAGATACACAACTGGGTCATCAGCAGCATATTTGGACATAGAATCATAGAATCATAGAGTTGGAATAGACCACAAGGGCCATCGAGTCCAACCCCCTGCCAAGCAGGAAACACCATCAGAGCACTCCTGACATATGGTTGTCAAGCCTCTGCTTAAAGACCTCCAAAGAAGAAGACTCCACCACACTACTTGGCAGCAAATTCCACTGTCGAACAGCTCTTACTGTCAGGAAGTTCTTCCTAATGTTTAGGTGGAATCTTCTTTCTTGTAGTTTGGATCCATTGCTCCGTGTCTGCTTCTCTGGAGCAGCAGAAAACAACCTTTCTCCCTCCTCTATATGACATCCTTTTATATATTTGAACATGGCTATCATATCACCCCTTAACCTCCTCTTCTCCAGGCTAAACATGCCCAGCTCCCTTAGCCGTTCCTCATAAGGCATCGTTTCCAGGCCTTTGACCATTTTGGTTGCCCTCCTCTGGACACGTTCCAGTTTGTCAGTGTCCTTCTTGAACTGTGGCGCCCAGAACTGGACACAGTACTCCAGGTGAGGTCTGACCAGAGCAGAATACAGTGGCACTATTACTTCCCTTGATCTAGATGCTATACTCCTATTGATGCAGCCGAGAATTGCATTGGCTTTTTTAGCTGCCGCGTCACACTGTTGGCTCATGTCAAGTTTGTGGTCAACCAAGACTCCTAGATCCTTTTCACATGTACTGCTCTCAAGCCAGGTGTCACCCATCTTGTATTTGTGCCTCTCATTTTTTTTGACATCACCCATCTTATAATTTGAACAGGAGAATCAAGAGTGAATGTGTTGCATTCCCAGAGGACATTCCTTTTCCTAGATGGGCTACCTTCCCAGGTTGACCAGCCTCATCTGCCCCCCACTTCCTGCTACAGCACGTACAGAAACTAGCCCCTTGACTGTTGGACCCACTATTGGTCTCGTCCAAGCGATCCACCAGAGCGTGAGTTCGCATGCAGGGCAAATCCCTAACTCACCGAGGGTTTGAGACCTATCAGCTAGCCTCATCTGGTTTATCCAGCCAGTAGAAGCCGTTCCCAGGGTACAATGTTGTCGCATGCTGAGCTTCTAGGAGCTACAGGTGAGAGCTGAGCGCACGGTAGGGACCAAAGGTGGATGAAATACCCCAGAAGAAGCACAACCTGTCTTATACCAGAGGTACTACCCCTCTCCTAACACCCCATACACCTGTAAAGGCTGCAAGGAATAGCAGTAACCAACAGTAGCCACATGCAATATTTCAGACTTTACTTTCAGAATTGTATAGTGTATTGTACTAATCATTTAGTAACTGATAGGCTATTCTGTGGCAATTGGGCAATGCTTCATCATGCTTTGCGTCTTTCCACTGAAATCTATTTCCAACTATGTGATCATCAACCTCATAGGTAAAATAATCATATGCCATATAGGTAAAACACCTATATGTAAAAAAAAGCATACGCCTTATAGGCAAAACAACCGTACGTCATAAATGAGACCAGGAATGAATTCTGTCTAATAAAAAAACAAATTAAAATAAGTTCCACTGGAAGGCAGCAACGTACGAAGATAAACTGAATTTTCTCGCTGTAAAAGGAATCCAACATATTCTGTCTTATTAAAGTTTTGCTCAAGATGGACGAAGTAAAAGCTTGTGAACTGAACCAGTGTTCAATGTGTATGGAAGAAGAAGAAGAAGAGTTTGGATTTGATATCCCGCCTTTCACTCCCTTTAAGGAGTCTCAAAGCGGCTAACATTCTCCTTTCCCTTCCTCCCCCACAACAAACACTCTGCGAGCTGAGTGGGGCTGAGAGACTTCAAGGAAGCGTGACTGGCCCAAGGTCACCCAGCAGCTGCATGTGGAGGAGCGGAGACGCGAACCCAGTTCCCCAGATTACGAGTCTATTGCTCTTAACCACTACACCACACTGGCCTTAAAAATATTTTCCTCCATCTATCACTAACTTCCAAATAGTGTGCCTTCGGTTAGGCTTCACTAACAACCACAACCACAACCACCACCACCCTATAAGTTTAATTAGTACAGGTGGAATTTCTCCACATTTGTCTTCCATAAGCAATAGTGAACCTGTGGTTCTCCAGACACTGCTGGAACACAACTCCCATGATCCCAATCGATTGGCCATGCTGGCTGGGGGTGATGTGAGTTGGGGACGCAACATTTGGAGGGCCACAGGTTTCCCACTCCTGCTTTATATAATACAATTTCACATTCAGAAGGACACGTTTCAAGTCTGCCGAACAAGCTACATGTTCTTCAGTTGGGGTGTGGAGGGAACCCATGGGTTATTCTGCAGAAATGGCGCAGGAGAGTTAAGATACGCTAGCTGTTTACGTGAGAGTCTAATTTGTTTTGCTCAAAGTTAACAATGTAAGACAGAAGTGCCTAAAAGGCTCAGCATGTCCTGGATATCTCTTTGTTCTCCGGAAATTTTGAGGGTTCTAACTTCAAGCATAAGAATTTTTTACTGCAAGCACGAGGATTCATCCATTCTTTCTCCCACATCCTTCATTGCTGAATGGAAATTTCATCCAAAGGCCTAGGAAAGAGCACCTGCCTTCTGTCTTCCTTTATCTTGCCCATTGGCCAACTATGCAACATCTATCTCAACAGATGCATACTGAACACAGTAATAGGGAGGTCTGAGTTTTAACATGCCAAATTTTAATGAGTCACTACAGAGTAATCTATAGTTTGCATTTGTTGCACTGGAGATCAGTGTTCTGGTCTCTTACATGGTGCTGTAATAATCTTTCTTTTGCATATTTTATTTTATAATAATCTCACACATTCACACTTAGCCATGATTTGCGCTATGTGGAAACCAACCAATACTCTGCAACAGGGAAAACCTAAATTTTCTTAAAGTAGCAGATGAAATAGTATTGTTCAAGAAAAAGGGAACGACAAAGAGCAATTATTCTGCTCAAGACTATTAAGGAAAGTGGATAGCCTCAGCCTCTCTCTCTGTCTCTAACTTCAAATAATGAGAATTTATTCACACAGTGTACTTGCATATTATAAGGGCCAGGTTGATCTTGGGAGATCTAGGTCCCCCAATAAATGACATGCAACATGCTGAAACATTAGAAGTTTCCCTCCAACACAGATCTGAACTACTTTCTTCTTTTTCAAGATGTTTTACAAAGATCAATCAAGCTCTTCCAGCCTTGAAGAAGCCAGCAGGAGATGCCTGTTTGGTTCCCCCACTCACAGCATCAAAGCCAACGAGCCAGTTTCTGCCACTCCAGACACAGAGGTTCAGCAACAATATCGGCGCCGGGTCAAAAGAATTTCTCAAGTGAAGTGCTACAAATACAGCAAATGCACAGCTAACCCTAACACGAATCCTAAATCATATCACCACTACCCTGCCTTACACTATGAGGCATATGCAAGGTTTCCTCATGTTGGCAAGCTTCACTCCAAAGAATCACCTAGGTGAGAAAGATTTCTTTTCATTCATGATCAAATCCCCTAACAACTGAGAACAACAACAACCCACAAGTATCTACTCCATTTGCACTTAATAAAAGTATCGCTGCAAAACACCACAATGTAAGAGTTGATTCACACATTGTTGTGTGGCATAATGGCTAAGGGATGGGACAGAGCCCACTCCTGAAACTTGTGAAGGCAACCCTAGACAACAAGTCATCGTTTTCAGCCCCCACCCCATCATCTAAAATATAGGAATAATACGGACAGACCTAACATGATTATAATGATTTATAAGGGCGCTTCCAGACTGCTGCCGTTTTCAGGTGGGATTCATTCACACCTAGAAATTCAGGTTACATGATTAAAGCTGATTCAGTGTTCTTGCAGAACAAATCCGTCTGTAGCCACCACCACCTCACTGGACTTTTTGCTGTAAGAAAAGTGACAGGGAAAAGCATTGGAAAGTGGGAGATAGCACTTACTTGACAGAACATTGTCTAACCTCTCTGAAAACAAATCAGAACGAATACTCAATAAATAGCCAACATCATCTAACCTCCCCACAAACCTTGTGCAAACAAATCAGTATGAAATGTTCAATAAGCGGGACGTCTGGAGGTGACCTAAGATAACACTGTAAGGATTACAGGCAACTCCGAATGATGCACAGCTCAGAACTCGGAAGTAGTCCCAAAACGTCATAAAGACGTCATGAAAAGAGGTGGAGCAGGCTTACACACACAGAGGTCTGCAACAGAACCCCTTCACCAAACAAGGATTGTTTGTACTACAAGAACACTGGAAGCTCCCTTACACAAAGATCACTGTGCGTTCTTGGTCAGTACAATCTGCGATGGCTGAATTTGCATTTAATGCTAAGAAAACTATGGCTTAGCTCCAGGTAACAAGACAACAAGGGAGCAGCAAAGCAGCTGCAATTTTTACTGTAACTACAGAGCATGTGTTCATGCTTAGCCATGGTTTGGCTTAGTGGTACATGTGAACTGGACCACTGACATGATTTAAGGCATGATCTCTCCCAGACCTACCTAAAGGTGCCACAGAACGAACCTGGGAACAACTGTATGCAAAGCTCTCCTAACCAATGACCCTTCCTGCTATTTTGAACATTTCAAAGTGCTATATACATGCCAAGTATCACTTTTTTCCGCATTGCAACTGACTGCAAAAGGCTCATGCAGGCGGTATACTCATGTGAGTAGTCTTAACATCGGAAGTGGCACTTACGGAAGGTACATAGTGGCTTCTTCCTGGGAGCAGATGTGCAAGAAACAGGGAGTTGCTTTTCAAGGAAGTAGCTGCTGTAATCTTTCAGGAGCCATAGTTCCTCCACCGTGACACTGCTTGTGTGAGTAGATCACTTACACATACACACACACACACACACACACACACACACACACACTTATTTCCACATACTAGCCAGTTTTTCAACCACTGGGTGGTTTGAAGAGATTGCATGGGCAATGCATGCTATTGCACGGAAACAAGCAAATTATGTGCACAGATTACGTCTGTATCAAAGAGACTTAAGCACACAGTGCTCTTGGGATGAGGTCTCTGTTCCCCAAGCTTTATTTCCCAAAAGAACAAGACTCTGGATTCCCTAATGCAAGAAAAACATTTAATATTTAAATTATTAAAATACATTTCAATGTTGTGCAGCAACATATTTTTACAATATTTTCAAGCACATGGTCTGCTTAAAAAATAACACCCAATCAAGATACTACTTCCATTTTATGATAATTTGGGTGTTGTTTTATTGTCCCATTTTCCGTGGACTGTTTTTATATACACCACTCAGAAATGCAAATAACTAAGTGGTATGTAAATGTCTTAAATAAATATTTTGAAAGGACTATTATATATACCCTGATGCGGTATAATTCTAATCAGAGCAACTCTTTACTAAAGCAGAAATGCGCAATCCACTACCTCTGTTTTATCAAAGTTTCTCCAAACCAGCCTATCCTTGCTCCCTAGACTGTACCGACAGCCAGTGGCGGAGCTTCATGCGTGCGTCCGGGGGGCATGGCGCCACCCACAAGGGCGTGGTGTGTGTCCTGGGGGCGTGGTGCCAATGTGGGCGGGGGGGGCAGATGCGATGGCACCCCACCGGGATCGTGCTGCCGGGGGCAGTGCACTCCCCCCCACCTCCTCTTCCTCCACCAGTGCTGACAGCCAAGCCCCATGGACCTCACACATTTGCTACCAAGTCAGACCTCTGAGCCCTAAGACTGACAGGCAGTGTCCCTTGTGGCTTGTGATAACATCAGCATACAAGCAGAAGCAAGAGCAGGAGGCATAATTTCGTGATCCTCCCAACCAACAGAATAACCACTACCACTTTGTAGAAGAGAAGAAGAAGAAGAGTCTGGATTTGATATCCCGCCTTTCACTCCCTTTAAGGAGTCTCAAAGCGGTTAACATTCTCCTTTCCCTTCCTCCTCCACAACAAACACTCTGTGAGGTGAGTGAGGCTGAGAGACTTCAGAGAAGTGTGACTGGCCCAAGGTCACCCAGCAGCTGCATGTGGAGGAGCGGGGAAGCGAACCCAGTTCACCAGATTACGAGACTACCACTCTTAACCACTACGCCACACTGGCTCGTAGGACCGGGGTGGGGCAGCATGGCTGCAAGGCTGAGGCTGTGCAGGTGTGAGTACTGGACTGGCTCTGCCAGTGTGCTCGCAGAGCCCCAGCTTCAAACCCTCCCCCCGCCTTACCCTGCCTCACTAAGTGGCAGCACAGCACTGCTCCTGAGCAGAAGGGACTAAACAAAATACAGTGGTACCTTGCTTTGCAAACAGTCTGGTTTGCATACATTTTGGATTACAAACCCGTCAAACCCAGAAGTGTATGTCGCTGTTTGCAAACTTTTTTTTGGATTACAACCCATTTTGGGGGGGATTACGACCATAAAATTTTGGGAGGCCCCATTGGCGAACGTGCGCCTTGGGTTACAACCTGTTTTGGTTTACAAACAGACCTCCGGAATAGGTTATGGTTGTAAACCAAGGTACCACTGTACTCCCTGCCACCTTCGAAATGGGTTTGTTTCCCCAGACTGTGAAAAATAGCTAATGATGAAAGACAGCTAACGAGGAAGTCCTGTGCATGTTTACTCATAATTAAATCCCACTGTGTTCAAATAAATATGCACCAGAACGCAGCCCAAGAATATAAGCCAGTAGGTCCCTACTTCAAGTGAAGGCAGTTTTTCTCAGCATCCTACCACTTGCCATATGAAGAGATCCATAATAAAATGAAATCCTCAGTTCGCTGAGAACTGACGTGAAGTGTGCTCTAAAAGCACTTTATAGCTGCTAAATATCGCCGTAAGATCAAGATGTCAAATGGACAGCATCTGGTGCTGTTCTGGGATCTGGGGACCTGACCCCCCAGAAATTGATATTACAGTAAGCTGCTAGATAAACTGCAAGATAGCCAAGCGAAGTTGCCCACCCATCCCGGTAGTATTTCTAGCTGTGTCTAGGCAGTCTTCTGCTACCCTTCTGATGCCAAGAGAGCCTAGTGCCACAATGGTAGACGTTAAGAGAGTACAAAAAGGGACGTGGGTGGTGCTGTGGTCTAAACCACAGAGAGTACAAAGAGAGTACAAAAAGTAGTTCTCAATTTGAAAGCCTCACTTAGCCAATACTGTAGATTATTAATTGAAGTTATTCTCCAACCAAACAACAAGCATAGCCAAAGCTCATTTTGACAACTGGACCTTCATGCACGCCATTCAACGGCTCAGCCTGAAGGCATGTTACTTTAGCAGGCAAATGCCTACAATGAGGTACATCAACAGCTATGACAGTGTGACATCAGAAAACATGGCATTCCTCTGCTCCTCACACAGGATAAATGCTTAACATTGGTGTTGGGGGACCCCATCAACAGAACTTTGCCAGCCAAACACTTTTCGTTCTCACATAGATTCCATGGCTAAACTATTCAGGTACTAAATCAAGCACAAACAACATTTAAGCAAACAACAACCACAACCCCTTTTCAAAAAGCTGCCATCAGTTTCAAACAATGAAAACAGCAGCCTACAGGTTGCAGCAGATTATATTGTGGAGAAAGGAAACTTTTCTGTTTAGGCCCGACAAAGGGGGTGCCTAAAATAAACTAGAAATATACTACAGCTAAAAGTAAACTTTTAATATGTTATGTTTACATCATAACATGGTTTAATTTGAATTTAGTGATTGCACTGTGTTTTAAAAGCAGAAAGTTTCCACCTCCCTAAGAAATAACTATGGAGGGGCCAGTTTCATCGCAGAAGCAGCAATATTTTTAGGGGCGCCATTACAGCAGAATGTGATCCAAGGGCTTTTGCAATGTCAAGGAATATCCCTGGGGCGTACCTCTCAGTTCACTAGATTCATGCAGAAAAGCTGCTTCAGGAAGTAGCGCATCTTGAATGAACCCTACAACAAATATGAAAAAAACACTACTGTTTTTAAAGACCCATGTCATACAGGAGCTGAAATTGCGGCAAGCTCAATGACCCTGTCTATATACAAACTAGTGCAAAATACATTCATCCACTAAGTTCTCGGTCTTCCCTTCTACTGTATTATCTCAGTTATTGAAATAATACATTAATCTTCATATTCAGGGTCATCAATCAATTCAAAGCAACCACACAGCACACTTCCTGGGAAATAAGTTCAGTTAAAATCTGTGAGGATTTGAACAAGGAGACATATTTAACACTATTTTAAAAATTGGAGAACATTTTTAGCCTGCAACTGCAGTTCAAGTGTCCTCCTATGGACCACACTATGGACCAGGTGTACAACGGAATTTTCTGAGGTACATCTGGAGGCACTTATCGTGAGAATTTTCAGCTCAGTCTGATATAATTTGGGAGGCGGATTAATTTGAATTTATGATATATCCTGGCAACACCAATATTACAAAATGTTATAAAACCCTAACTATCCCCCAAACGTATGCTTGTGATAGTGAAAATAATTAATAACCATTGGTCCTAGACTTGTGTTAAGATTTATTAGAAGCTGATGTATCTATACTTGGAGTTGAATTTTTCTTTCAAGGTAAATAATTATAGATCCTAATCTGCTGGTGGAGCATTGATGCCCCTTCCGAAAGCCTCTTAATACCACAAAAACTCAAAAGGGTGTAATAGAGTTACACCACTGTTCTTGGCTTCAGGGCAGATAAATGGCATGCGGTGTGCAAGCCTGGGAATGTAAGCCTCACAACATTGAATGGGGCTGACTCCCAGTTAAGTCTAATAGAAATGTACCCTTAGAATGTCATCGTATGGACACCATCAGCAGAACTAAGATTACAATCCTTACCTACGTCCACTTAAAAAAAATAGCCCTTGCACAGCTCAGTAGAGTGGAAAAGGAGAAACCCATGGCTCATCCTGCTTCTGTGCTTGGGCCAGAGTTCGGCACCTGCACCAGCATGGCAGAATGAGCTATCCACCTTCAATGGTCCTGGAATCTACATGCCTGATCTTGATGAAGTATTGTCTCAGCACATTAGTTAACAGGATCTAGCCATTAGCTTGTCCTATCAAGTTCCAAAAATACAGTGTTTTTCTACAACACACAAGTTAGTTAGTTTCAGTTCTGCGAAAAGAGTGTGTCAAACCCTTGCTCATGCCATCATGAACCCACGCAGCTTCTTCAATGTACATAAAATCTGACAAATGCTTGCTGATAAGTCTATGGATCACATTACAAAACAAATCTGTCAATAGGAACTGTCTGCAGTCATAAGTTCTTCCTTGATAGAAAGTATAGGCTTGTTTGCCAACTTCACTCACTTGTAATCTGCACACATGCTCACAAACCTGGTGCCATATTAACAATTCTCTGAATTACAATTTATGTATGCTTCTTTACAAATGTCAAAAATGCTCGTTTAGTTTGAAAAGTTGCCCAAAACTTAACTCAAATACTCACTACGCACTGCACCTCTGTGCACCAACAGCTTTATCATCATGAAAATCAAAGCTTATGTTGAATATTGATCCAACATCTGGTTATTATGACAGACCTGTTTTCAGCAACACTAAAACTATGTGATTGTTTGATTCAGCTGTTGCCTTTTCAGCTACAGAGTAAGTTAGTAAAAAGAATATGAAAAGCTGACTAGCCTGGACACAGATGAACAGATATAAGTGTGTACTTACTTGCATATTTAAAACACAGCACTGTCTCAAATTAATAATGGGATAGCCAGTTCCTTATAAAACAAAAGCTGAAGAGAACCATGCAAGTACTGAATATTATTCATACATGGAACTATCTCAACACATAGGCCCAGTAAGCCTTATTTGTGGTTAGATTCAATAGGATCCACATGGCTGTGACGCCCCAGTCATACTTGGCAAAACAAAAACAACCCCCCCTGAGCTCTCTAACCAGAGCCAAGCAGAGAGCAAGGTACAATAACATATGGTCAGACCCCTGGCCCCTTCCTTACCTTCTTTATTAAGCCTCATCACCTCCCTGCTTTTTCCACCCTCTTTTCCAGCATCTTCTAGCTCTATACCTGCAGAAGAGAAGCAAAAGTCAAGGGAGAGCAGAGGCAGAGGCCGCTATATCCGACGAGAGCGCTAAAGAGTTAAAGGGTGCTCCGCTAGCCAGCGGCTGCAAAAAAGGTAAGATGCAACAATCGCTGCATCTGCCAGGCAGGAGCATCCCCCGGGCAGCCTTCAACCAGGCAACCAGCATCCTTCCTGCCTCCTGATTCCGCACCCAGCAGCACCCTGGCCCAGATCGCCCCCCCAAACCCCCTCCCCAAATGCAACGGCATTCTCCTTCCCCTCCCTCCCCCCGTCCCTCTGACAGCCAGCCACCCAGACAGCACCTTCCTCCTCTCCTGCAGCCGGAGGTGCCCAGCAGGACAGCACCGGCCGGGCACAGCGCACCACCCGCACACATGGATGGATGGATGGATGGATGGGGGTGGCTGGGTGGGTGGGTCTCCATGCAACTGGGCGACGGGGGCGGGAGCAAAGCCCAGTGCCATGGGGGGGGGTCTGTGCAATGCAAGGCAAGTGCAATGCACTGGGTCGGTGGTGGTGTGCAGGGGGAGAAGAGGCGGCAGGGCATGCAAGCTCCCTCCCTCGCTCGCATCCACCCCGCTGGGCTGCATGGCATGTGCGTGTCCGGGGAGAGGGGCGCCTCGGCTTAGCCCCCCACCCCACCCGCCGCCCCGCCTGGCCGGTCCTTGTGTGCGGCGGGCGCCCTTACTGTGCGGGGGGGCGGCGCAATGCGTGTGCGGAAGGGCGGCCTCCCGGACCCAGGCGGCCCAGGGCTGGCCCAGGAACGCCTCGGGACTGGGCACGGGCCGCTCCAGGGCCGCCATGGCGCCGCCGCCGCCGCCGCCGCTCCTCCGGCAAGAGTCTTCCTCCTCCTCCTCCTCCTCTTCCTCCGTCTCCTCCTCCGCGCCGCTCCTGCCGCCGCCGCCGCTCCTCCTCCCTCCTCCTCCTCCTCCTCCTGGCTGCTTCTTCTTCTTCTTCCCCCGTTCCCTTCGGCACAGGCGAGCGAGGAGCCAGCGAGCGAGGCACGGGCTTCGAGAACGCCGCACGTCATCCTCGGGACGTTCCGCCGCCCACACGGGGGTAGTGTCAGCCCTGGCTTTCCCTATCAGATCGGGCTCCCCGGCCGCCGCCGCCGCCGCCGCCGCGCAGGCGCCGTGCGAGGAGGCGAAGCCGCTGCCCGGAAGAGGGCCGCAGCCTCCTCCCGCCCGAGTCCGCCAGGAGGGGAGGGAGGGGAGGCGCGTCGGGAAAGGGGGCCGCCGCCGCCGCCGCCGCCGCCGCTCGGGGGCGTGGGGAACGGGCAGGGTGGGAGGGAACCGACCCACGCAGTCCAGTGACTAGAAGACCCCCGGTCGGGCTGAGGCGCCGGCTGGACTCTCTCCCCCTCAGCCGCCGCCGCCTCAGGTGGCTCCGCTTCGGAGACCGCGCTGAGGGGACGAGGCTCGGAGAAAGTGACAGAGAGCAGGGGGAGGGGAGGGGAGGGTCGTGGACGGACGAGGCTCCTTCGCCCGCCTCAGCTGCTGTCCCTCGGGCGCGTCTCGGTGCTCGGAGTTTCTCGCCCTCCGTGAGGGAAGCGGGAATCCTGTCAAAAAATCAAACCCCGAAGCCCGGCGCGCGCAGCGTCGCGTTGCGTGACTGGCGGGGGTGGGGGAGGGGGCGAGGAAAGTTTTCCTCAGGCTCTCGCTTCGCAGCGGGGATCGGTGCCTCCGGAGGCGCGGGCCAAAGAGCAGGAGGCTGGCCAGGCAGAGAGGCGCCCTGCTCCTCCGGGGTTCAGAATATCATCCCGACCGCCGGGAGAGCGGAGGGCTCCCTGCAGGGAGATGGGCGCTCTCTGCAGTAAGGAGAGTCCGCTTCTTCGGAGCGCTTCCTCGCTGGCGTGGTTTTGGGTTTGGGTAAACGAGGATCATGGCCACTGGTCCCATCGCCTCCTGGCAAATAGAAGGGGAAGAAATGGAAGCAGTGAGAGATTTTACTTTCTTGGGCTCCATGATCACTGCAGATGGTGACAGCAGCCACGAAATTAAAAGACGCCTGCTTCTTGGGAGAAAAGCAGTGACAAACCTAGACAGCATCTTAAAAAGCAGAGACATCACCTTGCCGACAAAGGTCCGTATAGTTAAAGCCATGGTTTTCCCGGTAGTGATGTATGGAAGTGAGAGCTGGACCATAAAGAAGGCTGATCACCGAAGAATGGATGCTTTTGAATTCTGGTGCTGGAGGAGACTCTTGAGAGTCCCATGGACTGCAAGAAGATCAAACCTCTCCATTCTGAAGGAAATCAGCCCGGAGTGCTCACTGGAAGGACAGATCCTGAAGCTGAGGCTCCAAGACTTTGGCCACCTCATGAGAAGAGAAGACTCCCTGGAAAAGACCCTGATGTTGGGAAAGATGGAGGGCAGAAGGAGAAGGGGATGACAGAGGACGAGATGGTGGGAACAAACTGCGGGAGGCAGTGGAGGACAGGGGTGCCTGGCGTGCTCTGGTCCATGGGGTCACAAAGAGTCGGACACGACTAAATGACTAAACAACAAAACAAAGGACTGGGATGAAGGTAAAATGCAGTCTGGAGTGAGGGGCGTGGGCATAGCCAAGATTTATGGGGGTTTTTTGGGGGGGACAGAACCTCAGTAAGTAAGTAAGTAAGTAAGTAAGTAAGTAAGTAAGATTGGGGAGGGGGGCAGCTGCCCCTCCTTGTCCCCCCTGCCATGGTGAGGGGTTGTTATTGTTTCATTAATATTAACCTACAATGCCGCATTAAAATGTGAGGGTTTTTTTGGGGGGGGCTTATTGGGCTGTTATTGATTTTATTTTGATTCTGCATTTTGTGTTTTTGTATTGTGGTTTCATCCCATGAACCATCCTGAGACCTGCAGTTTACAAATTTGAATGAATCAACAAATTTGCTCGTGGGGTTTCATCCTGGGAATGCAGCCCATCTAAAAGAAGGAAAACTCTGTTCCTAAACCTCCACTGCCTTGCAGGACATCTTCAGGAGAAGAACAAGCTAAGGAGTCCCTAAGGTGGTTGGGTGGTCCTGTGAACTTCTGGCAACTCCTGCAGCCAAGCTGGTGCCAAATGTCTTGCTCTGCTTTCCTTTGGACCACATCAGTGAGGCTGAGAGGGGGGTCTTGTTGTCTGGGCAGCCCAGGACCTTCAGACAAGCTGCCCAGGCTTGTACCCAGTTGAGGTCACTCTGGTGCTGCCAGCGTAGTGGTTTGACTTCAGACAAGTCTTTACACTTGGCAACAAAGTCACACTCAAAAAAAAATATTAATGTGTGTTTTTCTTCTTTTTCTTTTAAAGCAGGCCAGAGCTACCAAAAAGCAATTTTGACACCCCAAAATTCCAATGTCATTTTGAAAATGCTCTGATGTGGTCAGTTAAGTAATCATGGCAGTGGATGGAAATGTGTTGAGAATTAGACTGCAGCACTGTTTACACAGGAAGCACCAGGTCAACGGGCCGAGGAAGGAGTGGGGTTTGACCTGTTATGGGTGGAGCTTGGTGAATTTTTGGTGGTTCACTGACTGGAGTCTCTCGCAAATTTGTTGAGATAATTTATTTTCTCAGTGATACTGAAAATCAGTCGGAGCCTGCTGATTAAAATGTACTGGAAGGAAAAGCTGTGTTGGTTTTGTTTTGTTTTTGTGAGTTTTATCTTCAGAAGCAAAGAGCAGTAGGATTTACCAGCTTTTGGGAATGGAAACTAATATTGTAGTTTGCGGCAACTTTTGTTCCTACTGCATTTTCTGTTGACCACTGCTGGACTGCATCTGAGCCCAGTTTCTTCCATACTGGGCTTTCCTTATTTGTATACAATTTCTCTCCCAGAGACTGATTTTCTGAAGTTACTTTCCCCAAGTCTCTATACCCATGTTAAATATTTACTCCTCTTCGACTACTGTCTTTCCTCACCCTCACCGTCTTCCATTTCCCCAATGCATAACCTTCTCACCTGGCCATTGCACAAAAATGGAAGATACTGGAGGGTTTGAATTTAGACTTGTGATATTGCAGTGCATGGGATATACTGGTGTCTGAGAGAAAGACTCAGGAGAGAAAACTCCAGACAGATTTCATGTCCCATGGCACACATTTATTGAAACTTTTATACATGTGGAACAGAAACACAGATATGAGTTTGGCGATTCTGCTGACAAATACTTTGGGACTACAGTGGTACCTCAGGTTACATACGCTTCAGGTTACATACGCTTCAGGTTGAGAACAGAAATTGTGCAGCAGCGGCACAGCGGCAGCAGGAGGCCCCATTAGCTAAAGTGGTGCTTTAGGTTAAGAACAGTTTCAGGTTAAGAACAGACCTCCGGAACGAATTAAGTTCTTAACCCGAGGTACCACTGTATAGCTTTTGAATGGATACGCCTTTTGAATGGACATTTATATCTTGATTTTGCAGGACTTAAAGGAAGCAGAGGAGATGAGAGACATACTAAATTGCATTGGCTGTGCATTTGGTTGTGACAACTTTTTTCTTGCTGTATTTTCTGAAGGATCTGGCTAATTTCATATGCAGCTTAACACACTTGTTTGTTTTCCTGCTTTATTTGTTTGCTATTTGACCAATATGGCATTTGAAAACAACAACAAATTTAGCAGGGACAGTACAGAAAAATGAAGAACTACATAATCTTATCTGATCAACTGCCTGCTGCTTAAGCGTTTTGGAAAATTTCCTTAACACTCAGTTATCTTCCAGGCAACACTTTCAGAGTGCTTGGTAATGTCCATCAGGAAACAAGGTCTGGATAAACACTTCCTACAGGAAATTGCCACTGCCACTTTGGCATTTCCTTCCCTTTATTTGCCCCACCAGCACAAGGGGCTATTTGCCACTTCTATCATCTCTATTGATGCTTCACATGTTTGTGTGGGTGAGGAGCTGGGATGTGATTTGTCTTCCCATACAGATAAATGCTATTTGGATTATGAGTGCTTTTAAATTTTAAAATAGACTGTGTGTGCTATGTTTCCTAATGCTAATCACCTAAAAGGTTAATTTGAAATTAACAGTTTGCCTGGCATTTATTCCATTCGTTATAGCACAATTTTTTAAAATAAAACTAAACCTTTTTTAAATGGAAAAACATGTTCTGCAGAAAAATATAGTTGTAGGACAATGTCCATTCCATATTGCTTTTAATATGCACATTCATATTTATTTTGGTTTGGTTTCTGCTCACAGGGCTTTGAAACATTGCAGAAACTGCAAGTCTTGTTTACTAGAGGCAAAGGTGGGGTGAATATGCACAGCACTGGCAGCAAACCCTCTTTCTCCCTTCAGCTCCTTGTCTTCAGGCTAAAGCTGTGGTAGGAAAACATGATTTCTCTCAACTTGCCAATATCTGAATTTGCCTTTGTTAATACAGACTGTGATTTCAATATAAAACAAGTCTTTCTGTAACATATATGATGTTTTCTGAGTGCAATCAATTAGATATTTTAGTCACATAGAAACATTTCAGGTTTTGCTGAAGCTGAGGTCAGCTGGAGCCTGACAGAGACACTCTGCCTTTTCTTACCCTAGCAGTGCGAAACTTAATCGCTGCCCCATTAAAATGAGCTAACACTGTGTGGAGTCCCTGCTCAGACTGTGCACTACAGCTGTAGCATTCTAATAAGAACGAGCTGTGATTTTAGTTTTGCCTTCAGGCATGGCAGACTGGAGAGAGTTTACCTTTTCAAAATTGGATGCTGTTTCCTGCCCAAAGCTTTTCTTAGTGGATTCAGTAAATGAACAAAGTGCAAACATGCAACCATTTTTGACACCTGTTTTGCTTTGCAAGGAATCAGAGGGGTTGCTAGTGGAGCTGGCTTTCAGTCTTCTGTCCTGATAAAATGAACAGTTTATAACAGTATGAACAAGAGCACAGATGTAATTCTGCAGGAAGATAATCTATTGTCTCTTTAAAATCAGTATGAGGCTTACTCAGAAATTAGTATTATTTGTCTGCTAGCATTTCCTGAGTCTCGGGGAAGGTTGACAACCACATTTCTGGTAAAGTATAAAACCATATTGATTCCCCAAAAGGAATGGATGGTGGTACACAATGTGCAGGAAGAACCAGGAAAACCCCCAGTCCTATTAGCCCAACTCTCACAGGAGGTAGGAATTCTTTAAAAAGTGAAAGGAAGAGACTTTGAAGCATAATTGCCCTAGTCCATGATAAAATGTGGGGAGAGGACATGCTCAGGCCAGAACATGCTTATAAGGTGTAGCAGTTAAGACGATGAGCTTGAAACCCCTAGTTAAAATCTCAGCTCAACCATAAACAGAGACTATGTACACATCATTGTTTACTCTGGCTCCAGCAAAGTACACATGATGTTTGCCATATTCTATAGCTCAGGCATAGGCAAACATGGCCCTCCAGATGTTTTTGGACTACAACTCCCATCATCCCTGACCACTGGTCCTGTTAGCTAGGGATGATGGGAGTTGTAGTCCCAAAACATCTGGAGGGCCGAGTTTGCCTATGCCTGCTATAGCTTCTTGAGAAATACTCAAGAAGTTTGATGTGCTTTCCGTTAGACCAGCTTCCATCCAATTTGATGTTTGATGTGCTTTCCGTTAGACCAGCTTCCATCCAATTTGAAAAAATAAGCTGTGGTTAAGCTGAGGTGTGTGCATTTCAGGCAGTTGTTGCGCATGTGTAGATGACAGCTTCATTGAATTAGAGTTTAGCTCAGGGAAACAAATCAGGTCATTTGCCTCAGGTGAATACATCCCCCTCCCTCTCTGGTGTTGAGCAACGTAAGAATGTGACTTGAAACACCAGGGGGGTGGGGTGGAGAGGACAACCTTACTGTGTTTTAAGCACTAATGTGTACATTGTCAGACTGTGCCATGGACAAGACTTGTTGACTTCAGCCTCTCATCCGTAATATGGACATCAAGCAGTGCCAGTACCAGGCTATTTTGCATCCTAGGCAAGACTAACTATTTGCACCCCTCCAAAGAAAGGCTAACTCCAGTTAAAAAAAAAAAACCTGTAGAAAACAATGAAAAGCACAAGAAACTTCTGAATTTATTCTAAATTGCAAGAATAAGTAACAGAGGTGGTGACCATTTTAAAGGTAAAGGGTAAAGGGACCCCTGACCATTAGGTCCAGTCGTGGCTGACTCTGGGGTTGCGGCGCTCATCTCGCTTTATTGGCTGAGGGAGCCACGTACAGCTTCCGGGTCATGTGGCCAGCATGACTAAGCCGCTTCTGGCGAACCAGAGCAGTGCACGGAAACGCCATTTACCTTCCCGCCGGTGTGGTACCTATTTATCTACTTGCACTTTGACGTGCTTTCGAACTGCTAGGTTGGCAGGAGCAGGGACTGAGCAACGGGAGCTCACCCCTTCGCAGGGATTCGAACCACTGACCTTCTGATCAGCAAGTCCTAGGCTCTGTGGTTTAACCCACAGCGCCACCCGCATCCCTGGTGACTATTTTAGGCATGTCCAATTGACAGGTGATCACCAACGCATAGGGACCCGGAAGAGGGAAGAATGAGGGTGGGGCAGACTTATGTGCACTCACATGCACTCTGTCAACACATGCTGGGGTCGGGAACAGAAACCCCATGTGAGAAATGGTTGTTGCCTGTACAAGAGACTTTGAATACCTTTCTCAAATGCAAAAAAAAATATGTTTTGGCACACAAATAAGTTCAAATAAACTTGTGATTTGTGATGTTAAAATTTAAATTTCTTAAAAGTTCCAATTTCAGGCCCATCAAATTCTCACTTTGCGTGCCTTTTCCTTTGTAAATTTTGTCACCAATTCCTTCGGGTCAAGTGCTGATGCTTGGGCATGTTCAATTGATATAGTTGCCAAGCCACCTAGTCCCTTTTGCAACATGTTAGTTTTTATAAGTTTGAGCTTTGAGAAATTGCATTCAGAATATTAAATAAAGTAAAATATTACCAGAAATTTATAAGCTATAAAAAACCTAATCAGTATCAAACTGTGCCCCTCTGAGGTCTGTGCCCTAGGCAGCTGCCTACATAGCCTAATGATAGCACCGGCACTGAGATAAAGGATAATTATACTGATGACCTTGACTGCAGCACTTCAGTAAAAATTGAAATAGCAAACACAATACTCTTGTAGTTTGGTTAAAAAGAGTTGCCCAATTCAAAGCTGGTGAACACTCAAATAAATGAGGGATTGCCTCTCTTCTCATGTGTCTGTCCACACTTTGAGTCATCAGTGTGAGGTTCTTCTTTGGGTTTCCCCACTGTGTAAGGTACAGTGGGTGGTTACATAGGAAAAGGCATTTTCAGGATGGTACCCCAGCTTTCGAATGCTTCCATCAGAGTGGTTTAGTGGGCACCCACTCTAATTTGGTCCCATGCCAGGCAAATACTTCTTTGTTTCCCCAGGTGTTTTAACTTTGGTTGACCAGCATTATGGCTCCACATTTTGTTTTTCTACTGCTTTTATAGTTTTAAGCTTATTTTATTGTGTTTTTAATATGTTATTGTAAGGTGTCCTTATAATGTGATTGAAGGGTGGGGGGTGTACATCTCACAAGGCAGGAGCAGTCAAGGCAGGTGTTCTTTCTCCTACATATTTCCTCCAGTTCACATGGATAGGTGGATGATAGAAGCAGGGAATGAACAAGCACAGGAATCTGCACCTGCCTTGTTATATCCTCACTCATTGAAAGCTCTATAGGTTCTGAATATTCTCTGGCTTCCCTGTTATTAAGAGATCAGAAGTGTGTCTTAGGATTTTATGCTTTCTTCTCCAGCACCTTCCTTCTCTCCACAGCAAGATATTTGTGCTGCAATGCTAATGTGATATGTAGCAGAATTGCACAATTCTCTTTGCCTAGGATGTGAGAATTCCTTATAGCACTAGATGGCGATATTCCCTAGCTCTCATTGACTATGCAAAAGCCTTTGACTGTGCCGACCACAGCAAACTATGGCAAGTTCTTAACAAAATGGGAGTGCCTGATCACCTCATCTGTCTCCTGCGAAATCTCTATGTGGGACAAGCAGCTACAGTTAGAACTGGATATGGAACAACTGATTGGTTCAAAATTGGGAAAGGAGTACGACATATTGTCTCCCTGTTTATTTAACTTATATGCAGAATTCATCATGTGAAAGGCTGGGCTGGATGAATCCCAAGCCAGAATTAAGATTGCCGGAAGAAATATCAACAACCTCAGATATGCAGTTGACACAGTCTTGATGGCAGAAAGTGAGGAGGTATTAAAGAACCTTTTAATGAGGGTGAAAGAGGAGAGCGCAAAATATGGTCTGAAGCTCAACATCAAAAAAACTAAGGTCGTGGCCACTGGTCCCATCACCTCCTGGCAAATAGAAGGTGAAGAAAGGGAGGCTGTGAGAGATTTTACTTTCTTGGGCTCCATGATCACTGCAGATGGTGACAGCAGTCACGAATTTAAAAGACGCCTGCTTCTTGGGAGAAAAGCGATGACAAACCTAGACAGCATCTTAAAAAGCAGAGGCATCACCTTGCCAACAAAGGTCCATATAGTTAAACTATAGTTTTCCCAGTAGTGATGTACGGAAGTGAGAGCTGGACCATAAAGAAGGCTGATCACCGAAGAATTGATGCTTTTGAATTATGGTGTTGGAGGAGACTCTTGAGAGTCCCATGGACTGCAAGAAGATCAAACCTATCCATTCTTAAGGCAATAAGCCCCAAGTGCTCACTGGAGCACAGATCCTGAAGCTGAGGCTCCAATACTTTGGCCACCTCATGAGAAGAGAAGACTCCCTGGAAAAGACCCTGATGTTGGGAAAGATGGAGGGCACAAGGAGAAGGGGACGACAGAAGACGAGATGGTTGGACAGTGTTCTTGAAGCTACAAACATGAGTTTGACCAACCTGCGGGAGGCAGTGGAAGACAGGGGTCCCTGATCCATGGGGTCATGGATCTCTGGTCCATGGGGTCATGAAGAGTCGGACACGACTAAACAACTAAACAACAACAAGGCAACCTAGTTCTAGTTTTCTCTAGAGCTGTGTGGCAGAGATGCACAGCCCTGGTTTTGTTATTTGTGTACAAAATGATCAGGTACGGCAGACCTGCAGAGGTCAGCAGAGGACAAATTGAAAATAGAAAACGGATTTTCAGGTGCTGTGTGGATGACCCCATGGAATATATCACATCATTGAATCTATCTATCATGGAATCCCTCAATGGTGATTCCCCCACCACCACCACTTTTTTTCATAATCAGGTTAAGAATTGGATTCCTCCAGTTTCCCTTCAGGGATTCTTATTAATAATAAGGGGAAATGAAAAACATGTGCAAAACAACACAAGGCATGGTCCTAAGCATGTTTATTCAAAAGACCACCACTTGCTTATAAATATGTTTCAGAGCCCATTTGTCACAAAAATGTCACTTTCTCTATTTGCGCAAGTATCTTATTTTTTTGAAGGTATGATAGTGTCTCAGTTCAGTTTTTCTATGAAAGAGCTGTGTGTTTAAAGCAACAAATACCCATTTTGTTTAATGGAGCTTCAGCGTAAATTTGTGCCCTAACTAGACTTTCTCTCTTTGGCAGTTTGACAAAGGATTAATGTTTATATTCTACAATTGTGGGGCCAATCCCCTACGCACACACACAAATTTTCCTATACAAAAATAATGTTTGTGTCACAAATGACATGAACCTCACCATGGCCAGCACAAAACAGTTTAGCACCTGAGGCGAACCACAAAATGGTGCTTCCCCACCAGGGAAAACGGGGTGAGTGAAGATCTACAAGAGGAACAAGGGAGGAAGAAAGATCTACATTGGGGACAAGGATAGAAAGTGACCAGCAGTGCCTCCTATCTGCCAAGAGACTAGTGTAGAGGCAATGGGGGGGCCTGCTGAGGAAACAGTCTCTTTCTCACACATACACTGAAACCAATACCCATTCATAACATTTATTACTCATTCATTTCAGAAGAAATGAAATGTTAATAGAGTGAGCCCCATTTAGTTGAGTTTCTCATTCATTCCAATATTAATGCCCACCCCAACATACCCCCTACACCCCAACTAAGTCAACCCTTGAGGAGTTTGAACTTGAGTCTCTTTGTCCTTCTCTAAATACAATACTATATCCATACTTCTGTTACTGGGAAGTCTTGACACCTTCTTGTGTCAAAGTGTATTTATTCAATTTGGCTGTATGTGTAGCACAGATTGATTTACAAAATGTCATTTAGACACAGAGATTTCCAATTCTGTTGTATTTGCTATAATGTATTTCCACTTTTCTTTTTTGAATTTACTATGCATTTTTCTTGGAACAGATCTGCATAGTGGGAAGAGATTATTGACTCTTAGTTTTGCTCAATAATCCTGAGTAACAGTATCTTGCTCCATCTCTAGGTAAATATTGAAACTGCTTCAGGAAAGCAGTGGTGATTTAGTAAAGGACATGCACCTGTCGGATGAAATTTTTGTGCAAGTGCTACTACAGGGCAGGCTGAGAGATCACAAACACTTCTCTAATGCCATAGCAGCACTTAACTGTTAGAATTAATCATTCAGTAAATATTTTGAGAGCATGCTACAAAGCCGTAAAGTGATGAACATACAAAGAAGGCAGGGACGTCTTTCAGGCATGTCATGGCAGCCTCTTGAAGATGGAAGATTAAAGTAGGACTATAAACAAAGTGCTTTAGTTGCTTCCAAGTAAAACAGAGGGAGGGTCTTGCTGATCCCAGTCTACACCCCACTTTGTCAACTGGTGCTTCAGTCTTAGTTTTCCTGCTCCTTCAGCCCCATGAACAGCACAGATTCATTCTCTCAACCCTTGCACAGATCTTCTAGAAAACGGAGATTAAGAAGAGAAGTGGCGCAATGGAGACTGGAAAATGCCCCATTGCTTTGTATAAGACTTGACCCCTTTCTTACGCAAGAACCATCAGAAGCAACACTGTGCTATTAGTGAATCTGGTCAGCCAGCTCTCTTCTGCTCTGTCCATCCATGGGCTTATGTTCCCGAGATACTTTTCCATCTGCATCTGGCAGTGGCTTGATGCTTCCACTTTCCAAAGGCTCATTCCTGTTATCAAGTCACACATAAAAAGAGCTCTGGTGAATCAGATCAGATATCAAGTTCTCCTGGTCTTGCTCCTCAGCAGCTGGTCAGTAGCATGCTGAATCTGATTTACAACAAGGGATAGAAGAACCCGTCAGTTTCTCTAAGATCCTCATTTTCCCAAGCTTACGTTTGCAGCATATCCCACATCAGTTTGAGATTTTATTATCCACTCTTCATGAGCAGGTTTCAGAGTGGGTTACAACAATGTTAAAATTCAGAATAAAAATACTTAAATTGTTACATTCACAAGAATAGGGTGGGCCCTGAAAACACACATTTCAGGTGTCGAAGGCCAAGGTAAAGGAAGTGCACCTTCAGCATTTGCCAAAATCTCGTACATCATAGTGTAATCATTTACCTGGAAGACTGGAGATAATTTTTGATTGTTATTCTAGGAACATTTTATCCATTATAAAACTTGATGGAATCTTCTTTGCAGGGAGTGAAAAATATAGGCTGCAATCCTGACCCCATTTACCTGGGAGTAAGGACTTACGTCTTAGTAGACATGGGTTCAGATCATGTGTGGAGGAAACCCACTTAATAAAGCAGGAAAAGCTGTTCCTTGCCAAAGAACGAAGAGATAACACATTCTGGGAACCAGATCTTTGCTGCCACTGTAAAGTTGTTTTCTTCTTCATCATCATCATTTAAAAATCCAGCCGTGCTACAATGCTGTTCAACACTACTAATGTCAGACCAAGCTTTTATTTTATTTCCTTGTGGGAACATAACATCGTTGAAAAACTTCGGCATGAGTTTCTGTACATAGAAACCTCACAGTTTCTGTAAACCTATTTAAGCAGCTCTGTTTCCTTTGTGCCATTTGCTACTTCAAATAGACATTTGTGTATTTGCCAATCTCATCAGCTCAGGAGGCTGAGCAATTATACAGCAGTATGTAAACGAGTCAGTAAATAAACTGTAAGTACTGCAGCCTGCCAAATAGTTTAGTTGCCTTTCTTGTATGTCAAGATAAATCCAGATCTAATTGCTCGCAGCATAAATCTCTTCTCAGGGCACAGATCAGGTCCATGTGTCGGGGAGAATTCTGCACAGCGAGTTCTGATGTCCTATTTTGCTACTTCCCCTTTCACTGTCTGTTCTGGTGGGGAGAGGAAGAGAGATTACACATCCTGTTAAATTTAAAGAACAGCAGGATCAGAATAAACACCAAGTCTTGTTACCTGCTATATGCTGGGTTAATTTGGACTGTCATGTTTGATCAAGAATGTAATAAAAATTAACCCTTCTGTGAATAGTGCGAAGACTTACCTCTATTAAATTTATTCATCCATGAAGAAGCGCTGAGATAGACATGTGGAAATTTAAAGGCAGCGTGATTTTCTAAGTTCACATTTAAGAAAGGAAGCCAAGAGCTCTATCCCTGGAGTTCTTCGTTTGACCTTTCTTCAAGGCATGTCTAGCTGCGTCTACGGCCTCTTTTCAAATTCTCTGGTTGGATCCTTCCTTATATTCAAGTCCTACAATCTTCCTAGCCCAAGCCTAGAATTAAGATTCAACAAAGAATATGGAAAGAGTTGCAAGAATGGGGGGAAATCTTGAGGAACAAAAGATATCTAGATACTAAATTGTACATTCCAGAATTAAGCTATACCTATACTTGATCACGAAGGGACGCGGGTGGCGCTGTGGGTTAAACCACAGAGCCTAGGGCTTGCCAATCAGAAGGTTGGTGGTTCGAATCCCCGCGACGGGGTGAGCTCCCGTTGCTCGGTCCCTGCTCCTGCCAACTTAGCAGTTTGAAAGCACATCAAAGTGCAAGTAGATAAATAGGTACCGCTCCAGCAGGAAGGTAAACGGCGTTTCCATGTGCTGCTCTGGTTCACCAGAAGCGGCTTAGTCATGCTGGCCACATGACCCGGAAGCTGTACGCCGGCTCCCTCGGCCAATAAAGCGAGATGAGTGCCGCAACCCCAGAGTTGGCCGCGACTGGACCGAATGGTCAGGGGTCCCTTTACCTTTACCTATACTTGATCACTCAGATTTAGTCCTATGAGGAAACAACAACAACACTGCGCTAAATGGACCACTGATCTGGATTGGTATGAGGCAAGTGTAGTTTACTGGTAACAGCTACAATTCCCAGCCCCTTCAGTAAACCTCAGTTCCAAGCATTCTTTAGGGGAAGCCTTGTTAATGAGACCTGTGAACTATTAGAATACTCTTCCCATCCACTGCCTACATTGTAAAGCACTGAGGTTCTTGCCTAATACCACTGATAAAAGGCATTAAGTGAACCATGGTTAGGCTGTATTTGTATAACCGTTTAAATGGGAAAAAATACCTCCATTACTTAATTATGAAATAAAACATGCAGTAAAGAACTTCATGCATTTGTTCATGTTGTCAGCCACCTTGAGCATGGTTTGAACTGTGGAAGGGTGGAATACAAATATATGAATGTATGTCTGTTTTGGGGAATCTATTCTATCACTGTTTTTTTCAAAAGCACTTTCTTCATCTGTGAAATCCTTCATATACCCCAGAAAGAGAAGAAATAGATAGTGGTATAAAATATACAACCCCCCCCCATAAATTCTCTTATTTATTACAGTTGCCCATGCCAATCTGATTTTAAACCATTGCCACCAGCAGTACATAAACTCAGCATTGAGATTACCCAACATTTCAATACTCCAAATTAATATTATAGATTTTATTTATCCTGTTGGCATTAAATACTTATAAGAACCATCAAAAATCTTTTTAAAAGCTATAATAATGATAAGCATAAATAAAACTGATTCTGTAAGCCTGTTTTAGTAGAACCATATCTTACATTCCCAGTTTTTGCCATGTGATTTTCTCCATGTTGTTTAAGATTGAAAAGAGGCCATTGAGATAATCAATTCTGACTACCTGTAAACTTTCTAAAATCTTCTGCCCTCCTCCTTTCATTACTACTCTATGAGGATCACTAACTTTGCGATGGATTGTTATCAGTGAGCCATTCACAAGATGGTAAACAGACTGATGTTTTAGAAACTCTCCTAGCTACAGCAGAATCTATGTTTGATTTGTCACTTCTCCATGATAAGGAAGAAATTGAGCAATGAGATTGAAGTAGGCTAGGAGAAAGATATCTCAGTTTGATCATGGATGGCCACATTCAAAGAAAGACTCAGGACATGCTGTGCTTTTGCCTCCTTCTTTTGTTAGGAGAAATATATGGTAAGGACATAATTTTATTCATAGATTAAATACGGAACACTATTTTGATTGTTCTCAGTAAATCTTTAATATTCTGGTAATCAGTAGACCCAGTGGCGTAGCATGGGGGGTGCAAGGGGGGCCGGCCGCACCGGGCGCAACATCTGGGGTTAGGGCAAATCCACGGGTTAGGGGGCGCAAATTACTTGCCTTGCCCCGGGTGCTGACAACCCACGCTACTCCACTGAGTAGACCAAAGCCCAGTCTTTCAGGGTCTCTCTTTGATTTTCTTCTATGAAGGGAATGTACTAAATATCTTTTTAACAGTTAAGGCTTAATTGGTAATTGATGGGGTTCACTCTCTCTTCCCTGACTGTGACCCCTCCCTCAATTGCGAGGCTGTTTTCAAGTCTAATTGCTTTCCCTGGGACAGGCAGGGAAGTGAAGCCACAGACGGAATGGCTAGGTCTTGCAGACCACTTCTTGAATTAAGCTATAACTAATCAGTGTACAAAATATTTTTGCTTCATATTCTTGCTTAAGAACATAAGACCGTGCCTTTTTGAATCAGGTCAAGGCCCACCACAGACAGTGTTCTCTGAAAGGACATCAGCAGGTGCTAGGTGATTCACCATAAATTTGTCGGTGGCACCCTAAAGATGCAATCCAGTTTCTGCCCATCCTAAACTAGACAGTGACTTCCTAGTGGTTTTGCTATGGACTTATAGCAATTGCAAACATGGGAAGTAAAGATGGATGCATTGCTTACTGGGAATGACCTTGTTATAGGATGTGGGGTGTAAGATCAATGCAGCTCACAGTGTTGACTGTAGACTAGAGGAAAATGAATGTGATAAGAAGTACTTCATACCCCCCCCTCATGTGTGTGTGTATGTGTGTGTGTTTTAAATGTTAGTAAATGAATTTCTTTTTTAAAAAAATATTTGGGGATGACTAACTGACTTATTTGCTTTTACATGGGGATTGATTGCATGATTTCCCCTCTATTTGCTGTTGATATTGATTTTATTGTTGCTATAATTATATTAGCTGTTTGATATAGATTATTTAGAAAGGCCATTTGACTAGATGCAGCATTTAGGTTGCACAAAACAACATTTTATTCTAGAATCAATGGAGACTGAGTATTTTTACTGCCCTATGTAGTACGCACATGATTTAGATCTGTTGCATATTATTTGCCCCTGAAAAGCACTTATTGATAAACTGGTTTCATTGATTCCAAAAATAAAAGCTCATTGTATATTGATTCTGTATTACCCAACAATGTGTGCATTTGAAAATAGATGTAGGCAGTCCCAGCAATGTGTCTGTGTGTGTGTGTATGTGTATGTGTGTGTGTGTGTGCGTCCTCACCTGCACAATGATATTGTAGGTGGGCATATACCAAGATCGCAAGCACCACTTCACTCACCTGGGACATCTCCAGGGAGGAAAATACGTGGGTAACCTAATCAAGGGAAAGGTTTTCAAAGGCACATCAAATAACCATGTCCACTTTTGTGGACAGCAGGATCTAGAATCTATATGGATTGAAAGCAGCATATTGAACATAAGCATGAATGATGTGGATTGAGAAAAACTACATTTTTGTGCTATGAATGGGTTAATGTTTTTGCAGCCATAAAGCTTAAGGTAGACAGATGGATATAGTTAGAAAGCAAAGTGGTTTCTATTTCATGGGAAGATACTGTTAAGACAAAGTGTACGTTGTTGACCAATCTGCACTTAAAAATAATATTTCTGAACAATATATGCTTTGATTCTCTGTAATCTGCAGGGGGAAGAACACTGAGTTTTTCTGGCTTACCTGATACAGCCAATGTAACAGAAAATTCTCCAGCTGGTACTGTGGTGTATACTTTCAGTGTTGATTTAACCCCAAATGTTTCACTGGCAAGCGGATATCCTAAAATAATAAACTCAAACCCACTCACACAAGCTTTTGAGATCAACCCTAGATCTACAATTCCGTACCAGGTAAATGTTTGCTTAGTCTCAAAATCTTGCCCGTCAGATTCTGGTGGAGGAGGATACTGTTATAACATCAATAACTTGTTTTCCTTTAATAATAAAATGTTGAATCTAATATCTCAGTGAAACCAGTGCAAAGTAGAGTGTTGTTTAAATATATTTCCCTATAAACATAAAATGTAAGGCTGTCATCCCACAGCCCTCATTAGAGGATTTGTAATGCCTCGTCACCATCCTGATTTTGCATGAAGTCGGTGTGGAGGATGTTATGTACTGAAGTTCTCACCCTGGGCCAGCAGGGGGATACTGTAGATAGTTATGCAAATAAGGGATCGAAAGTGACGTTCAGTGATTGGATAGTTTTAGAAAATTGTTACAGTTACGTTGTACTGGAGCTCTATATAAGCAGGCTGACTGAACCCTTCAGTTCAGTTCTGTTCTGGCCTGTGAATAAACAAGAGCTGTTTGAAGAATCGCTGTGTCGTCTAATATGTTCACCCACAACTTAAAAGAGGAGAGAAAAAGAGAAGGCAGGTTGCACAACACCAGTGGCCCTGGCAGAGGTGGGTTTAGGGCAGTGGAACCAGTTCCCCCACAAGGGGCACCTTCCCCCCTCCTTCGCAAAGCCTAGTAAGCATTGGGTTTGGGGTAGAACGTGTGAGGGCTCTGACAGGGTTCTAGGGTCTTCCTGCCTCCTTCTCAAAGCTTGACACCTCCCTTACCCAGCTTTGGGAAAGGCACCTTGAGGGCTGTGGGGGTGTGGCATCCATTTCTGGCCTCACATGGAGCGCCATGTTACCAAGGTCTGCTGCTGATGGGAGCAAGAAGGGAGACACACTGACAGGGTGAAATTGGTAATTTTAAACAATGGCATAAGTTTGCAGAGCAGGGATGACGGGAGCAGAGGGGGAAATGGTGGTTTTAAAAGGTGGCAGAAATTTTAGTAAACAAAGTACTTATTCCATAAAAGAAAACCCTCATGAAAGCGGAAACATTGTGGAGTTTGATAAAAGGAAACATTCTTTTTATATGCTCTAATTTTGTACTATAAGGGAGATTTAAACACATAACTGTAGATCTGGGTCAAGTTAGATGCAATCAGTGCCCAGTGAAATAAGTGTAAAAAGTTAGTAATGACTTGACCTGAGGCCCAGTGTGGTCTAGCGGTTAGACAGTGTCAATCACTCGGTTGTGAAGCTCACTAGTCACCACCTCTCAGCTTAAGCTATCCCACACAGAAGAAGTGAGGGAGGACTATATAAGTTATCTTGAGCTTTTTGGAGGAAAGAAGGGATATAAATGTATCAAATAATCTTCTTTGGCGATCACTCATAGCTGAGTAAGGTTGTCTTCCATAAACATGGTTTTAACAGTAGAGGCCAATTCTGGATCCACACGTCGTTCCACAGTGGGGACATAGGTTTCTGGATAGGAGTTGATCATGGTGAGGGTTTACCAAGCGTGCCTTCCTCTTAGCACGTTTCTCCCTTGTGTCCTGAGTTCGAGTGTCTTCAAAGCCCATGACACCTTTGGTAAAGGCTGTTCTCCAATTGGAGCACTCGCAGGCCGGTGTTTCCCAGTTGTCGGTGTTTATACTACATTTTTAAAGATTTGCCTTGAGAGAGTCTTTAAACCTCTTTTGTTGACCACCAGCATTACACTTTCCATTTTTATATCAAATAATAATTAACATGAGAACCATCGATTTCATTAGGAACTAATTGCAACTCACTTATTCTGGGTCTAACCCAATGTTTGCTAATAATTACTCATTTTTATTTTAGGTTGTTACCACTGGAAACCCTGTTCCAGATTATGAAGCTATGCCACATCGATTTGAATTACAGATCCTTGTTTATGACGAAGCTGGGGCAAATGACCTACAAATACTGACAATCCAAATGCTGGATATACCTGAACCTCCAATGTTTCTAGGCAATCTGAAATATCAAAGTAAGTCATTTGCTTGAAATAAAAAGAGTGTTTACTATACTACTGATAGCTCAGGTCCACTGGAAGAAGACTTCACCTACACCTGAAAAACGTTACTATTAGACTTGTAATAGTAAAAATTTCCCCTGCCTTCACCCCCATAATGTTTCCACTGATCTGGTGGCTCCCCTCTTCATTCTGTTGAATGGGGCCTTGGACATCTGCCCCAAAGTCCCAGTCTGAAGGCACCACTAGGTTTGCATCTGCCTTGTGACTGGAAGGGAGCACACCTGCAGGCAGTGATTCATGGGCATTGCTGACCCAAGGCATTTTGCTGCATGAGACGACGGACGCCACCTTGAGTTCCTTGGAGGAAAGATGATATATAAATAAAATAATGATTTTAAAACACTATCTCTCCATTCTATGTGCAGAAGCTGATTGGATTGGCAATTGAATGCTATTTCAATGCTGATAGTAACAGGATAGCACACCTGATGGCTGCCGCCAGGTTTCAGAGGGCTGGGGGGAGGCGTCCAAACAGGCCATGCATCTCACACAGCTCTATCCTCCTAAAGATGGGGTGGTCAGAGGCTCAGGGGGAACAGCCAGTGGGTTCACAGTGCTGGCCCCCCAGCATCTCCTGCTGAATGTGGTCTGGGCCAGCTCACACATGGAGTGGGCTGAAGCAGCCACCTTGATTGGCAGAATCCTACGGGGTGCCCATCCCCCACCATCACTGGGGGTTGCACGCCAGTGACTTCTTCCAGTGAGATCTCACAAGTTCTCATGAGATCTCACCAGAAGCCACCTGCAAAATGCTGCAAAATAATTGCCAAACCTTGGCACTGGTTTGGAGTGAATTAGACAATGTTGGGTTCTTGGGTGATACCAATGACCCCTGTTTTAAATATCATTTACTTAGTTTTTTTGGGGGGTGCTTCAAAATGTGGGATTTTCACTGTAAAACTTTGGCACAGGTTTGGGGGGGTCCCAAATGTTGGGGTTTGTGCTTAATGAAGGGCAGCACCTTCCTGTTTTGCCTCAGGCAGTGAAACAGTAAGGGCCACCGCTGAAGGTGGTCATTTCATTCTGCCTAATGGTAGTGCTGGTCCTGTTCATGGAAATACACTTCTCTCTGAAGGCAAGCAAGGGATCTCCACATTGGGAGTTTTTCACCTGCTTTCACACAGTCCAAAACCATGTGGTTTGAACATTTGGAGTAGGTGAGGTGTCATGCCAACGGTACCCACTTCCAGCTTCCACAGATTCTGTATGTATGGAACCTGTGTACAGGGGTGTCGCAAGGGGTGGAGTGGGGATGCAGTCTGCCCCAGGTGTCATGCCTGGGGGGGAGGGGTGACTAAATCCCCCCGGGCGGATCGGTTTGGCGGTGCTCACACCCTCAGCAAGCAGATTTTCCTGATTGTTGTGAAAATCCACCTGCTGATCACGCAAATACACCCAGCGGGCGGCACTGGCCGCAGGGGATGTACCCCACAGCAGGCAGTGCTCGCATCCCCGGCGGCCAGCGCCACGCACTGGGCATATTCACATGATTGATGGGCAGCGCTGGCACCCCCAGGAGGATTGGCGTGTCCCCATGGGCGGATTGCCCCGCCCCCGGGTGCACATCATGTTTGCCACTCCAGGTGCCCAAGCGGCTTCCTACGCCACTTCCTATGTACATTTGCATGTATGGTCTTACTCTGAATTAATCATTGGGTAGAAACAGCATACAAACTTAAGGAATGCTCTCCCTGCTTAAATACGGGAGGCCCCATCTGGCACTCCCTTGATGTCTGTGCTGAGTCTTCTGTTTTAATTGCTGTGCTGTTTTAATGGGATTGTTTTAGTGCACATTTTAATTATGGAAGTTTATATTTTAGTCTTTTAAGGGAAATGTTTTATTTTGTATTTTAATTATGGAGATTTATATTTTAGTGTTTGTGTAATTGGTTTTTATGCTTGCAAACTGCTTAGAAGCCTATTTTTTGCATTAAGCAGTGAATAAATTAATTAATTTGCATTGCTAATGACCATGTAAAAAGTGAAAGAGAGAGCAAGTAAGATCTCCCTCTTCCTCGTCCTCCTCCTCCACGCATCCAGCCTACATGGTTTTGCCCAGCATGCCGGCATTAAGCCAACAGTTTGATTGGAAGTTAGGTAATGTCTGAACAGTGAATCAAGCAGATGCATCAGACCACATCCTTTCAGTGAGCACTTCAGGCACACAAGAATAGTCTATTGTCATTTGCTCAGTTGGTCAGAGCATGGAGCTGAAAATGCCAAGGCTGTAGGTTCCATCCCCGCTGCATATTCCTGCATTGCAGGGGGTCAGACTAGATGATCCTCGAGGATCCCTTCCGACTCTACAAACCTAGACTCTAGGACCTATGCTTTAAATTAATTGGGGTTTTTTAATGTTATGTTCTTGTTAGAACCTCCCTCCAGTTCTGCTGATGCTTACTAGAGACTGGTGGCATTTATGTAACATTTAGAACACTGGAAAATATCAGAATGAGCACATAGTACAACAGTTTCTTTTACACTTACATGCTTCTGTTTTCTCTCTCAGCTGGAGGTGCAGTAAACCAATGCTTACTTCTGAGTAAACATGCATAGGCTTCAGAGCCAGCGTAAAAGCACATTGGTGGACCCTCGAGCATGGCACTGCTGATTGGTCCCTGGCCAGAGCCAACCTGACCTGCATTGCTGCCACCCACCATTGTGCTGCTGCCATTGTACTTTGCTGCTACCTCCACAAATCACCCCCCTCCATTTCTCAGTAGGCATTGGGCGGCAACAGCTCATGAAGATGGGAGCCAGTCTGACACTTGGCCATTCTATGGCATCTTACTCATCAAGCACTGCATTTTGAGCAATCTATGTAGAGCATTATATTTTAGGCTATCTAAGGTTGCAGTTGGTCACCATAGATCAGAGAGGTGTGTCAGATCAGCTCCCATTCCAGAGTGCTGCTACCAGCCAGGGATATGTCCAAGGAAGATGGGTGACTAGTGGTCCCAGTATGCAGCAGCACCAAGTAGGAGGTCCCAATGTGGCGGTTGGCAGCTGCAATACTGCACAGGAGCCCTGGTCAGGGTGGAAAGGGTAGGGATGATGGGCCCTTCTAAGCCCCAGGTGACCAACCATGATAGCCCTTGAAATCTGGGCCCTGATAGGATGGTTCTTGTTAAGTTGTGGACGAACATATCAGACGACACAGCGATTCTTCCAAAGCAGCTCTTTATTTGTAAGCTGGAGCAGAACTGAACTGAGGAGCTCAGTCAGCCTGCTTATATAGAGCTCCACTAGAATGCAACAGTAACCATTTTCTGTAACTAGCCAATCACTGAACGTCACTTTCGATCCTTCATTTGCATACAAACTATCCAATCACTGAACGTCACTTTTGATCCTTCATTTGCATAACTCTCTACAGTATCCCCCTGCTGGCCCAGGGTGAGAACTTCAGTACATAACAGTTCTGTTAGTGATCCTTCACATGAATGAACTCTGCAAGGAGGGTGCAATTTTTGAGTATAGCTTGACATCCAGTGTCCTTTACACTGCATCTTAAAGCTGCATTTCCATAAACGCTTAACAGACTTCTTAAATGAAGCAGCAAGCTTTGCAAGCATTTTAAAAGCCCTTTATTGTGTTACATCTGAAAGATACACAGGGTATTATATAGGCATCAAGTCATAATGTGTTCAGGCCTACTTACCTATATGCTTGCATAATATCTTCATAACCTCTTTAATTTAATGCACATTATACTTTCATCTCCACAGCTGTTACGATCTACCAATTTGAAGGAGAACCAAGTGGAAACATATACCAAATTAATGTAGACACTCCTGTAAAGGTAAGTCAATGTGAGTTTAATTTTAGAAAATAATGTTCTAGGAAATACAAGTTAAAACTCTTCTCAACTGAATTCAGTAATCAGAAATGATCAAATGCCACACAGCATATCTGAAACTTATTGCACTGAAGCATTGAAGTCTTTGACATTGATTGACTGAGTTACTGTGATGACAAGCTGGGTGGAGGAACAACATTAAAAGCGACAATGGTCACAGTCCAGCTTTGGTGAGTAGGGATAATTTCAGTTTGATGGGGATTAAGATATCACACAGAAAACTAGACTGAGTAAAAAAAAAGGTTCATTTTTTCAGATGTGTCCACATTACATTACAATTTTTCCTCTTGATAGTAGCTGGAAGATTTCCAGGTGTTGGGAAGTAACAACGTCTTCTTTTTAAAAAAGATTGTTAAATTCATTTTATAAAGTGTATTTTATAATGAGAAACATTATAACAACAGATTAAAATTAAAAGAGGAAAAGCAAACCGTAAAATAGATGCATAGAACAAGTAAGGAAAATAACTTATGAGCTAATATGCTTGGGTATAGTCTATAGTGCATTGCTCTGACTGGGGGGGGGAATGACCCATAATAATAGGCTTTTAAGGAGATAAACTGACTCTGATACACTTAAGTCTATCTGGTTTCCATTTTTGTAAACACCTGCAAAAGAACCTCCAGAAGAAATTTCAGAACTGATTTATGTGGCATGCAATGGAAGGTGAGAGTGGGAATTTCTGTTGCACAAATGGAAATCCTTGCATTGATGAAACAAATTGGTTGGATCCTGCCCATTGTCTTAGTTCAGCCAAGATGTTGTCAGCGTTTTCTGACTTCCCAGAATACAGACAGAGAGACATATTTGCCCTCAAGAATACCATTAAGGCCTGCTTAAACTATGATAGGGTTGCCATATTTCAAACAGTGACAATCAGGACAGAAAAGTTATTAAGCTTTTTTGGCAAAGTTGTTGAGCTATTTTTATGAAAAATTGGCAAAAACAGCACAGCCGACATGGGCTGCCATACATCCGGATTTTCCCTGGACATTTTTCCGATTTCCGCACAGACACTGGATTCCGGATATGTTCGGGAAATCCTGGCTGTATGGCAACCCTAAACTATTAGTCAGTTTCTTGACCTAAGTTTGTTTCTACTCCATACTGAAACATTACCTAAGTAACATAACTAAGAATGAGTTTTTGCAGGACACACAACTGTATATTAGGACCACATGCTTCTTTGCTTTGTTGTTGTTTAGTCATATCTGACTCTTCGTGACCCCATAGACCAGAGCACGCCAGGCACTCCTGTCTTCCACTACCTCCCGCAGTTTGGTCAAACTCATGCTGGTAGCTTCGAGAACACTATCCAACCATCTTGTCCTCTGTCGTCCCCTTCTTGTGCCCTCAATCTTTCCCAACATCAGGGTCTTTTCCAGGGAGTCTTGTCTTCTCACGAGGTGGCCAAAGTACTGGAGCCTCAGCTTCAGGATCTGTCCTTCCAGTGAGCACTCAGGGTTGATTTCCTTAAGAATGGATAGGTTTGATCTTCTTGCAGTCCATGGGACTCTCAAGAGTCTCCTGCAGTACCATAATTCAAAAGCATCAATTCTTTGGCAATCAGCCTTCTTTATGGTCCAGCTCTCACTTCCATACATCACTACTGGGAAAACCATAGCTTTAACTATACGGACCTTTGTTGGCAAGGTGATGTCTATGCTTGCCGTGGTGAAGGGGCTTGAATAACCCAGAGAAGCTATGAACTATGCCGTGCAGGGCATCCAAGATGGACAGGTCAGAGTGGAGAGTTTTGACCAAACGTAATCCACCTGGAGCAGTTCAGCCACTTCAGTATCCCTGCCAAGAAAACTCCATGGACAAAGACAACAGGCTTCTTTGCTTACCTCTTTACAAAGGATGTGTTTTGGTGCTCCTTGGAATTCTTAGCGCATCAGCTTCTTTCCCTGCCCATCTCATGAGGGTTTGATGTTATTGTTTCTGTCTCGGAAGCAGGAGTTATCCCATGTGGGATTGTGTGAAGTTGATATTGGTTGTGGTTTTTTTTTACTGTACAGTTCTGAGTATCTATTTTAATAATTTATATATTGCTTAATACAACAGTTTTTATGTGGTGTACAGTATGTGTGAAGATAAGATGTTGCGCATGTGAAAAATAATTAGGGTTAAAATAGAACGAAGGTGATGACATAACGCAGTAGGACAAAGGCAGAGATTAGGTATAACCTGGTGAGACTGTCCAGGCTAATTGCTGGAGGAATTATAGCTCTGCAGCATTTCCTATAAAGAAAACAGGGAGTGTGTTACCAAATGGAGCACAATTTACTAGCCATTTGCATCTCTCTGATTCATAATGCACAACAAAGCAGTACTGTGATCTCCCAATTTGTGTCATTTATTTCAGTATTCCATGACCCCAGCATCACCACTGTTCTCTATTTCTGGAACTGGAACCATTTCTTCCTTGAAGGTATTTGATTATGAGAAAGATCCACATAGGTGAGTACGTATTATGTAGGTAGTCCCTAAACGAGCACCTAACTTGGCTTTTTTAATCGATGATTGTTAGCAGAGAAGAGATCTGTCGTATGGAACCCACAAAGTGACATTTTGGGTGTTTTGGTTTTACAGCTATATGTTAAACATTACGGCAACAGACCACCTTGGTCGGAATACCAGTGGGACTCTGATAGTCACTATCATAAACAAGAATGATGAACAACCTTATTTTACCATGTAAGTGAAAAATTTTAGGTGTATCAAAACAGTGTGTTTTGGCTTTATAAGTGGATGGCAGCTCACACAAACCACTTCACGCATAGCTGGGATAGATGAGTCTAAGCTCTGTCCTGCCTGTGATCACCTCATTACCACCACCACATTCAACCACCATCAGAAGGAGCTCTACCTATGTACATCTGTACATACATAGAACTCCTTTTGATATCCACTGAAAGTGTGAACGGTTGGAGTGAGGTGGTGGGTGGATGTGACTAGACGCCCTTTGCTCCTTCTGTGAATTCTTTCAATACGGAGGAGGCATCTGGAAATGTCCCCTTTTGGTGTTAATGATCCATGAGTTTTGGATGGTTCCAACACAGTGATTAACAAATTTGAGTTTTCTGCTCAATATTTGGCAGGTTATTTCAGTTCAGCATGTCAGGGTCAAACAGATTCAAGACTGAATATTCCAGATATTATTATTATTATTATTATTATTATTATTATTATTATTATTATTCATTTGTTGTTGTTGTTGTTGTTACTTTAAAGCAGCTGTGAGGCATTCTTATTTTTATCAGAAAAGTGACACCGAATTCTATACAGTGGTACCTCGGGTTACATACGCTTCAGGTTACATACCCTTCATGCGGCAGCGGCGCGGTGGCAGCGGGAGGCCCCATTAGCTAAAGTGGTGCTTCAGGTTAAGAACAGTTTCAGGTTAAGAACGGACCTCCGGAACGAATTAAGTACGTAACCAGAGGTACCACTGTATTTGTGTTTACATATTGTCAGGGAACTGCCATCAGGGCCGGAGGGAGAGAGCGGGCTCCAGAGGGATTCCAGAGAGCGTCCCGGGATGGGGAGAGGCAGCCCATCTTCTGGGGAAGAGAATCAGCGTAGCACCAGTGGAGAAGGGGGGCAGATGGGGGAATCGGCGAGGCGGTCCCATGACTCCTTGCCGGGGACCAGCGGGGAGAGTGAGGGTCCTCCGCTGCCTACACCCTCCTTGCGCAGAAGGCTTCCGCGCAGGGAGAGTAGGAGGAGACTAGGCGTCAAAGAGCTTCTTTGCTGGAAGAAGTTCAAGAAACGCCCACTGACGGATTCTGCCAGCGTTTGAGACAGCCACGGGTGAGTGGCTGTCCGGACAGAAAAGGTTCACTCAGGCAAACCAGCCAGGTGTTGGCACCGGCTTACGCACGAGCAACCCCTAGAACCATTACACATATATTGACAATGATTAGCATGTGGGACACTAGACAGTGATTCACATGTGGGACACTAGACAGTGATTTTCACCAAACAATTTTTTTTGTCCGGTCACGATGCTAGGACATACCATATGGGATAGTGTTGTGGGTGTGTCATTTAGTGTGGCACAAAAGTTACTTTGAGGTGTAAAACCACTTCATAAATGCAGCTTGGGAGTGGGCTTCTCATGTTAAAGTGTTCCATGGCACCCTGGGGAGCCTTGAATGATGGTCAGAGGAGGTGCCGCAGACAACACTGGCCTCTGTCCCTCTTTCCTTCGCTGCTTCCTCTGATGCCCTCTTGCGTCTCTGCCTCCCAAAGGCTTGCACAGCCTTTTGTTGCAGCAGCCCTGGGATCCACCTGGCTCTGGCAGGATCAAGGTCAGCTTATTATCATACTTTTTGTCTAAGGCACTCAAGGTAGTGGTCATGAACCTTCACAACAACTCTGTGAGGTAGGTTAGGCTGAGAAATAATGACTGGCTCAAGGTCACCTATTGAAGTTCACACCTGTCACACTAAAGAGACAATAATCTAGAGTCTAGATATTTTTAACCCAAGATGCCAGTTCTCTTTTATACAAGGAAGAGCTGCTCAAACCCGCACATTTGTGGCTTCATTTTCTACAACAGGAAACAAAGAGCTTTCAGTATTCTAGAAGAAAGTCTACCAGGAGACATGGTTGCCAATGTAACAGCTAAGGATCCGGATGATGAGGAAGGTGTTAGTAGTCTTCGCTTCAGCATCAATAATCCTGAAGGGATTCCTTCTTTCTCCATAGATGCAGGTCAGCATTTCATTTTACAGATTCCTGAAGGATTTGGAATGGCAAGAAACATTGTGGGCTACGGAAAGCAAGTTCACCGAGTAAATGTTGAAGGAACTGAGCTTGCTTGGCCTGGAGAAGAGAAGACAAGAGGAGGGTCATGATATCACCTTTCAAATATCTGAAGGGCTGGCATAAAGTAAAGTAAAGGGACCCCTGACCATTAGGTCCAGTCGTGAGCGACTCTGGGGTTGCGCGCTTATCTCGCTCTATAGGCCGAGAGAGCCGGCGTTTGTCCGCAGACAGCTTCCAGGTCATGTGGCCAGCATGACTAAGCTGCTTCTGGCGAACCAGAGCAGCACACGGAAACGCTGTTTACCTTCCCGCCGGAGTGGTACCTATTTATCTACTTGCAGTTTGACATGCTTTCAAACTGCTAGGTTGGCAGGGACCGAGCAATGGGAGCTCACCCCGTCGCGGGGATTTGAACCGCCGACCTTCTGATCGGCAAGTCCTAGGCTCTGTGGTTTAACCCACAGCACCACCCGCGTCCCAAGGGCTGGCATAGAAGGGGGAAAAGACATGCTCTCTCTGCTGCATCAAGGGGCAGGAAAACATCTAATGGGCTTACATTACAGGAGACAGTAAGGGGTTTGCTTGAACCTTGGCAGAAATGTCTTAATAGAAAGAGGAGTTTGGCAATGGAACCTGTTACCTAGAGAGGTGGTGGTGGGCTGTCTCTCATTAGAGGTCATCTGGCAAAGGCTGGCAGCCAACAATTGAGGAAACTCTGGTTTTGGCTTTCCTACCATGAGTAGTAGCTTGGGCTAGGTGACCCATGAAACTATCTCCACCTCTCTATTATTTTGTTCTACTTGCTTCTCTACAGTTTGGAGGTAACAAAAAAAACCCTGTGGTTTATCATTAAGGGAACAAGTCACCGTGAACTTTGGCTTCACATGGTCAGTGCCCTGTTCCTCCTTTGCTGCAGTTAGGCTTTTTTTAAAAAATTAAAAAAATCCCAACCTTCTATTGGAAGCAATAGAAATTTTCCCCCCAAGTCAATTTGCCATTCATTGGGTATTTTTCGGTGTGGGGACGGAGATAATCGTAGCCGTGGGGTGGAGGGAAATCTCCCCTCCCTGTGTTTGTTGACCTCCTGCACTGAAACCCTAAATGCAATTAATTTAAGGAAAAAAGCTGCTATTTAGTTTCTATTGATCTCTGCCACAGACTGAATCAAGTGCTGCTGATTCTAGAACGTCTCACAGCTCAGAAAAACTGGGAGTGCATAACTCTATATTTAGAGTGAGAGAGTAGAGTGGGGGTATTGGTGTTTGGAAACAAATGTATGTAGGATGTGGAACACCCTTTCAAAATAAAATTCCTAAGTCACAGAAGATATTTGTACTGCACACAATTGGAAATGCTTATGGTATATTTCTTTCTCAGTAACTGGTGTGCTTCTGGTGGCTAGAAGAATAGACCGAGACTCGGACCCATTGCGAGAACATCCCAACATTACATTGGTCATTCACGTTGATGATAGGCCTAGCGGTGGACAATATGCTGAAACAGAAATTGTTGTAACCATTGAAGATATTAACGACAAACCACCAGAATGTGACAAATACAATTACAGGTATTGTATTTTTGCACTTTTCTCAAATTCCACAACATTTGAGCAAGATTTCAGAACAGATTATATCTCCTGAATCTTTTTTATAGCACAGTTTGTGCTAAAAGTTATGAAGTTGTAGTGGTAATTGTAATTTATTGCTAGAATAAAAACCAAGCCCCACCAAAACATTAGGATTAAATTATTTTCTTAATAAAGGCCACTCTCCAGTACTAGCAACACTATCCACTGAAATATATAAATTCAATAAATAATAGTAGTAATAATAATAAAATGGCAAAATCAAATCCTTATAAGAAACTGTAGTAGGATAGTTGTTATATATGTATATATTTAAAAATCTTGTCCTAAGTCACTGTCAAAACTTCTTAGCAAATTGTCAAAGCTTCTTAGCAAATTGTGCCCTCTTGAGTTCTCCTGCCTTTTTGGCTATCTTCCCTTACGTTTTCCAGCCCCCACAATGCTCCTTCCTAAATGCCAGCAGCTCATATTTCATCCCAGGACCTATTTTAGATTTTTCATAATCAGACCAACTTTCTGCTTTTCTCAAAGAAGCTGTGCTTTGTCATTTTTTCAATAGCAAAGCTCCCCGCTCCCCCACCAGAATGTTTATAGACATTCTGTGACGTCACAGCCGCTCCGCCAAAGGCTAGAGTGGACTCGCTGACAAACAACAAAGGATAATGGATTTTTTTATCCCGTGTACAATATTAATTTGGCCTGGAATAAGGATTATCAGTTATTTGTGCCTTTCTTTAAAAGGATAGAGATAAAAGAAACAGCCCGCCCTGGAGAAATAATTCTTGATTTGAAAGATTTCTGTCATGACCATGATGCTGAGTTACAAAACCAGCTGTTTAACTTCACTGGATTGTCTGGCGTTGGAAGTAGCAAGTTCACACAGGATCCACCTGGCACTGGAAGGATCAAGGTCAGCTTATTATTGATTTATTCTCAAAATAATTTATTTACTAAATTAAGAAAATTTAGATCCCCGCAGCTTATTGCTCTCTGAGCACTGTACAAAGAGGAAACTCATATTTAAAAAAAAAAACACAATATGAATGGCAACAGATATGTAATGGAAGTAACAATTGCCAGAACAGCAGAGGCAACCTTAAAATACTAGAAAGTAAAAACTCATTTAGAACTACTGGTTCTCAAACAACTTGCATAGAATTATCAACACAACAATTAAAATGAAAGTATAACTAACATAAGGTAAAGGTAAAGGGACCCCTGACCATTAGGTCCAGTCGTGAACGACTCTGGGGTTGCGGCGCTCATCTCGCTTTACTGGCTTCCGGGTCATGTGGCCAGCATGACTAAGCCGCTTCTGGCGAACCAGAGCAGCGCACGGAAACGCTGTTTACCTTCCCGCTGGAGCGGTATCTATTTATCTACTTGCACTTTTGATGTGCTTTCGAACTGTTAGGTTGGCAGGAGCTGGGACTGAGCAACGGGAGCTCACCCTGTCGCGGGGATTCGAACCGCCAACCTTCTGATCGGCAAGTCCTAGGCTCTCTGGTTTAACCCTTTTGAAAAGAATAACCAAGTACAAAAAGTGGGGCAGTTGTTCCCCATCTACTTGCCTGTCTGGTGTACATTCAGCAGGGCTTAGGAGGCAGTGGTCCTTCTGCCATGAATTGTCCTGCCTCTCCCCTTTCCATTGGATTACTCTGTTAAGGAAATAAACCTTTCCAATGCAGCTTATCACTGAAGTCACAATACAATAGTAAAATCGCAATAAGCCACAAGCAAATAAAATTCTCCCAATTTTTATCCAGCTGATAGGAAATGTGGATCTTGAAAATGCAACTGATGGAGCAGAGAAGGAAGAATATACTCTGGCCACTGAGGTGCAGAATATTGCTTTCCCATACTATGCTAGCAAGTATCTCCTTTATTCTTCTTATTTTTTATTTTTATTTTTTATTTTTCTACATTCTTCTTCTTCTGAAGGAACTGGTCTCTTTAAAATAGGATTTGCAACTTTAAAACAGGATTTGTGTCATCCTTCCCTTAATTGCTATATTTACAGGTATTATCTACATTTATGTCAAAATACAACCAGTCAACGAGTTTAAGCCAGTATTCAGTGATACTTCGTATGTTTTTAATGTGTCAGAAATAGCAGCAGGTAAGTAACAACACTTCTTTCTGAAATGTGCAAGGCTGTAGAATGTAAGTATACTCCAAAATAATTTCCGATTGTATGGGGCCATCAGCCACTCATCCTTTCAAGCAAGCAGTTGTGCTGTGCATAATGCTGCATTCATTCATTTTAGTTACTAAGTTATACACATACACAACAGTCGAGTGCTTGCCCCTCTCTCTGCCAAGCAGTGGCAAGAGCCCATAGGGTCCCAGGCACTCAGACAGGATCTGTGCTGCTTTGGAGAAAGCCTTTCCTCCTTCCAGGATGACGGCGTTCATCTTTCAGATCGGGGAAGCAACATATGGCTGGCTAACATATCCAGTAGTCTTAGGGATTGGTTGCAGCTGTGAGGGTATTGGCGGCGAGCCTTTTGGCTCGGGTGGCAGTTGGGCATTGGAATGTGTTGTTGGTGTTTCGGGGGGCAAGGTGTGGCCATCGCCTTCCCCGACAATTTTGGGTATTCCGCTAAAGGAATCCGGCGGTCGTGGATCCTGTCCGATGCCCATGTAGCGGGGGGCCATGGCACGACCCTCGGTGACATCAGGAAGAGAGCCTATAGTTGGATTAGCATCAACAGGCTTCCCCTACTGGTGGTTAACCCCTCCTTAGACTCGCCGCTCTACGAGTGGGTGGAGTCTAATGTTCCGTGGTCCAATGCCCAAGCCAATACCTTCTCACATGCTGTAATCAATAAAGTTGTGGCCTTTACCTTACCCATTAACCTTACATTCTGTGTCCACATGTCTTTATTCCCCAAGCGGGGATCGGGTCCTCAAATTACAATTGAAGACATGGCGGAGAGTGTACAGTGGTGCCTCACAAGACGAAATTAATTCGTTCTGCGAGTTTCTTCGTCTTGCGGATTTTTCGTCTTGCAAAGCACGGCTATTAACGGCTATTAACGGTACTTAGCGGCTTTAAGAAAAAGGAAACAAACTCGCTATTAACGGTACTTAGCGGCTTTAAGGAAAAGGAAACAAACTCGCAAGAACTCGCAAGACGTTTTCATCTTGCGCAGCAAGCCCATAGGGAAATTCGTCTTGCGAAGCGACTCAAAAAACGGAAAACTCTTTCGTCTTGCGAGTTTTTCGTCTTGCGAGGCATTTGTCTTGCGAGGTACCACTGTAGTGGCTTTAAGAAAAATGGTTCATTCACCTATTTACACCTTCAGTCTGCATGAAGGGAGTCCAGATCTTACTGCATGGTCATTTCAAGAGGGGTTTGTACCCCACAGCTATGCAGCCCTGGACCCAAGGCATCTCTGCAGCCAGCCCCCTCCAAAGATGGATCTCAGCTCTTCTTCCTGCTTCTTATTCCCAACACACCTTGGCAACCTGTTCACATCTCAGGGGGGGAGGAGGAAGTTAATATTGTTAATAGCCCTCTATTGTTCTTTTGATAGCCGTAGCTCAGCCAGGTTGGTTTGTATAAACCAGTCCAGGAATTCCCTGCCTGGCACAGCTCGGCAGCATGTACTTTAATCCATATCCCAACTGATCAAAATCCTAGCATTTAGTCATTTCTAGGGTTTAGTGGGGACCCCCCTAAATCTATTACAATAATGGTTGTAAATCTATTACAATAATGGTTGTAACTCAGAGTCGAGTGTGGATTTCATGCTCTTTATTCAGCTCATAGTAGTGAGGAATGGAAGTTCCCCCGAAATGTCTGCTTTATATACATTATTTACACACTGGGCCCCATGTGATTGGCTAGTTCCGGGATTCAATCAGGTTGAGGATTCACTTCTACCTGAAGTTGGATTGGGTGGCTCCTGCGGACCAATCAGACTGCTGCATTCTGAATCCTATTGTTCTAGGACCAATCAGACTGCTGCAATTTGGATTCTATTCAACTCAGTACATAACACCTTGCATAAAATGGTATAAAGCTAGGGTTGCCATATTTCAAAAAGTGAAAATCTGGACAGAATTGGGGGGGGGCATAGTTGTTGAGTTTTTTTTATTTTTGGCCAAAGTTGTTGAGCTTCTTTGCAATACACACACACACAGAGAGAGAGAGAGAGAGTTTTGAGCTTTTCTGCCCAAACACTCTTTTCAGGGGCCAAATCCCAGATATTTCCAGGAAATTCCAGAAGTATGCCAGCCCTAATAAAGCAGAGTTTTCCACTCTGGGGAACCCCCAGCCCATGGCCCTAATTAGACCTGCCAGTCCTTCCCATTTGGGCCAGGAGACCACTTTGGCTAAGCCACACCCACCTGCCCTACACTTGACATCAGGTATTTTTAAAACATTTGCCAAGCTGTTTCATGGATTAGGGTGGTGGTGAATGGATTCATGATATCACAAGCTCCAGGAAGCAGGAGACTTCCACAAGCAGATCCTCCTCATTCAAGCCTCCATTATGCTACGCCACCATTTTGAAAAGGAGTTGACGCAAAAACACCACTGTTTACAAAGCAGCACAGCTTCCTCTGCCAGTTTCACAGTCCATGAACATGTCATATCCACCCTGACAGAGAAATCCTATGTGTATTTATTCAGAGATATGTCTCACTGTGTTTATTGGGGCTCATTCCTTGGTAAATGTGCTTATGATTCGGAAAACAGAAATATTTTTAAACTAGAAAAATGGAGGCGGGGGTGGAGAGAGGCACAGAAGGCCCCTGTAACATGGTTAGAACTGCAGCAAATTCTCCTGGATGTAAACTGTTTGGAAGCCATTGTACATATAAGCCGTATATAAATAAATAAACAATAGTGGGTGGTATTCAACTAAGTTTTACTCTGAATGGGACCCACTGAAATGAATGAATATGACTAAGTTAGGTCTGCTAATTTCTGTGGGTCTACTTTGAGTAAAACGTAGTTGAAGATTTATTTATTTACTTGTCGAATTTATAAAGCTTTCCATCACCAAACATTCCCTAGGCAGCTTACAGCAGAATATTAAGAATGCAGTTATAATAATAATGAAAACCATCAATAAGAAAAGCAGTTATGGAAACTGCTGAGGCAAACTGCAAAGTCCTTCGCCTTTAATATTGGAAATATATTTCCCTCCAAGATCTGTGTGTTTCAAATGTTGCTTCGTTTCAGTTTATTCCAGAATCGGACAAGTGATTGCTACAGACAAAGATGTACCATCCACCGGAATATCATATTCAATTTCAGTTGGAAAAGGCAACCCTAACTTCTCAGAAATTTTCTGGATTGATCCTGCAGGGGGCTACTTGACAATTATAGCTAGATTAGACTACGAAACATGGCAGAGTGCCATTCTCATGGTGCAGGCCTCTGACAACAATGGCGAGTTTGCAACTGTGCCAGTGAGTAAGGTGCTGGCTTTTAGGCCAATATGTCTACTTCTAATATGTGCACTTTTCTTCCAAGTGTCTAATAAAAACAATAGGGCTTGCAAGGCATTAGTGCAGAGACATGGGGGTTTTCTGAACCAGATGAGTTTCATGTTTCAATTTCCACTATTCCATTCCAAAACTCAGAGCCATCCTTCATCCAGACCTGACAGCTTCTGGACCCTGAGTCAAATGGGACCTCCTTAGAAAAGGAAGTTGGTTCCACCTAGCGAGGACTCTGAGGCAGCCTCTATAAAGGGCACGCCATCCTTGCACTCAAGGGCTCCAACATATACCCTTTGCCACATGCCTGCCTTCCCCTTATGCCATAGGTAAAGGTAAAGGTACCCCTGCCCGTACGGGCCAGTCTTGCCAGACTCTAGGGTTGTGCGCTCATCTCACTCTATAGGCTGGGAGCCAGTGCTGTCCGCAGACACTTCCGGGTCACGTGGCCAGCGTGACATCGCTGCTCTGGCAAGCCAGTGCAGCACACGGAACACCGTTTACCTTCCCGCTAGTAAGCGGTCCCTATTTATCTACTTGCACCCGAAGGTGCTTTCGAACTGCTAGGTTGGCAGGCGCTGGGACCGAACGACAGGAGCGCACCCCGCCGCAGGGATTCGAACCGCCGACCTTTCGATCGGCAAGTCCTAGGTGCTGAGGCTTTAACCCACAGCGCCACCTGCGTCCCCCCTTATGCCATAGCAGCTCCAAAAACAAAGACAATAGCAAACCTGAAGAGAAATGGTCAGCTGAAGAACCGAGTGGTCGCTTGGCAGCCTGACATCTTCACTAAGGTCTGCTGCTGAGGGATGAGACCTGACTTAAGTGCTAGCAGGATTGAATACCCCACATGAAAAGTAGGCTTCCCATAAGGAGAACCCCTCATCAACCTCTGCTTGGCTGGAGCTGGTATAACACCTATCCTTTCTTTGTGGGCAGCTCTCCTGCTATTTCAGCAAATGCCCTGGACCCTGGTTCCCCCATCTCCCTTGTAGGCCTGTGACTCCATCCCACCTGCTCCTGTTTGCAGAAATGGGACACCCCTTGTTCACACTGTTTGCTCATTGGAGTGGATAAACAATTAGGAAAGAAACCCTCTCCTGACATCTTTTGGACCCATTGAAATTAATGAGCCTAAGTTAGTCATGTCTATTCTGAGTAGGACTAGTGTTGAATACCACGCAATATCCCTAAAAGGTGGGTGGGAGAGGATCAGTTCTTGCTAGTGAGTATAAAAAGTAACCCGGCTTAATTACAAGAAAGGTGGTTTCATACACACACCCCGCTCCTTTCTTTTAGGTAACTGTGAATGTTCTTGAAGCAAATGATGAGCCACCAATTTGCAGTCCTAATTCATATTTGCTGAACATTCCAGTAGACCAAACTTCTGGCAACATTGCTGGATTCCATATTACATGTGTGGATCGCGATTCAAGTCCTAGATCATTCCGTTATTCTTTTGATTCAGGTAATTTACTTTTGGACTTTTGAATGTCCCTGTGTGATTGTTTGCTAGCAGTCTTTAATAGAATCAAGTGTGTTTTACAACCAAACATTTCATGTGGTTTTGATTTTATATGACATTGGTTCCCAGGGCCAGTCCTACCTTTAGGCAGAAAGAAGTAGCTGCCTCAGTCAGTGGATGCTGGAGGGTGGGGCAAGCAGTAGTGCAAGATGTTGGAGGACACAATTGTGTGGGCTATGCAGCCTCCCTAAACTAGCCTGCTGCTCTCAGGTATAGCTCTCAGGTACAGTGGAGGATGTTGTCCCATCATCAGTATATGCTCTGGTCCATGATGATGTCCGTAGTCAAGGGAAGATAATGGCCCAGGCAACATGGAAATCATTAGGTCCAGGAGCAGATGAGAAGGTCAGGACACCTTGGATAGGGATCAAGGTGGTGGTCCAGAACCACAGTTCCTGATCTCACAGCTGAGCTAGAAATTACAAATTTTCTCAGAATAGCAACTGGCAGAGCTTTATGGTCCGCTAGCATGATGACTTGGTTGTCTGAAATGTACATCATTTGTAAGGGACAGAGCAATGTAAGCCAATGGGGAGCAAAACTTGTGCATTGAGATTTCTATGCAGTAACCACCAGGTTAATTGGAAATGTCACAAATCCATCCATGCTAGAGAATCAAAATCAGAAGCTTCCTTCCTGTAATTTGCTACTCGTTTTAATCTGCGATTTTACCTTGGCTTTGTTTTAGGTAATGTGAATAACCACTTCGCTTTCTCACCAAATGCTGGCTCTAATGTCTCGCGGCTCATCCTTGCATCCCCTTTTGACTTCGAAAGCGGCTTGGATAAAATTTGGAACTACAGGCTGAAAGTCTTCATAACAGACGATAACCTACTGTCAGTGGGAGATAGAGCTACAGTCCGCATTGAAACTGGCACAGTGACGCTGACCATCAACGTTATCCCAAAGCCAACCACAGAGGCCCCGACAACAGTAAGTGCTCTTGCGTGCTGAAGAATGCAGGTCCCTGTCTGTGTGGCATTAAGAGACATCAGTAAATATGCCTCTTAATAAGTGGAAGCTCTGGATTCCCCTAGGGGGGATGTGAAAAGCCTGGGCCCACCTCTCCACAAAGTAGTTTTCCCGTGAAATGAGTTGTTGACCAGGAGTGTGTCATTAATGCTACCATCTAGAATTCGGGTTGGGAACCTTTGTCCATGTCTGTGTGTTTGTGTGTTTGAATCTGGCCCTCAGGATTCTTCCTCAGTCCATGCCTCCACCCTAGCCACGCACCCCACTGAGTATTTTTGCATGCCTGGGGTGTGACCTTGAACTGTGATGATGTCTCTTTCTATCCTCAATTCAGGGAAACGAGGTGGGGAGGGGTGTGCTTGGGTGGGTGTAAAAATGAAAAAGTTATATTTCTCCATCCACTTTTGCCCCTGGCCTCCAGAAGGTTGCCCACAAAGCAATATGGCCCGCAGGTTGCAAAAGGCTCCCCCCTCACTTCTTTAAAAGTCTCTCTATCTATGACAATCGCTGAGCTAAAATAAACCATAGTTTCTAAACACATCCACAAAGGCTGCAATCCTATATTCATTTGCTTGGGAATAAGTCCCCTTGACCCAAGGGGTTTACTTATAGAAACTAACCTGCTCCCCTGCAATTCAGGAATCTTTTGCTCAATCCCACGGTCCTGAGATTTAAGAGTCTCATGCTCTACCGACTGAGCTGGACAGAGAGACATGCATACAATTGCACTCTTAACAGTCTTAAAAGTACCTGCAGTATATAGTTACTACTGAAAGGCTAACCTTCCATTATGAATGTGTTTCTTTTGACATTTTTAAATTTTGTTTTGCAAGCCTCGTGTTATCATTTTGACTAGCAGAGAAAATGTGTATTCTGCCTTGGCTTGGTACGTGCCATTCATCATTTCCCTTGGCAGCTTGATCCTCCTTGGGCTTCTTGCGTATCTCACCTTTTGGCTGGCAAAATACATCCGCGCCCACTGCCCACCAAAGCCTAGAGCTCCAAAACCTAGAGCTGATAAACAGCCACTGTAAGTAATTGACAGAAACAATGCACCTTGTATCATTTCTTTCTACACTAATGTATTACTGCCTCCACTAAGAATCCATGCAGGTCAGCAAGATCACATACCCTCAATTGTTTCTGCTACACTTAAGTTTCAATGTAAAATACGCACTTTACCTAGAATCTCACATGGTACATGGACTATGTTTTACAGCAGCTTGTCTTTTTTTGCACAAAAGAAAACTGAAAGCAAAACGCAAAATACTAATACTGAATATAATACAGAGTTGCCTTTGTTCAAGAAAGACAAAGTAAAATTACTTTAAAAACATGCAACATTTCCCCATTCACGCGAATTGCATTAGACAAAATTCAGTAGCAGAAATTAATAACCGTATTATATGAACACCCAGTTGCTCTTATCTGTCTGCCGCAAGGCAACTGGAGGAAGATGGGTGGGTATGAGATAACAACAGGAATTAACCCTCAGTAGGAGGAGCACCTAACAGAACATCATAGTCCCTGGTATGTTGCTTTCTTCCCCTAGAATAAAAGCACAAAAATGTTATGCCATGCATATTGTGTTTAGGAGCAGACTTCATTCACACGGCCATCAGTACCAAATTGCATTGTTATGATATCTGCCACTTAAGCCTGGAGCATAAGCAAATGCCCGCCACCCAAAATTTGGAGTCTCCATTGTGTTTGATATGTATTATAGGATTAAATGCTCCTTTGTGTATTGTATTGCCAAATGACTGCTCAAATAGATTAACATTTATCTATTTATTTATTATTTTACGACAGGATGAAACCACCAGGTATGCATTTCCCCTTTTTTCAAATTGTGTGCATATTTCTCAGGTAACTCTTCAGTCCAGATTTGCATGTTCTAAAGTCCTGTTGAGGTCAAATAACAAGGTTAGATCGAAATCTAGACCAGAATGTAATGTTTCAAATATTAGCAGAGCTGGGCAGGGTTTCGTTATATAGTTTATAGCCAACGAGGCTGGTACTCTCCACCACATTTGTTTGATGCTGCAATGCCTGCTTCCTTCCGCATATGTATCACTTGCTAGGTCAGTGACTGGAGGCACAAACTGGATGTGCATTCAGGTGTGCATTTGAATTCAGTCTGAGTGTGGAAACCACCCACCACTAATTCATCCATCCATCTGCACTACATTGCTTTCAGTGGGGTGCATATTATTTATTTACTGTTTTTTAAAAAAATTAAACTATGCCCATAATTACAGGTCTAGTTTAAATCTGGGCTATTGTTAAAAGTTAGCGTAAGTAAGACCATATTTTCCTTTTTTTTTCAATAGAAAAGAAGAAAGCTAAGAAAGCAGTGGTTTGGGTATGTATGCTATCAAACAGAAAATAAAAAGAAGTGTTGCTAGCATAAGACTCTCCCTTTCTTCTTTCTTCCCATCCTAATGTTACAGAAGCTTTTCCTTTCTGTTCAGAACCTACATTCAAAATACAAAGCACACAAGCATTTGAGTCACTGCTTTTCTTGCTGTAATGCACAAAAGCAAGAGCCCAGCCACTCCCTAGTTGCTGTTTCCTTATAATGCTTTGTTTATGAGGGATAGCCAACATGGCGTCCTCCAGACTACAGCTCCCATCATCCTTGACCATCAACCATGCTGGCCAACAGCATATGGAAGGTACCACATTGCTGACCTCTGCTTCACACTATTACAGTCATTCACAAGTGAATCAAGTATGTAACGTGCTTTGAATAAAGTTACCCTAATCTGCATATAGGCAGTTAAGATACATTTATGAGCCATGAATAAATCATCTTGTCATCAGGTTTTGAAACCTGTAAAAGTACTATTTCTTGCATTCTAAGTTAGGTAAAGGTAAAGGTACCCCTGCCCGTACAGGCCAGTCTTGACAGACTCTGGGGTTGGTGCGCCCATCTCACTCTATAGGCCGGGGGCCAGCGCTGTCCGGAGACACTTCCGGGTCACGTGGCCAGCGTGACATCGCTGCTCTGGCGAGCCAGAGCCGCACACGGAAATGCCGTTTACCTTCCCGCTAGAAAGCGGTCCCTATTTATCTACTTGCACCTGGGGGTGCTTTCGAACTGCTAGGTTGGCAGGCGCTGGGACCGAGCAACGGGAGCGCACCCCGCCGCGGGGATTCGAACCACCGACCTTTCGATCAGCAAGCCCTAGGAGCTGAGGCTTTTACCCACAGCGCCACCCGCGTCCCTGCATTCTAAGTTACATTTCCCATAAAATACGGATAAAGCATGGATAATCTATAAGATTTGTTTGGGAAACTTTGTGCAGAAAAGCCTGAGAACAGCATCTCTCTCTTTAACCAACCAATTTACCTAGCACAATGATTAGATTCCCAGCAACCTACCTTTCATAGGTCTCTGAAATCTGCTTCATTCTATATAGGTCAATATTTCTGCTCTTCTCACCATTTTTTAAAAAAATATGACACTGATTTCTTGATTTCTTTTTCTGGCTAGGAGATGACCAACATAAACCCTGTTTTTGATGGTGAAGCAAAAGACCCAGGTATCACTACTTCTAATGGGAGGGGAAATGAGAAGAAGAAATAAGTTTGAAATGAAAGAGCTTAACTTTAATTGCAAGGAGACAATGACATTTCCAAGGCAAATATCAGTGAAATACAGTTTAAATAGGAAAGTCAAACTGCAATCTTTGGAAGTGTACTAAAGTAATAACACATACCGTATTTTTCGCCCTATAGGGCTCACCGGCCCATAGGGCGCACCTAGTTTGGGGAGGGGAAATAAAGGAAAACAATTATTCCCCCCCCCAGGTGCGGGGCTGGGGCGGGGGAAGCCCAAGCTTCCCCCGACGCCAGCCCCCAGAACAGTCTGCTATCCGCAAACCTTTCCCCACCAGCCCCGACAAGCTCTGGGAGTATTCCCCACCTCCTGCAGAAGCCGCGCGCTCTTTAAAGGGGCTGTGCGGCTTCTACTGGCTTTTCTAGGAGATGGGGGAATTCCCCCACTTCCCTGAAAAGCCTGCAGAATCTACGCGCTCTTTAAAGGGGCTGCGCAGCTTCTATTGGCTTTTCTAGGAGGTGGGGGAATTCCACCACCTCCCTGAAAAGCCCGCAGGCTGCCATCCGCAAGCCTTGGGAGCACGACGAAAACTCGTGGCGGGCATCCAAGGCTTGCGGAGAGCTGCCCAAAGCCCGGGGTGCACTCCGCTGCACTCCCCGGGTTTCAGGCTGCAGGCTGCTGTCCGCAAGCCTTGGGAGCCCGTCGGGAAATCGCGCCGGGCTCCCAAGGCTTGCGGATAGCTTCCTGAAGCCTGGAGAGCAAGAGGGGTCGGTGCGCACCGACGCCTCTCACTCTCCAGGCTTCAGCGAAAGCCTGCATTCGCCCCATAGGACGCACACACATTTCCCCTTCATTTTTGGAGGGGAAACAATGCGTCCTATAGTGCGAAAAATACAGTGTTTGCCGCTATTGAATAATTGGTTTGCCTACCAGTTAATACTGCATGTGTGGAATAACTTTTCCATGTGCAAAACTCACCTTCTGCTTGTCTAAGGAAAGCCGCAGCAGATCCACCCAGATGCACAAGCACATGATGATGGTTTCGTTGCTTTTTTCACAAAAGTGACCCAAAGCAATTTAAAACATTTAACCAAGCATAAGAACAAGGATAAAATAAGCACCTAAGTACATGAATATATTCAGTGCAATGCAAGCTGTAACATCTCTACAGAAGACCTATGGCTATGCATTGCTTCCCTTTCTTTTTCTTTCTTTCTTTCTTTCTTTCTTTCTTTCTTTCTTTCTTTCTTTCTTTCTTTCTTGATGAGGATGAGAGACAATGTGCATCCACGCTGTCCTTTTCCCAAGGTCAGGAAGGCTGGAGCTTGGATGAGAGATGTTACTTCACCAATGAAGCAGGGATCTTATGTAAGAGCCAGGCCCTGATCTGAGAAGGTGATTCTGTGCAATTTCCCGTCCTCCCAAGTAGCTCTTTCTGGCAGCATGCAGCTCCTGCCAGGCTCACTATCTCCTCTGGTCCTGGGGGAGATGTCAAACTGCAGGGGTCAGCAAACTTTTTCAGCAGGGGGCCGGTCCACTGTCCCTCAGACCTTGTGGTGGGCCGGACTATATTTTGAAAAATATATATGAACGAATTCCTATGCCCCACAAATAACCCAGAGATGCATTTTAAATAAAAGGACACATTCCACTCATGTAAAAACATGCTGATTCCCAGACTGTCCGCGGGCCGGATTTAGAAGGCGATTGGGCCGGATCTGGCCCCCGGGCCTTAGTTTGCCTACTCATGTGTCACGAGGGTCTGAGAGCTGGCCAGGAACCCAGGCAGATGGTGTGGTGGTCTTTAGTTTTGGGGCAAGGATGTCCAGATCCGACAGCTCCTTGCGTTGTAACGGTGTGAAGATCTGTTGGGGTGCCCTGCTTCCCCCCTGTGTAGTGCAGTTTAAGGTCTGGGAATGGCTGAACCCTGAGAGTGACCTCATCATCACCATCATACAGATGTTAGCTACTTGTTACCTGAAGGTCTCCAAGTGACAAACAACACAGTTTAAAACACCGAGTACATTTATACAATAAAAACCGAAACCCCTTAATAACAGCTACAGGAAGCTTTGCCAGCACACTAGTAACAATACATCATCTCGGTGTATTCAAAGACCTTGGCGGAAAGGTAAGTCTTTACCTGGCACCAAAAAGATGGCAGCAAAGGCACTAGGTGAAAATGTTTGAGAGGAGTATTCCTCAAACAGGCAGTCACTGTGATTCTTTGGCTTCACTGTTAATATAAACTAAATACACTCTTACCCCTTAATCTGTGATATGGAATAGCTAGATTATTGTTTTTCCCTTCTCCATAGTCACTGGCAAATGGTATGAATATAATTCCAAGTCTGGGGCTCGAAGATGGAAAGATACCAACATGCCTTCTAAGTTGGAAGCAAAGGACCCGACTGCAGAGGTGATGACTACGAACAGAGTCCAACGGGATCTAAGCCAACAGGAAACTCAGCCCAGTGGCCCAAAGCTGGGAGGCCAAAACAAGGCGGCACAAAAGTCCACAGAAAGGAAGACAGAGACTTCTGACCCAAATAGCAAGCTAAAGTTGCAGAAGCCAAAAGAAGAGCCTTTGGGCAAGGGGTCTTTGTCACCTGCTCCCCCTCACAAGTCACCAGTCCCTTCTCCCAAAATATATCCCAAGTACGAGAATCAGTCTATACAAAAATGAAGGGGGTTGTATTTGTAACCCAGAAAAAACCACCTGTAATCTTAGTCCAAATAGCAAGACAAATTGTTATCATTTTCAGTTTCACCCCTACACAAGAGGGAGGATACCAAATGATCTCTTCTGGCTGCCTAGCAATTCTCATTGCGAAAGCCTGTTTAGAGCACAATCCACTCCAGTGGCTTAATACAATGGGATGGTGAGCGATTTGTATAACTTACAAGTAACTTTGGCTTTTGTAATCTCAATGAATCAGATCTGAAACAGTGGGGTGGGGCAGGAACTGAACTTGATTTTGAGAAAACAGAGTGAAGTGCATGTATATTTCATTAGAGTTCTTGTGACAAGATCATTTGCCTGTGGGAAAGTTGCAATAGAAGGTGGCTGCAAGCTGCTATGGGATTTTTTGATATATGTGTAATCATAAACATACCAGTATAATAATTTGGGCACAATGGCTTTTGACAACAGTTGGCTCTATTTTGGCTCATCCTATGTATCTTAATTTTTGAAGCAAAATGGCCATGCAAGTTTCTCCAGAAATATATTACAATAAACCAGCCATTGCGGCAAGGGCGGTGGGCCTCTTTTGTAACCCTTGGGTCAGCACCCATACTTGGGTTCCATGCCCCTTGTATTCAATTCTGGCTTCAGCTGTGGTTCACAAATCTCCCATACTATTAGTAATTTCAGGCAAGAGTCCAGAGTCCCTAACTACCCAAAAGCCCAGAGAAAGTGAGTTAGCACAGTGCTAAAAGAATAGGGGAGTGGGTGTATCTGATCTTGGAGCAGGTGTGGGGTCACAAGTCAAGGAATTGAGATCTGTGCCTTCTCTGCAAGAGTTAAGCTCTCCACTTCAAAATCCCATTTCAACAAAACATTTGAGTCTCAAATGTTCCTGTGGTCCAGTGGAGTGTAAGGTTGATCCTTCAGATCGCTGAGAAACAAGGATGGGTCTTGTTGGAGCTGTGAGCTAACCAACCATTGAAAACTTGAGGATTAAGTATATATTGATTCCAATGAGAGGACTTCCTTAGTGAGTGACTAACATGACATCAAATTCTTTGAACTGTTTTTCCTTCTAGTGCACGATAATGTTTTGTGAGGCAAGAATGAAGTGAAGAAAACACAACCTTAATTTTTGTGAATACTACATCTTTAGCTTTTACAATTGCTGAAGTATAAATTTATATCAGCCATTTTTTCACAGCCTGTGTGATGTCTTGTTTCCACCAACAGAGGAGACTGATAACTAGATCTTTATGGCAAATACAAGGGTTCATGTTCTGATCTTTTCTGCAAATGTTAGCTGTTCTTTCCAGGTCATGTTTATGTTAGGAATTTGCACCATGGTCTCAGATAGTTCCGGGAGGATATATTTTATATTAAACATGCCAGCTACACTGATTCCTTCATCCATAGAAGTAAATTCTCCTATTGTCAGGGTAGAGATTAGTGCATGATTTATTTTATTTGGCAACGCCAACAAATTAAGGAGACAAATGTCATTCTACTACTGCAATTCATTTTCCCCCTTATCTGAAAATCACACAATAAAGAGCGTGATTGAAAGCCGGTGGGTAGCCCTGACATGTCCAAAGTTTACTGTGGCTCTGTGGTTGCGATGACGACAACGGGTCGGGTAATATTAATGATGCAAGTTCACCGTTCAGATCTCTACAATGGCATTGTTGCCACTGATTTCATGTAAATAAAATGCATCCAGTTTTGTCATGGGTGACCTTCTAATGAAGCAAAAGCTGCTGTTGCTAGTGGAACCTATCGTTGCACTCATGTTTCCATCCTCATAGCTTAGACAGGACCAAGGCTACATACACCAAGCCTGTATAATGAAGCTGTACACGTCTTAGTAGTCACACATTCAAAGTGACTTTAAAAGAATGCACATATTTTTGCTTGCATTTCAGTTGACAACCCTCCTGAGCTTCTGCCATGCAAATGGTCACAGTGCAACTCAAGACACCTCTACAAAATTAAGCCCCTTTTGAGTTCAGTGGGACTCAAAAGCAAGTGTGTATAAGACTGCAGCCTTAGCCTGAGTACCTCACTCCAGTTACCTGGCATTTTCAGGAGGTAAAATTAACACTCTTTGGTTTCCCAAAAGCAATTTGTACTTCATCAAATGTACACTTACTAAGTTAAATGTTTCTCAATAACAAAAACAACAAATTTGAATTTTCCGCACCCAAAAACATCTTTAAGGCACCTCACTAAAGAAATTTACCAAAATTAAGTTTCTCTCCCCCCACCCCCACAAAAAAATGACACTGTAGAGTCAGAAGAGGAAATCGATAACCCTGGGGCAAGCATTGCAATACTCTAACAATGCTGACAAGAAATCAGAAGGAAGAATATTCCCAACAAAACAAAATTCCTAGAAACTTCCATTTATTTAACTGAAGTCAAAATACAGGCATGTCACAGGTGTTTCCTCAAAACAAAGTAGCCATGCTTATACATCCAAACCTAAGAATTAGGAGCAATCTTCCTAAAGGGAAAACTGTTTGCATAACTAGTATACTCCAGAACAGAATCTCTCTCATTTTAGCACATGTCAACAGCTTTTCAATTTTAAACATGTTGTCACTGTTGAAACTTTGGTTTTAAATGGGTATGGGCGACTAACATGTGGTTAGAGCAACCATTGCCAACCTGGTGCCCTCCAGGAATTTTGGATTACCACTCCCACCACCCCAAGCCAGTTGTAGCCTAAAACATCTGGAGAGAACCAGAATGGCAAAGGCAGATTTAGAGCACTTGGCTCAGTATTTTTGTCATCCAAGATTTGCTCTCTCTTCTAAATCAAGAATTAAACTATTATATCAAAAGCTGGAATGCAAGTGTGCCAAATTTGGAGGGGAAAGGCTTTTAAACCAAGCAACTGATACCTGTTTAAGCTTGAGAATTACTGTTTCTGAGCATTAAAATAGGGAACGTTATTTATAGCTCCTCAGATTGCATGTTAAACGGAAGTGCAGCACAGGCTTGGGAGAGTACCTGTTACACTGGCAAGGTTTTGTAGAAATCAAATGCCGCTAACAAAATATTACTTCCAGAGAGATTGCCCAAATTTTTATCAAAAGTGTCTGTGAGTTAGACTGAATGTGAATACTCAATCAAGTACAGGCAACCCTTCCAAAACTTACTGATTTTTCTATCCAGAGTATGTACTTTGAAGTGAATTTCCATTTTTAAAAAACAGCTAAAGTACATTGAACTTCAAGGTTTTTAAACTATTGTCAACAGAATGCAGCTTTTTGTTGTTGTTATAGTTAAATTCCTGATGCAGGTGGATAAAGTCCGGAGTCTGGAGAAGCGTTGTTAGGTTTATGCAGAATCGTCTCCTTGTATACAAACCAAGCATTTCCTGCCCACAGAACCATATTTAACAAGCCAAAAACCTGCAAATTAAGACATGTGTGTTATCAGATAGTTACAATACTATTGAATACAACCAGCTAAAGGCCTTCTCTTAACAATTCAAAAACTTTTATCATGCAGCCCAATAGTTACCAATTTGATTTGTTACCCACCCTCCACCCCAACGTCTCAAGGTGTGTCACAACCATTCAAAATGCAACATTAAAAACAGTTTAAACCAAATGACAGTCACAAGAATAGGGTCCTAGAGGATACATCTGCAGGGTCAAAGTCTAGGGCAGGGGTGTCCAACTTCCAAGAGACTGCAATCTACTCCCACTATAAAAAACCTTGGGAGTTCCACAACTTAGGGGTTGCCACAGAGAATCCCGTATCCTCAGTCACCAGCACTCCTGAGGATGCTGAAACTATCAAGAAAGCACCCTCTGATCTTACCACCTGAGAAAGTCTGTAGGGAAGGAGTTGGTCTTTCAGATTGTTGGAGCCTACATGGTTTAAGACTTTAAATACCAATGTGAGTACCTTGAGTTTAGTTTGGAAACAAACTTACAACCAGTGCAGCTGTTATAAAACGGGTTATACAATTTCTAAATGGAACCCTAGCTAGTATTCTGGGCATTGTATTTTGGACTGTAGTTTAGAGATGAAGCAGCAGTTATTACATTATTATATTCCCATTTGTGTGCCTGGGCATATGCAAGGACACTGAGCAATATCAGTTAAACATTAATATTAAATATTGCAATACTGGACCCAGTGGGGAACAATCTCTAGCTGTATTTAGACTGGAAGGCATACATATACAAGGTTATTAGTTCCCTGATCTCTTGCATTATGCCTAGTTTGGCTCCCAGTTTACAGACTCGGGTGGTTATTTATGTTTGATCTGCTGACACTACTTAGATCAGCTCATAACACTAGCATTTGAATGCTCAAAAGCTGACATACATACCACAGACACATTCAGACTTCCCATGCTGGTTACTGAATCAAACAAACAGGAGGTTCCTGGTATTTTGCAAGCAGATATTTCTTCAATAATGCGTGGACCAGTTGATACTTTGATATCAACAAGTGCCTTTGCCCACGCAGCACTGCTGACTAGCCACAGGAAGACGGCACTAAGAGTGAAGACATAATCCTGTAACGAGACAGTCCAAAGTTACCAATTGCTTCAGTCTAAAATGCATTCAGGGGTTGAGAGGGGGTAGTCAGTACTTACTATCACTTGACATAAAACCATTTTCATTTTAGCAGCTGTGTTCATTTTACTATAAAGTATCTAACCATCCAACCACACTCCTAGCACGCATGCTACCATTTCCTGGAAGACACTTTCCTTATGTAGCAGTGACTATCTGGCCAAAATACAGACCGCTTGAGAAATCCACAACTCCAGCTTTTTATCCAAAAAGTCACTTGGGTGTAGCACTGAGGATGCCTTTACAGTTTGCAAAGAAGAAACCATAGAGCCTAAAAGCGATGCAGAACTGGTAGCTAAACATAGCTCAAAAGATGCTGGTTGTGTACTCTATTTCAAGAAGTTGAAAATGCAAGTTTAACCTCTTCAGCAGCAGCCTTTCTCAGCCTTGATGGGAGTTGTAGTTAAAAACATCTGAAGGACACCTGATAGAAGACTACCTTTCAGGTTCATTCAGGCATGCTCCATTCACAGAACTTGAGGGAAATTCTCTGCACCAACAAATAGATACTATGCAAAGTAGGAATTGTGGGGCGCGGGTGGCACTGTGGGTTAAACCACAGAGCCTAGGACTTGCCGATCAGAAGGTCGGGTGAGCTCCCGTTTCTCAGTCCCTGCTCCTGCCAAGCTAGCAGTTCGAAAGCGTGTCAAAGTGCAAGTAGATAAATAGGTACTGCTCCGGTGGGAAGGTAAACAGTGTTTCCGTGCGTTGCTCTGGTTCATCAGAAGCGGCTTATCGTCATACTGGCCACATGACGCGGAAGCTGTCTGCGGACAAACGCTGGCTCCCTCGGCCAATAAAGCGAGATGAGCGCGGCAATCCCAGAGTTGGCTACTACTGGACCTAATGGTCAGGGGTCCCTTTACCTTTAAAGTAGGAATTACACCCCCTAAACACACGGACTTCTTCAATTCTTGCATTTATAGCCTGCCCTTCCTTCAAGTAGCCTAGGGTGGTGCACACTGTTCTTCTTATCTCCCATTTTATCCCCACAGCACGCTCCTGAGACAGATGTCCCCTCCAGATGTCCTGTTTATTGCACATTTGTGATGACTTGTGCTCATGATGCTGTTAGTTAGGGTGATAATAGGCTACACTGCTTTCAATACAGTTTGTGCCTGCAAGGGTTTCGGGGTAGTCATACGGCTTAATTAATTAATTAATCAAAACAACAGAACCCCCACATATTTTGAATGCCGAGTTTACACATCAAACAGGTAAAAAAACCCCAGACTTCTGAGTTACAGAATTAAACTTCTGGTGACTTAAATTCAAGGGTTTTTTTTAGATTTGTCCTTAGTATCAACCTACCATCATTGGTAAAATGCCACCGCTTTGGTACAGGTGCATATAACCAAGGTACAGCACAAGGGCAGCCATGCAATACAAGAATATCAAGATTCCAAAAGTTACGAAGAACTGCGCAGTGGTGGAGAAGTTGCCCACAAGATGGATTTCACCCCAAGTGCCATTGCATCGGGTTGGATCTGGCGAACCAAAGATCACTTTGTTCAGCCTAAAAGAGAAGTAGGCAGAAATTATCAAAGGAAGCATGTCTTAGCTACTACAGACATCACAGAGCACAGGCAACTGGGCTGTTAAGCTTCACTTTCTGTACAACCGTCAGCTAGCATATCAATTTCCATTCCACTGGTATGTATATTGGAAAATAATGTACTGCATAGTGTTAATCTCCTAGGCCTATCATCCTCAGCAGTAAAGGCTAGTTTAATGCACACAGCAGAACAGCTTAAAGTAGATTATCATTATTATATATGCATACACCACCTTGCCCCCCCCATAGGGACTCAAGGCAGCTTACAGATAAAATAAAGACAGCTTAAAACATAGCAGGAGAGGAGTCATTAAAAAACAAATAAAGACCAGTAGAATCATCTGACTTTTTGTGTAAGCTGCTTTTTGCTGCTGTGGGTGCAATGTGTTGAGGCCTTGACACTGTGATAAGAGTAGCAGCCACGAAGCCAAACAAAGATGGCAGCATAACATGTTTTGACAAACCAGTCATAGTCTACATCTTATGCAAGTCTGCCCATATCAGTAATGACATTAATGGAAAATCAATGGATATTTCCATCCCCAAGCCTGTTGTTGATCCAGGTCAGCTACAGATTAAGCAGAAAAGTAACAGGTTAACTATAGAATCTATCCAGAAGCGAGCACTGAACTATATGTTACATTAAACATGTTTTTTTAAAAAAATATATACATGTTTGGCTTTTTTCTTCTTCAAGAAAAAGCAGCCACACAGGCTCTGATCCGGAATGTGTAGGAAGGAGAGCATAGACAGAGGAGGCTGCAGGTGTATTTCGCTAGATAAAGCAAAATGGTAGTAGTCAATCCAATAAACTGGTTCTCCCTGGCCGGGATGCTACATATCTGAGAAGACACTTTTCTTCTGAGAACATTTCTGCCATCACTGGAGAGAATGCACATTGGACATAACTGCCATGCAAGGTATATCAAACTTCTGTTAGAAAACAAACTTTTTCCACTGATGGCACTATAATAGAGGATTCATTCTCCATTCAGATTTTTTTTTTTAAATAATCTGTAGAACAGGCACATGTGCTAGGCCATGAGAAATGTGATTCCCCCTGCCCTAATTTTAGAAAGACAAGATTGTTGTTTGTCCTGTACATTTGTATAGTTCATGTTCTATCATTAATTACTGATGTAGCCTCTGCTAGAAGACCTTATCAGAGCAATATTAAGTAGTTTGTTAAAGCTGGAAAGATTTATCAACTATAAATTGCTGGACTGACCTAGTGCTAATCAGGTAATGGTGACCAACGATCAAGCACTGGCAGGAAACTTTACGTACAGAAATATGCTAGACACTTGCCATTTAAGAGGCTCACCTGAAAGGATAAGCAAAACTTGCTCTTACTGTTCCATTTACAAGTCCATTACAGGATACTAGAAGTGTCGTTGCACCTTTATAGCCTCCACATGTAGCAAATGCAAACATGGAGAAGAACTGTATAAAGAGAAAATACACCACATGCATTATTATACGCATTTATGTACATTTGGAAAATTTAACAAAATGTAAGGAACACTTTACATCCAATCTTAATTTGACTCATTAATTCCATCCAAATTTACAGCTTTAGTGGGCGTAGCTACAGTCAAAACACTATTTGCACTTATCTGGATGAATGTCTCAGCCAAATCAATGGTCCTTACTTCTGAGCAGTTTATATATAGGACTGCACTGAAAAATGCTGAAAGTTTGTTCCTTTTATCAGAGTTCCCAAGCAATATAAATGTATAGCGCACTGAAGAATACAAGTTTTTTGATATTAGTATTTTATTGAAAAGTTTTCAATTATAAAGAAAATGAAAACAAGGCACAAAAAATGTGTAGAGAAAAAAATGTGAAAAGAAAAATACCGTAACCCATACATTATTTTATAAGTTTGATATTATCCTAATATATTTGTAAATACTAACAGCCTACATTATACAAAATAATGTATAATTCCAACTCATTCCAAATATTGTCCTATTTATCCAAAAAAAGTCTGTCTGTAAGCATACTTAAGCATAGAAGTTTATCAAAAGGGGAAAAAAGAAATTCAATTTTATATTGGCATAATCTGTTGAGTGTTCCTATGGAAGGTGTTTGATAGACAGTTATGAATGTTTCTTTACCCTTTATAGGGCTGTTGGCATAATTATTAATGGCATGGCACCTAGAATGTTTTGTTACTTGAAATTAAAAATCAATTTAAAAATAGTTATGGGGAAAACGTTTCAAAACCTGCTTCTGTCAGAAGCGGTTCCTTTATCAGCTGCACGATAAGCAGTTTAGTAACACGCAAAAGATGTTCAAGTTGCTTTCATTATAAAGGAGTTGGAGGCAGTCAAATTATTATCAGATGTACACCTTACTGCTTAGGAAACTAGGCATTTGTCTTCTACTAGAAAGCTTACTTGTTTCCCCCTATGCCCTAAAGCAAAGGCAAGCCTTACCCTTAAAGCATAACTAGGTAGCTGCCTAAGGCAAGGCTAGGAAACCTGTGGCCCTCCAGATGTTGGATTACAACTCTCATCAGGCCCCCAATCAGCAGGGGGCCAGTGGTCATGGTTGATGGAGTTGTGGTCCCCAACTTCTGAAGGGCACCCTGTTGGCTACCCTGGTATAGAGTATCACTCTACAAAGGGAAACAAGTGGGTGAGTCCATCATGGCATAAAATTGTTAAGGCTAGATATAGGAAATTGGTCATGGTCGGGGGGGGGGAGACAGGCATATTGGGGTGTCACAGCAGGGCCAACCTTAAGGGTTTGCAAGACCTTGTACTAACCTAGTGAAAAAAGCAGTGGGGTCTTTAATAACGTTTTTTACAAGCTGCCTGGGTACCCCTGCCCGTACGGGCCAGTCTTGACAGACTCTGGGGTTGGTGCGCCCATCTCACTCTATAGGCCGGGGGCCAGCGCTGTCCGGAGACACTTCCGGGTCACGTGGCCAGCGTGACATCGCTGCTCTGGCGAGCCAGAGCCGCACATGGAAACGCCGTTTTACCTTCCCGCTAGAAAGCGGTCCCTATTTATCTACTTGCACCCGGGGGTGCTTTCGAACTGCTAGGTTGGCAGGCGCTGGGACCGAGCAACAGGAGCGCACCCCGCCACAGGGATTCAAACCGCCGACCTTTCAATCGGCAAGCCCTAGGAGCTGAGGCTTTTACCCACAGCGCCACCCGCGTCCCCTGACAAGCTGCCTGACAAACTACAAAAATGAATTCCCATCAAATTAGCTTCTTTTTCGGGCTACTGCCACGTGTCCTATACAAAAATGAGACCACCGCTTTATTTGATGCATCATTGCCGTGTACAACAAATAGAAAAGAAATGTGCAACAGTTCGATTTCAAAATTCTATATCTGTGACAAAAATTATCTAAACACCCTGTCTGGAACTAGAGCAGGAGGATACTGGCAGGAAAGCAAAAAGTGCTAAATAGCTGTTGGACTTTTCAATACACAACTTTTATAAGACATCTGAAGTATTGGGAAGCTTTTAACGTTTGACATTTTTTATATATTTTTTATTTTGCTGGAAGCTGCCCAGAGTGGCTGGGAAAACCCAGCCAGATGGGTGGGGTATAAATAATAAAATTATTGTTGTTATTATTGATGGTAGGACCTGGGAGCAGTGGGACTTCTTATACTGCTAGGCTTTGCATTCCTGCACAAACCACGCAAACTTGGCAACACTACAAAGCTGGCTGGGTGTGCTAGATGCAGCAGAAAAATCATAATTGGGACTAGAATGCTTTAGGGTGCTAACATTAGTATTTGTAAAACAGAAGGAACGACATCACTTTGTAACAGGATGCAGAAAATCTGGTCATAGCCAAGAGTTTAGACTAAATGTGATCCACCTGGAGAAGGAACTGGCAAACCACTCCAGTATTTTGCCAAGAAAACTCCATGGACATAAAAAGGAGAAGCTTTGAGAAGAAAGAGTTTCCAAGGCATATTCTGGTTCATGGGGTCAGGGAGAGTCAAACTCGACTAAGATGACTAAACAACAACAACATTATATTTAAAACAGCCCCCTCAAATTCAGATGGATTTCCCATTTGAATGCAGAAGCCCAACTTTAATTTATAGAAGGCAGTTTTTCACATGAATTAAACAAAACACCGAGTTTCCACTGAAAAAACAGGTATTTGGTAGTACATATGGTAATAATTTTGCTCAACAGACCTGTGCAACGTGACTATTGAGAGATTACACAGACCCAACACTTTAAAAGCCATTTTACTCCTTAAAAATTAAGCGTTCAACGTCATAGGCTTTCAGGGTTTTCACCAGCGCTGCAGAAGAAACTGCACACAGGCATTACTGAAGTTTTTTTTTTTTAATGGAAATTATTTCCAGTAATTTAATATTTTGTATTAAAGGAACCCACTGGGAGAGTACAGCCAACATCAAGATTCATAGAGACCAGGAGTTTTAAGGGAACACAGGCTTAGAAACAGCTGGGGATGGATTTAGGCCACGCCAGGCCTAACAAGACATGGAACTATTTAAAAAGTCAGTTCCAAAGCATGCGCAAGTCTAGGCCTCACCACTTCGGAGGCAAGCCTAACCCCACATTTTTGGGGGTTAAGCCTCCTTAAACCCAACAGGCCTTGCTTCCAAATAGGATGGCACTGCAACCTCAGCCTAAAAACCTTTTATTCCACCGTCCCTCAAGGCCTTTTAGGAGAACACAACACAGCCCCCCACCCCATATCAAAGAAAAGAGCCCTGCAAGACAGTCTAGGAAGGGGGGACCCATATGACCTGAACCCCCTAACCCAGCAGACTCACCCACTCAAGAAGCTTGATGAACCCCAGGGGCTCCTTGAGCGGGCTAAGATCCAGGTGAAAATCACTCATTTTCTGCAAGAGAAAGAAAAAGGAGGAGGAAGGGGAACACATTAGGACAGAGAAGTGCGTGGAAGGGGAGCCCAAAGGCACAAACAGAACCATGCGAGGCGTAAGACCAGACCTGGCGTCCTCCCCCTGGCCTGGCCACCGCTCCTCCTTCCCTCTCTAGGGCTTCACTGCAGACGCCGCCCGGCCTCCGTCCCCTTATATAGGCTGCCTCTTCAAGCTCCGCCCACATCTCCCAGGCAATGGAACCGCCTTCTCCTCCTTCCCCAACTGCCATCTTGCAATGGGCCTAGGAGAGTCTCAGGTGTGCTTGCATCCTGCACTCTTCTCTGTGCAATGCAAGGATGCGCCACTTAAAACCATGTGGGGTGCTTTTCCCCTTCTGTTTTAGTATCTAGGCCGAGGCTTCCCTGCCATTAAGAAGTCTTCTTGTTCAGTGACAGCCTCCTTCCAATCCTTCGCTAAAAAGCCGAGTTTTGAGGGAATCACAGTTGTCAAGCCGGTTTGAAGCCTTGAGGAAAGCCTGGCATGCTCATTTCTGCCTTAATCTTATACAACAGCCAGTATTTTTCAAACAGAGACAGGGAGGGTTAGTGGCCTTCATAAAAATATTCAAAGAAGTCCATTTTAAATGTTAATATTTTAAGTGATAATTAAAGTCAATGTCTGCCCGCAAATTGGCAATGGCCATTTCCCCTCCCTCTTTGAAAGAGGTGGTCACTCCAAGAAGGACCCGTCTTGCTCCTTCCTTGAAGAATGCCTTTCTTTCTTTCTTTCTTTCTTTCTTTCTTTCTTTCTTTCTTTCTTTCTTTCTTTCTGGGGAGTAGTTTCCAATTTAACTGTCTGCAAGGTTAAAGATGACCACGCTATGAGAAAAAATCAACTATTTCAGAAAATATAGAGAGAACAGTTGTTGTCTTCCAATGGTTGGTGCTTTTGTTCTGGAAAGGAATAGATATAAAGAGAGAGAAGGAGGATTAGGGCCCCTGCAACTTTATTTTCAGCAGAGTTTCTTTCAAATGCTCGTAGCACAATGAAACATCAGGCTACACCTGCTGAGATTCCCAATGCAGCAGTTAAAGGTAGAGGAACGCTCATGCCGAAAGGTTGGTCATCCTTAAGCTAAACCATGGGTAGGCAAACTAAGGCCCGGGGGCCGGATCCGGCCCAATCGCCTTCTCAATCTGGCCCCCTTGGACAGTCTGGGAATCAGCGTGTTTTTACATGAGTAGAATGAGGTCCTTTTATTTAAAATGCATCTCTAGGTTATTTGTGGGGCCTGCCTGGTGTTTTTACATGAATAGAATGTGTCCTTTTATTTAAAATGCATCTCTGGGTGATTTGTGGGGCATAGGAATTCGTTCATTCCTCCTCCCCCAAAAAATATAGTCCGGCCTCCCACAAGGTCTGAGGGACAGTGGACCAGCCCCCTGCTGAAAAGGTTTGCTGACCCCTGAGCTAAACCAATTCCACAGTCCTTTCCAGTGTAATTTCTACCAGTTTGCTTTCAGAGCCAGTTATATGTGGGAGGTATAGCTGCAGCAATAGGACAATTCAAGAAAAGCTTTTTAGTCTTCTAACTTTTGACTGCCTGATGCTATGGCTTAATAATAAGCTATAGGTAACTTCTCTGAGGCCAATGTTAGCAGAGGATGGTTATCATTTAGATGGCCTATTGGATTAACCAGGAAGGCTATCTTTTTCTTCTGAATTTATAAGTTTGGATAGAATGGAAAGAGTTTATATTGACTCCAAAGTATTCCTATTTACTGTTGCAGACCTAATCCACTGTTAGAGTTTTGGGCCTGTTTGGATGTAAAGGTAAAAAAGAGTAAAGGACCCCTGAACAGTTAAGTTCAGTCTAAGGCGACTATAGGGTGCGGCGCTCATCTCACTTTTCAGGCCGAGGGAGCTGGCATTCGTCTGCATGGCTAAACCACTTCTGGCACAATGGAGCACCGTGACGGAAGTCAGAGCGCATGGAAACATTTTCTAGCCCAGCAGATGGCGCAATCTCCATTCCGATGCCAGTGGCAAAGTGAAAAGATAATTCTCCCCTTCCATGCACTGCCTTTACAGTAAGACTCTGGCTCCCCCGCCCTTGTAGCTAGTTGAGGAAAGACAAGATACGTTGCTGCCAGAGGTGTTAGTGGTGCAGGGCGCCAGGGTGCCAAGTTCTGGAGGGTGCCAGGGAAGAGGCGGAGGCTGGACACAGAGCCTCCCGGCATCAGCTCGCCACCCTTGCCCACCTCTGCCATGCTGCGCCTAAGCAGCGCCAGGCCTGGAGCCTCCGCCTGCTGTGGCCACTATGGCATGAAGTGTCCAGCTGAGCCGGGAGCTGCCGTGTCCAGCCTCCGCCTCTTCCCCGCTGGAGGAGCTGCCCTCCAGCCGCTGCCTGCCTCCTCCAGCCCCGCAAAGCTGGGCACATCACCGGCAGCGCCGTCCTCCCTAAAAAAGGTTGGCAACTCTGGGAAACAGAAAGCGGAGGGATCTTTGCACCATGGCACCCGATATGCTTCAGACGGCCCTGGTTGCTGCCTACCCCGTATTAAGTGCATGTCTACTTTGGGTGGCCCTTACAAATGGTGGCATGCCTCACTAATCATTTCCATGGGGAATGTGTAAGTTTGGGGAGAGAGAGGAGGAAGATTTCCTCCTTAACTTTATGAGTTCTTCACCAGATAGGGGAGGGGACGGCAAGCTGTCCCTGGACCCCTCAATATGCATCACCGTCAACTTTCTCCGAGTCCCTTTATCTAGCCCTGGTGATGAATTCAGGGTGAAATGGTGCAGAATGTATTTTCTCACTCTCTTCTTCAGCCTCTGTGCCATTGAGAAAGCTTGTCATGGATTTAGGACAAGCCGCTTTCATCTCCTGCGTCCAAGTCTCTATAGCCTGGCACCCACAGTGGCTTCAGGGTCAAAGTGACACCAAAGTCACTACAGTGACTTTTTTGCGAGGCTGGAGGGAAATGAATGACAGGCTTCTTGCTTCCTTTCAGCCACCTGCAATTTGATCCTCACCCGCCAAGAATCATAGAACTGTAGACCCAGAAGGGACCCTCTGCAATACAGGAATCAAGGGCTGCACTTGTAACTGTTTTTCTAGACTGAGCAAAAGACCCTTGCCTTCCCTGCCTGAACCTCTAGCTTTCCATCCTTTGCATCCAGGGATTGAAAATAATAGATTATGTGATCTACTTTTTCCAGTTTCTGCTTTCTTGCATCAGGATGCAGCAGAAGTAAACCTAAAATAAATGCCCTGTCAGCAGAGTGACTCTTCCAGCTGTGCTCCGCAGATCACTTAAGCCTGCTTAATTAAGTACCGGTAACTGAGGACAGTCACTGTGAAATCTGTAGCAATGCCTCAGGTCATGGAGAGTTAGGATAATGGTTTGGTGCATGTTTGTAGAAGTTGGTCAGTGTTTTGAAGTGTGGAGAGTTTTATAGCAAAGTTGGCAAGCTGTTTCTGGGCATGGCTGAAGTGCAAAAGTGAGTGCAGCAATTTTGAATTTGCTTTAATGGTCACATTTGGGGGATATTGGAGTGGTCAAAAAACATTTGGGATCACAGAATGGTTAGTAATTCTTGAAAATAACTAAAAACATGTTAAGCATGTTTTTTGGGAGGCTACAAAAGGCTTTTGGCATCCCAGTGGGGGGTTTCTATCAGAGCAATCAAAAACAAATTTATTGGGTCTGCCCCAAATCGTTTTAGCATCATGGCATCATAGAATTAGGTTCAGCATAAAGAAAAAAATATTATTAATAGAAGGGTCTTACAGCTTACTATTGGATCTCTGGCTGAAATGAGTTTTGAACTATGGATTTCTCAGTCATTGTTCATTCTCTTGAACAGTACTATGTTTATGAACCACATAGTGAGTGAGGAATTGCTGCAAGATTCCCAGCTTTCAGCTCAGTCTCTCCATCTCCATTACTGGCCCATGTTTAACTGCTGAATGACATTTTAATGAGCAACAGATTTATTGGTGCATAAGCTTTTGTGGTATAAGATGTAGTTTGTCAGAAAGGTAATCAACCTGAATGGGTTGGGGCCAGGTTATCTGAAGGACTGCCTTCTTTTTCCTTGCAAATAGTGTTCAGCATCAGAGGCCAAGATCCATGTTCCCCCACATCAGCTTGAAAGTGTCTTCTCAGTAGTGTCACTCAGTCTGATGGAATTACTTCCTGAAAGCCATTGCCGTGCTGTTGTTTTAATTATTTAACTGATCTATTGTGTTAGTTTTTATATTTTTAAAATATGTTTTCACTCTTGTGTTTTTACTTTGGAAGCCACCTTGGGGGACTCTTTGGGAGCTGAAAAGAGGAATATAAATGTTCTTAAATAATGAATAAATAAATAGCTGCGTAAGTCTGTGGCAGTGAAAGGAACAGTCTCCTGGCACCTTCAGACACGAGCAGGTTTATTGTGGCTAAGCTTTGGTGGAGTGGAGCCCATTTCATCAGATGCTTGAAGTGTTGTAATCACCTGATGCATATTATGTGCACATGCACACATACACATCTAAAGAAAAACATTGTCAACGGTGGAGCCAAATGGACATGAAATTTAAAGAAACAAAACTGTAGCACTTCTGTGTTAGGTTTGATGGACTGCATATAAGACAAACACAATGACCATTCACATCAGCGATAATATATGATCACACAATTTATTTAGCTTTCATTATCTTTTCAAAAAGCCAGTGTAATATTCCATGGGGCAGGGTGCAGGGACATAGTGAAATTAATTTGCTAATAAATGCTAATTCAGCAATTTCATGTGGAGCACCCCTTCAAAGTACTTTTGTTGAAGACTTCAAATGCAATTCAATTGTACTGTAGATTTCTGGACTTTTGATAACGTAGCTATTAATGGCATCTGCATGGCACTGTGTTCAAAGTCACTTGTTGGAGCTTGGTTGACTTTGGCATAATAGTTTTGCATGCTTTCAGTGCAGTGTGTGACTCAGAAGCAAATGTGTCTTGTCAGGTGAGATGTTCCAGACCAGCACAAACAAGACTATTACTGTCAGAAATGAATACTCCTGCTGCTTTGTTGTAAGAAAAGGAGAAATACATCAGGCCCAAAGAGCAATCACTCTAAATATATCAGTTTCCAAGTATAAATATAAATGCCAAAAAGTTGACAAAACAAACAGTAATGTGAAAGGAGCAGCTTAACTCAGAATATGGTAATCCTACATTTCAAATACAACCAGATCTAATGCCAGCATTTGTACTCACCCTAACATCAGAGTACATAGTTTTTTGTTCAAAAGAGCTTCATGGTTAATAAAGGAACCGGGCAACACAGGAGTAGCTAATCTGTTTCTTTCCAGAAGAAAGACAACATGATGAATAGTCAGGGATAATTAATAATAATAAAATTTTATTTGTACCCCACCCTCCCTGGCCAGAGCCGAGCTCAGGGCGGCTAACATCATAAAACTAACACAGTATACAAAGAACGTAAGAACATAAAAACAGGCAATCAGTTAATTAAAATACATCTTAAAATTAGTTCGGAGCAAATTAAAATCTGGACATCCCATCTGGATGATGGGAGACGTCGTCTCAACAATATCCATACTACATATGTAGATTGTGGTTGGGCAAATTGATCGTTTTGGATACATGGTAGTGTTATTTGTGAAGAGTATTAACTTTACAAATGCATCAAAGTGCCTTGGACCTGGTCTCATTAGGCATAATATTTGCTAATGTTCGACAGGCATCTCCTATACTTCTTTTTAATAGAAAAGCCAGCATAAAGTGTTTTTACTGCAATAATAAAGCTCCACGTGTTTGCGTGATGATGGTGGAGGAGGCAGGGGAAGAGGCAACAGCAATTTTATTACCAAAACTCACTACGTGAGGGGAAAGATAGTCAGTAGGATGGTAGGAGGCTGTGGCAAGCTGCAACAACCAGGCCTTTGTCTCCTGCTAATGCCCCACCCAGCTAGCTCTGCCCAGCTGATAACTAAATCCAGGGTTTTTTTGTGTGTTTGGCCAATCTGTTAACCAAACCTTCATTAATTCTAACTTCTACTGCATCCAGGAAATATGGGAAGGATCTGGCACCCAGTAATTTAGGGGAACCTCAAAAACAAGTCCTGCCAGACATTTGTGGTTTTTTTAATAGAGTTACAAGCTATTAGATCAGGGGAATGCTGTAGACATAGTGTATCTTGATTTCAGTAAGGCTTTTAGCAAAGTCCACCATGACATTCTTGTGAGAAATCTGGTAAAAACTGGATTGAACCAAGTAACTGTTTGGTGGATTTGGAGCTGGTTGGCCAACCAAACCCAAAGTGTGTTCACTAATGGTTCCTCGTCATCCTGGGGGGGGGGGGAGTGATAAGTGGACTGATGCAGGGTTCTGTACTAGGCCTGTTGTTGTTCAATGTTGTTATAAATGACTTGGATGAAGGTATCAAATTTGTAGGTGACACCAAACTGGGAGTGGGTAGATATTGCCACTGAAGACTGAAGCTGAATTCAATATGACCTTAACAGATTGGAGAACTGGGCCAAAACTAATAAAATGAATGTTAATAGGGACAAATGTAAGTTCTGCACTTAGGCACGAAGAACCAGCTGCACAAATAAGATGGACACATGACTTACTATCAGTACATGTGAAAAGGATCTAGGGGTCTTGGTGGACCTCAAGCTTAACGTGAGTCAACAGAGTGATGCAGTGGCAAAAAAAAAGCTAATGCTATTTTAGGCTGCATCAACAGAAGTATAGTGTCCAGATCAAGGGAAGGTATAATACCACTCTATTCTGCCTTGGTCAGACCACACCTGGAACACTGTGACCAGTTCTGGGTGCCACAATTTAAGAAGGATATTGACAAGCTGGAACATGTGCAGAGCACATAAAGAGTTTGGAAACCAAGCCTTATAAGGAGTGTTTGAGGGAGTTGGGTATGTTTAGCCTGGAAAAGAGGAGACTGGGAGTAGATATGATAGCCATCTTCAAATATCTCAAGGGCCTTAGAGGTCCCTTCCAACTCTACAATTCTATATGACTGAAGATTTAAGGCTGCAGACCTGTGCTCACTTATTTGGAGTAAGTTCCATGAAAACAATGGGACTTACATTTGAGTAGACATGTGTAGGATTAGAATCAGATGGTCAGAACAAAAGGAAATGCCTACTGGTAAGATCAAGAAAGACCAAAGTTGCTTCTTATATACAAATTCAAATACATTTGTTTCTGGACTACTCCAGTCTAATCTGAATGGGGGGAAACTGCAATAACAGCTAAATAATGCTCATATGTGGATAAGCCTTAAGGCCTTGACTAGAGCTTAGGCCTTTTACTGTGGAATACTGTATATCAGATTTCCTTTCTCAGTTGCTTTTGTTCCTTGGCTTGCATCCCACTTGTGATTTTCCGGGCACACGTGCTAAAATGTTGTTATTAGTTTTGGCACTTGCAAGAGCAAACAGTATGTAACACTGGAAAGTCCCCAGTGCTCTGTGGTCCATTCCATAAGTGTCTGGAAAAGCATCCACACAGATGTAAAACAGGGGCCATAACCAAAATCAAAACACACCCACACCCAAAATCTAATATAATTTGAAGGAAATAAAAGGAAACGGATTGAATGACGAAGAACCACCACTTGAGAATTTATTGTAGAAAATGGAATAAGATGCAGCAAGTATATTAGTTGCCTTAAAGTTACACTGTTCCACAAGCTTGTACTTTAGAATTTTTTTAATCAGCTCAATCTTTCATGCAATACTTATTTAGGTTATCAAGTTCAACTGTTTAAAAATCTGTCATTAGCATGTGCTTAATCATGAATAATACTTGTCGGAAGATATAACTATAGTTTAACATAACACCTTTAATTCTTTAAGTTTCCCTCATTTATATGCAGACAACAAAAACAAAACACATGAGCCCATGCATAGAATTCCATGCAATTTTATCTTCCTCTCAAGTAACAGGCCCTTTAAATATTACGCAACCCACGTGCAAGCTGTTTTCCCATAGTTTAGCACTGCATGCACTCATTCACTTCTTGCTTTCCTCCTCCAGCATGGCCTCAACAAGAGTGGAAGCTTTTGCTTCCATTTTCAGCTATCTGTGATTCCATGTTATGTCCAAGTCTGGGCAAAACAAGGTAGATATTAACTATGGTTTATTGAAACAAGCCAACTTCAAACAGTAGTTGTTATCATATTGCGATAAAGTAGCCACAGTTCCCAGTTCAGACATAACAAGAAACTATGGTTAGTTTAAAACAGAAGTGAAAGCTTTTGATCTCATCACAGCAGTGCAGCAAAGGAAAGGGGACAGGTTAGATGAACCCAAAGCTTGTATGGTGACATTATGTGGAACCCTGGCCAATGCATGAAGAATTCCTACATTTTTATTTCAGAAGTCTTTATCTGGAAACATATATTACTGCTTCCTCCAATTTTCAGGAGATGGAGCTCATGTATTACAAATACCAGATTCCTCTTCATATATTTATGGCATTCTGTTTAATTTTTATCAATTCCTCACATACACCTAATTCTTTTTGTGAGATGATTGCTATACCAAATAATTTTTTTTAGAAAATACTCTTTGAACATTTGAAATTGCTGTACTGCTTAAACTGAGAAAATTGTTTGTAATCAAGCATATATCTAAGTTTGGTTTTAACCTTTTTTTAAGGTGCAGGAGTTATAGGGAAAACAAGATAATCATTTGGAAGAAAGTGATATGTGAATGTATTTTATTCCAGTGAGAGGTTTAAAAAAAATGCAAAGAATTGCAGTTTTGAGCATAGTTTCATGTATTTCTTAATAAGTTTTCCGTAGCTTTCATTACGAGAAACACATATCTTCTGACATTATTGGGATAGTGGAAGTGGCACATTTTGCATCAGGAGCATCCATTTGATTAATTCCCCAAGGCTTTGCACATGTGTGAGCCTGTTCCTAGTATTAAAGACTCCAGCATGGAATCCAGATGTCTAGATGAATGTATTTTTCAAATGTCCAGATGAACATTCCAGATCTGTGAGACATCTAGTGGACAAAAACTGGTCGTCATCGTCCCGTCCGTCCCCATTACAGTGTAGAAACATTTTTATTCAACATCCAGAGGATGATGTTTTCTGTTTTGAAACTCATTCATTTTTTAATGTGTTGATGTTTTGAGTTCCTGGGTACCCCCCCCTCCAAAAAAGGAACCAACATTATGTCCAGATCAGGTTTTGTGTCTTACTGTGTGAATACACATGTGTTTAACAGCCTGCTATTATTTTCACTCCAGTATAACTGCTGTTTTAAGCTGTCTGAATTCCCATCTATGATTATTTTGACATTTAAACTTGCAAATTGTGACAGCCTTCTCCTCCTCACTAGCTGTGTATTACAGTGTGCGCCACCTCTCTGATATGTATAGCTGGCGGAGCTCTGCTTGCTTCCAAAAACAGACCAATTTATTTTATGCTCGGTGATTTGGGCCAGGTTGCGGAGCGATGTCGGGAATTCAAGGCAAACTGTGCTGTCTAGGCAAACGTGCTAATAGTGCTGCTTGAGTCCCTCCATTTATACACAAAATCCAACTTACTTCAACACTGATGATGGGGCAACATCTTGCAATGTACCTGTTGGCAGTAGGCTAGGTTAGGAGACAGGTTAGCTTAAGGGGAAATGGTAGAGGGCTGATTTCATCCCTGGCATTTGCTGCCTGAGGCAAGTGCCTCATTCTGCCTAATGGTAAAGGACCCCTGACCATTAGATCCAGTTGCGGACGACTCTGGGGTTGCGGCGCTCATCTCGCTCTATAGGCCGAGGGAGCCGGTGTTTTGTCCGCAGACAGCTTCTGGGTCATGTGGCCATCATGACTAAGCAGCTTCTGGCGAAACCAGAGCAGCGCACAAAAACACCATTTACCTTCCCGCCAGAGTGGTACCTATTTATCTACTTGCACTTGACGTGCTTTCGAACTGCTAGGTGGGCAGGAGCTGGGACTGAACAACGGGAGCTCACGCCATCGCAGGGATTTGAACCGCGACCTTCTGATCAGCAAGCCCTAGGCTAAGTGGTTTAGACCACAGCGCCACCCGCGTCCCTCTATTAGTGTCTATGATAGGGGTGATGAATTCCTGACCTGCTGGTCTGATCCAGCCTGCTAAGGCTTTCTCAGTGACATGCCAGACCTCCTCGTCCAGTTTTCTTTCTCATCAGATCTCCCTCATTATCTGATTAGCAGGGAGGGGTGATCTTCAAACCTATCATGGCACTAGGACTGAGGGGGAAAGGAGAATTCTGTGCCTGTATGCATGTGTGTCCTGTTTGTGCATATAGACTGTATGATATAATGATTTATCCAGCCCCTTGATTTATCCAGGGACATGATGAAGGATAAGCTTGTGGCAATTATACCGTAGCTGGTTTAACAACGTCATTTTAGCCCCAGGGAACGAAACATCAAGATCAGCACCTTTCGGGAACAGTCACAACATGAGACCTCATCAAGCAGCTTTACAGGGAAACGATGGGCCATCTTGCTTGTGGTTAACAACTGAGAAACAGGAGATTAATTTGCAGTTTAGGGATGGAAATAGGAGGGGCTTTGTCTTTGTGGCAGCCCCCTCCCCAACCCACAAGAGTCCTGTGTGGGGAGCCTTGCCTAGAACATTAGCCAAGCAAACGTGATGGGTTTCAGCTAGCCAATGATGAAATAATACAACTCCTCCATCGTTTACCTACTATATGGTGCATCCTTGATTGGATAAAAGCTGGTTTGTTTTAAAATGAGCTCTTCACATATTTTCAGTAATGCCTTGGCTGCAAAGATGAGTAAAGATTCTGATAGGAATCAGACCCCAACAAGGGAAGATATCTGGGATCTACAGCCACTTGAATCTGTGACAAATCCTTTAGGTAGACATTACTGCCTCCAGCACTTGCCAGAGTGTATGCAAACAAACACATTCGTGGATTTTGTAAGCACGCTGAGGCCAAATGACTGTGAGGTGCAGTTTGTGTCTGTTCTGTACAAGCAAAATTAAGCACAGTGATATTCACAACAACAGTAGCGCAAAACGGTTGTCCCCTGTCCGTTATTCCACAGAACGTTTCCTTTTCTTGGGTCATTTAAATAATTTGTTGTCGCTAGTCTAAAGATAAGATTTGGGGAATAAATATTACTTTTTAATGTAATGTGTCGGATCTACATGCTATCCACAGGTGCTAGTTCCAGACTAGTATGGTATTCGTGGCAAGATCTGTCACCTCTTTTTCTATAAAAATAGCACTGATAGGTAGATAGATAGATCAGTAGATCCTACTGCTGAATACTGACTGATCATGGCCACACATTTCATGCACATGATATAGCTGTGCATTACACTGTGGCAGGGCCCTTTCAGAAGCTGTTGGACACCAGCTCCTCTCAGGTCCAGCCAGCATAGCCAGTGGTCAGAGGTCATGGGGTCCAGCAATATCTGTGAGGGAGGCATAGCTTACCTACCCAGGTTTTAAAGTATAACTATTCAAAGCACTTTCTGAAAATCCTCAAGTTCTTGCATTATATAGCTCAGTAGATTACAGTCCGTACACTTGAATGCTTTGTCTACTCCATGTTATTTATTCCTTCATACAGTGAGCCAGAACAGTTATTATCCTCTGTTAAAATAATAGCAATCTTTTGATATTTGAGATGGTGGGAAATCAGCATATTAAGATATTGTAAACAAGTTCTTAGTATATTATGCCAATCAAGTTAAAGGTCCCCACCTGCTGGGAAAGATGAGACTCAATATGGTTTCTGCTGGTAAAAGATCTCTTGTGGTTTTGTATTACACTGTTAATGTGCGAGGTCAACAAGCATGGAGTGTTCTTTCTTTTTTGAGCCTTTTATCTGCCAATGTCCATTAAGCTTATAGGAAGCTAGATATGATCTGAGGAACTTCATGACATATGAGCCTGTTCATAATTTTCCAAAGCTTGTCCTTGATTTGAATGCACATGATTAAGAGATAACTTCTCTTCTTGAAAGGTGTTTTTAATAATGGGAATAAACCATAATACAACTCCCATATCTCTCCTTCCTTTTGCATCTTAAAAAAGTCTCAATCTAAAAAATTTAAAAATGTCTCGATCACATTTTCGGAACACACTGAAATGAATATATTGTTGTAAAGAGGCCTAGCCTAGGAAAACGTTGGTAATTTAAGGAGCAGATGGAGGAAAACCTGTTTCTCTCAGCTGCACTACTTCAGACTGCAGGTGGAGGAATCGTGTAAATGAATGCTCTTCCACTCAAATAAATCCCTGCCTGGGAAATTTAGATACCAGAGGAAAGGGCACCGTACTAGGCCAGCGGCCTTCCCCACAGCAGCTACTGTTCTATATTTGTATATATATTCAGATATGTGAACTCACACCTGCAATCTAAAGGGGTACCTCTCAGAAGGCGATTTACCTAGCAATTGTGTATAAGAACTAGGCAATATAATCACTAAGCACCTTGAGCAAACAAAACAGATAAAGCTGCTGAACTGTGGGGTAAGGAAAAGCACCGTGCTTGGGATTTGGCAGCTACTGTATATCATCACACACACACGTATGTGTTATGTACTGAAGTTCTCACCCTGGGCCAGCAGGGGGATACTGTAGATAGTTTTCACTCAAGTCCACATATGCAAATAAGGGATTGAAAGTGACATTCAGTGATTGGATAGTTACAGAACATTGTTACAGTTGCGTTGTACTGGAGCTCTATATAAGCAGGCTGGCTGAACCCTTCAGTTCAGTTCTGTTCTGGCCTGTGAATAAACAAGAGCTGTTTGAAGAATCACTATGTCATCTGATATGTTCACCCACAACTTAACAGTATGCAAGCCTTTTCTGTTAAGTTCTAACCTGCCGTCTTGACCTACTTGCGACATACCCCACCCCAATGTTCCCTCTGGTTTTTTCGGATAAATTATGGCAGCAAGAAATGCCAGCCCAGCAAACAGGAGTGCTGAGAAACAGAGAAATGTGTGTGGCAATGAACACCAGTTTAGAGGGCTGAAAAGGCTGAAATAAAATATTTGTGCTTCAAATAATAGACCGTAGTTTTGTTGTGAAAAGACACAAACGGATTCATCGATCTACTGGAAAAATGTATTGCTTTCATTCTCTCACACACAGCTCTTTCAATAAAGCCCTTAAGATTATTGTTAAATACGTGAAAATACGTGAGTAATATCTCGACCTTTTTAAAAAAAAACTAGCAGGGGTTGGGTTTAAAGGGCAGAGGGGGCATTTTTAATAGTTTGCTATACTCTTTCAGGGCCAGCCCAAGACATTTTTCTGCCTGAAGCAGAGCAGAAAATGGTGCGGACACATCCCAAGAAAAGTCTGCGTGGTAGTCAAGACAAGCTGAGTAATTTTGGACATGAGGTAAAAAAATCTCACAAGGATTGATCCCCCATCGTGATGGTAAGAAGAAATAAATAAATTGTATCACAGCCGTTCGCTTCCCATTCATGACAAGCAAAAGCAGTGGCCCGAGGTAGCCACCTCATCCGTCTAACGATAGGGCCGGTCCTCACTTCCTTCATCCTGTCTACTGTGTCCCAACTGTGCTTCCATTGCCTCAGTTCTTCAGGGTGTGGGTGTGGTGAAGGTGTGGATATAGATTCACTGGAAAGACCTGGTTCAAAAATCACCATTCAGACATTAGATACACTCTCATTAGACTCACTCTCTCAGCCTATTCTGCTTCACAAGATTGTTGTGAGGATAAAACATATGCACTAGCCTGGGCTCTCTGTGGGCCACTGGTTTAAAAATCAAATAAAACGCCATGGTTCTGAACAAAATAAATGCACCTAAATTGACTGAATGTTTGTGAGGTGAATTCAAAATAAGCCCAGTATTATAGTCATCAAAGGATAAAATCTGTGTTTCTGTTGAAACCAATTTGATTTCCCTGTCTTCCTATTCCTTAACCTCAAATTCCCATGTCATTTTAAGAGCCAGACAGCAAATTAGGATGAACTGGAATATGAGTCACTCCAGGGCCCTTAATGCAGTTCTGTTGCATTGGGCCCATGAAGATTTGGATTGTAGACAAGCGTTAAAGCTCACATTAATACTAAACAAGGTTTAAGGCTGTATGATAGCAAATATAGACACATTATTATGGTAAAAATTCCAGAAAAGAGAAGCGGGAGGAGGGGGGAATTGAAGCCTGCCTAGATAGACACATACACATACCCCCAAATTGTTTATTTTGTTATTCACTAGCACCTTTCTGAAATGTCAGATTATAACCTTAACAATGTAAAAACATATTGGTTTTTTATTAGTCTATTGTTGGTTTTTATTGGAAGCTGAATGCCTTGGCTCCCAAACAAATTGGCTCCCAAATGATCGGAACCTGGAAGTGAGTGTTCCAGTTTTTGAATGATATTCGAAAGCCGAACATCTGGCGCGGCTTCCGATTGGCTGCAGGACACTTCTGCAGCCAATCGGAAGCCATGCTTTGGTTTTCAAATGGTTCTGGGAGTTGAACGGACTCCCGGAAGGCATTCTGTTCGAAAACCAAAGTACCACTGTAATTTGAAGAAAGCCACATTGTTTTCATGATGCTACAGCTTGAATAAAAAGCAAGAAATAAAAATGCAGGGCTTTGAAAAGCATCATGTTTTCCTACATTTAGATGCCACCCAGCATCCAATTGGCATGGTAATATTGCATTTTATTTTGCTCGTCCAAACTCCGAATTGCACATCAGAAAACAAATATTTTTGAACTTTGAGACAGAGTCTCAGATGAGCTTCTAAAATATCAGAAGGATAGCATTCAGAAAGGCCTTGACTTTTCAAGAGAGCCTTGACTGGGCATTCTGCCATTTTAATAGAGAAATACCAAAGAGGTGAACCTTGCAACTTGCCAAATATGTGGAGACAGTTGGACACTCCTGTGAACTTCATTCCCATGTTTCCACATCTTTCTCTCTTGCTTGCTAGGCTCTATACATATTCTAGCAATCGCGCATTATATTGACTTTTGCATGATGGAATCAACCCATTTACTTTCCCACCTATTAGCAGAAGGGGGATATAACTCACCATAAATGAGTTTTGACAGGACCATTGATTTCCTGACTGAAGAAATGGGTGTACCTTTTCATTTTGTCTACCTTGTTGCCAGTGTCTGCGCTCCAGTTGTCTCAGAGGATCAATAGAAGGTCTCTTCTATGGTTATGACTGGGGCTGTGGTTTGTCAATTAAATGGCACAGCAGAGCAGGATTTAGGAGAACATTGCTCACGGGGAGCCATGTCTGAGAGCTAGAAACCGAGCTGTAGGAACGCTTTCCCCACTTGGTGCTCCTCTGCCGGGAACACTTGTCAGTCACGAGCAACTGAAAATAGCAGAGTGAGCTCATAGTGCAGATGCTAAAAATATAAGGGAAAAGATAGCCAACAAGTGCTCTGGGTTATGGGGATCTAAAGCAGGCAGACGAGAAGCCGAAGGGAGCAGGGAAAGTCAAACTTAGTAGTCTCAAATTTGGTTTCACATTCTGTACTTGGACAGTATGAAATTCTACATTGCCGATAGCTTGCTACAAGTCATGGGGTGAAGAAAAACTTGTAGAAGCAGATTTGTTATAATTTATTATAAAAACTATAACCCATCCTTCAAATAGTGTCTCAGGGTGTGAATAATAATAATAATAATAATAATAGTAATAATAATAATAATAATAATAATAATATATTATTTATACCCTGTCCATCCGGCTGGGTTTCCCCAGCAAAATGATAGTACAGTAAAAGCATTTAGAAAGAATAAACACAGAAGTTAAAAGAAATGGGGTTTGAAACCTAAAGAAGAGCAGCGTACAAACGTCATACCAATAAAACAGTTTTAAACTGAAATTATTATCATTATTATTATTAATTTTATTTATACCCTCCCCCCCACATCTGGCTGGGTTTCCTCAGCCACTCTGGGGAAGGTGTGGGAGGAAAGAACAAAAAGGAGAGTTCATTTACTTTGTTGTAGAAGCTGCTCAGGATTGAGCTCCACATTGGAAATATATCCTAAGCCAAAGGAGTGCAGCGTTGTGTGGATTTCAGTACAACAGAATTAGCACAATTTGTGCTGTGAACTTGGCAAATGCAGTTTACATGTAAAATCAGAAGCATGACTTAATGGCAAGTACTGTACGTACGTTATGGAGAAAAGTTTCTTGAAAATAAAGGGAAGAACAATCCTAGCATAGTTCCAGTAATTCTACTGGAAATTTTTAAATGGTAAGATAACAGTCACAGATCTTATGTTTGACTGCCAAGAGATGGAAACTAAGAGAAAGCTTATCTATTCATAAAGATATTTTTTGGGAGGGGAGGGGTTAAATGTGTTGTCAGGTAGATGAAGCTTTTGCCTTCTGCAAAGTGGGTATTTTGTCATCGGTAACACAGCTGGCTTGGCGACAGATACAAAAGTTTTTTACCATCAGCGAAATGGGTGGTTTGTGACTGGTCATGTATATATTAGGGTTAGGGCAGGCATGTCCAAAGTCTGTTTCAGGGGCCTAAACCCTTAAAAAAACTCAACAACTTTGGGGTAAAATCCTTAAAAAAGGTAAACAACTTCAATTCTAAAACAAGGGCAACAACTTTGGTCGGCCCTTTGGTTGGCCTTCATGGCCCTTCACTTCATCAAATCTGGCCCTCTTTGAAAAAAGTTTGGACACCACTGGGTTAGGGTTAGGGTTAGGTTTAGGGTGCAGTAGCAGCCATTTTGTGACATCTTTATAAATGACTTGGATGAAGGAATTGAGGGGATGCTCATCAAATTTGCAGATGACACCAAACTGAGAGGTAGCTAATGCCGCAGAAGACAGAATCAGAATTCAACATTACATTAACAGATTGGAAAACTGGGCGAAACTAACAAAATGAATTTCAGTTAGGTACAGATGTAAGGTTCTGCACTTAGGCAGGAAGAACCAGATGCACAAATAAGATGGGTGACACCTGGCTTACTAGTAGTATATGTGAAAAGGATGTAGGGGGTCTTAGTGGATCACATAGTTCTAGGTAGCATCAACAGAGGTATAGTGTCCAGATCAAGGGAAGTAATAGTACCACTTTATTCTGCCTTGGTCAGAATACTGTGTCCAGTTCTGGGTACCACAATTTAAGGATATTGACAAGCTGGAACGTGTGCAGAGGAGGGCAGCTAAGATGATCAAGGGTCTGGAAACCAAGCCTTACGAGGAACAATTGAAGGAGCTGGGTATGTTTAGCCTGGAAAAGAGGAGACGGAGAACAGCTATGATAGCCATCTTCAAATATCTCAAGGGTTGTCACGTGGGAAGAGGGAGCAAACTTGTTTTCTCCAGCTCTGGAGGGTAGGACTCGAACCAATGGCTTCAAGTCACAAGAAAGGAGATTCCAACTAAACATCAGGAAAAAACTTTCTGACGTTAAGAGCTGTTTGACAGTGGAACCGTCCTCCTCTGGAGTCTGCAGAATCATCTTCCTTGAAGGTTTTTCAGCAGAGGTTGGGTGGCCGTTTGTCATGGATGCTTTAGCTGAGATTTCCCTTGGGGTCCCTTCCAACTCCACAATTCTAAGATTCTATAAGAGCAGCCCAACTTTGTGTTCTCTCAGAGGCCAGCCAGATGCCAGTGAGAAGACCACCAAGCAAGGAGTGAAAGAAGTATGTTCCTGTCTGCCCCAAATTTGCAATGGTGACAACGTACACAATTCTCAAAATTCAAAATGAGCCCATAGATTCAAGAGGTTGTGGAGCCCCGTTACACAGGAAGAAAGTTGTGAAGCTACAGGAATGCAATTTGCATCTTGCTAACAGGCCAGCTCCCTGAAGGCAGAATCAAACAGTATCCCTGCTAAAAGTTTTCTCTACACCGTAAAAAAGTTGACTTTCAAGTATAGTAATACCTGTGTTATGTTCCATGGAGAACACCGTGTAAATGAACTGTTAGGAACTTGTGTGCACACCCTCTTCCTGTGTTACCTGAGGCAAGGCTTTGCCTGAACATATCTTTTGAGAGAATGCATTATACTGAGCCACCACTTCTGTGGTTACTTGCTGGAAGGAATGGTCCAAAGATTATTCATGTATATTATCTTATATCTTTTTATTTGGATGTAGAAATTGACATGGTTACCATCTGTTGAAAGACTGCCACTGCTGTCTGCTTCAAAAAGAAAACAAGGTGTAGCCTTCCAGGTTGTATATGCACAATGCTCTCCATTTCTCAATACCTACAAGGGCAGGCCTATAGCTCAGTCATGCAAACAAATCCAAGTTCTGCTGCCTGCAGGGAGGAAGTTGGACCTATGTTCCATTAAAGAACATACAGGCAACCCCCTTTTCAATATGCGCCTGACTATGTATACGTGCTTCGCCTGAAGCGAATTTTTAAAATCGCTAAAACGGCCCCCAGGAGAGGCACAAAGAAGTCAGAAAAGGTGTGAAACGTCACCTAGCAATCCCATGGGCCTTTGCATTTGCAGTCCCAACCAAGAGCCCTTCCACTGACCATTGAAGCCTGGGGAGAGCTGGAGTTTGAGGACAGTTGGGGGAGAGCGAATGTGTTGGAGTTCTGGGAGGAATTTTTTTGAGATGGCACCTAAACACACAGCACTGTCATCTTCCATCAAACCCAAGAGGCAGAGAATGGTGCTCAAGCTGGAGGAGAAATCGGAAGTGCAGGACTGTTTGCAAGCCCACACGCTAAACTCTGTCCCCGGTACCCACCACACCCCCAAGAGATGAGACATGACAACAGTGTATGGGTTCATAATAAGTGTAATTTTAATAAGGTTATGATTTATGTCTGTCTGTTTGTTTATCTGTTTATTTATAATTTTGTGAAAATCAATAAAAACAATTGGGGGGAAAATGTTTGGGTTCAAATTGGGCCACAACTTTATTTAATTGCAGCTGTAGGAACCTTGGCTTAGGCCTTGGAAGGTTTCCCTCTCATACCCAGCAGGGGCTGAGGATGAGCAGGGCAATCAGGTGTTGTGGGAGGGGACTGGAAAGCACAAACTTACCCAGCATGCCCTCCCACTTCACCTAGCCAGGAGTTGGACCTATATGCCGCCGCTGTAGGGCCAGTGACTCCCACAATAAACCCTCTAAAAGGCCCTGCAAATGCCGCTGCATGGGGGTGCATCAATATGCTGCCCCTGACTCACAGATAGACTATAGAATACCAACCAAGGCCTAAAACCGCCACCCAAGACCCTAACTGTTATGTACTGAAGTTCTCACCCTGGGCCAGCAGGGGGATACTGTAGATAGTTATGCAAATGAAGGATCGAAAGTGGCGTTCAGTGATTGGATAGTTTGTATGCAAATGAAGGATCAAAAGTGACGTTCAGTGATTGGCTAGTTACAGAAAATGGCAACAGTTACATTGTTCTGGAGCTCTATATAAGCAGGCTGACTGAGCTACTCAGTTCAGTTCTGTTCCAGCTTACAAATAAAGAGCTGCTTTGGAAGAATCGCTGTGTCGTCTGATATGTTCGCCCACAACTTAACACTAACAGCTGAACAACCTCTCCTACTGAGGACTAGACCCTGCCACCCACCAATCCCTGAGGCCCTAGTGAGTTTGTGGGCTATCTAAGCACTGCTGGGGGAGGAGTTCGGACCATAGGATAGTCGTTGCTGGACTTAGGGCATATCCCTCCAGGTCTGCCTTCGCAGATCTGTGCCGCTTAGGCATCTGCGCACCCCACCACATGCCTCGTTGTCAAGGTTAGGCCCCCAGACGTGGGAGGCAACAGGAGTTGTGCCCCAGTGAGCGCTGCCATGCCCCCATGCCCCAGACTTCTGTGCTGGGCACACCTGCAACAAAGTCAAAGGGAAAACAGTAAATGAAAATACAAAGAGTGACCTGAACCTGGGACGAGGAGCATTGGCCCCTTATGCTGGCCCTTGCCCCACCCCCCCAGCATACGTGGCATCAAGATCTGGGAGGAGATCCGGGCAGCAGTGGCAGCGAGTATCTGTACACCTACAGATCCCCAAGGTCCCCAGCCATGTGTGAGACAAGGCACATGAGGCACTGAATCTGTGGCTAGAGGACATGAACTGCCAGCATATGCCCGTCGATGGCAGCACCTTGGGAAAGAAGGCACTTCAAGGATCCTGCAAAGGAGGTCAGCGGCAGTTGGCTGGCCCGCTTCAAATGCCACTTCCAATTTGAAGAACATCAAACTATCTGCAGACCAAGCGTGCCCTGAGGAGCTGAAGAGACAAAAGCACCCGCTGCTCATCGCCATGTTCCTCAGCAAGACACCATCAGCCCCATCTGACCCACAGCCAAGCACTTTGGGGTACAGGTGTAGCCTGCTTGTTGTCGTTTGCAACCCGTCCTCTAGCAATGAGGAAGACAGGGCCACCTTTCGTGTCCGTCCAACACTAGGGCTGTTGGTTTTTTCAAGGGTTTCCAGAGGTTAGAAGATGTTTGCAGGTTTTTCCAACAGGTGCTCCAAATACAGTGGTACCTCGGGTTACAGACGGTTCAGGTTGCAGACCCCTTTAACCAAGAAATAGTACCTTGGGTTAAGAACTTTGCTTCAGGATGAGAACAGAAATCATGCTCCAGTGGCGCGGAGGCAGCAGGAGGCCCCATTAGCTAAAGTGGTACCTCAGGTTAAGAACAGACCTCCAGAAGGAATTAAGTTCTTAACCTGAGGTACCACTGTACAATAAAGCTAAGCATAAAAAGTTAAGCTGCCTATTTAAAAGGTGGAATGAATTCATACACCTTCCACCTTGTAAGGTAGGATAGACTGCAACAGACCCTGTTCTGTAACCCACTTGCAGGGATTTGGGATCTGAGCAAGACAAAAAGCACACTACTTCATAGGTTTTCTTAGAAGGGAAACTGCAATGAACAGCAAACCTGACCTTATGTCCCCTTTAGTCGCTGGGATCCCCTTTGCAGCAGCAGATGAGTCCTAGGCAAAGTTCAGAGACTTGCCTGGCCTGCTTTTATGCTCAGTTAGCTCAGTTGGTAGGGACGCGGGTGGCGCTGTGGTCTGAACCAGAGCCTAGGGCTTGCTGATCAGAAGGTTGGCGGTTGAAATCCCCACAGGGTGAGCTCCCGTTGCTCGGTCAAAGCTCTTGCCAACCTAGCAGTTTGAAAGCACATCAAAGTGCAAGTAGATAAATAGGTACTGCTCCGGCGGGAAGGTAAATGGCGTTTCCATGCGCTGCTCTGGTTCGCCAGAAGCGGCTTGGTCATGCTGGCCATATGACCCGGAAGCTGTACACCAGCTCCCTCGGCCAGTAAAGCGAGATGAGCGCTGCAACCCCAGAGTCGTCCGCAACTGGACCTAACAGTCAGCACAGTAGCAGATTCTGGTCTCAATTCTGCCCATCACACAAAGTACAAATAATTGTTGGCGTCTAGAGAGCTTTGAGGCATGGTTCTTTGGTCAGGGGCTTGCTACAGGGAAGGAGGAGGGTTAGGCTTTTGCCACAAAGACACATGGCATTTCCATGTACTAGTCACACCTTGTCATAAATCCTACACATGAAATTGCACCACTGGTCTCAAGAAACTCAGCGAAACTAGACCTGAGTACAGCACATGATCAGCACTCCTTTTGCTTTACAGGAAAATAAGGGTGCTCTATTCTAATTTAATTTTTAAAAGCATATATCTGCACTTGTGCAGCTGCATCAAGGTTTGAGTGATGTAGGATTTCACAGGGAACATTCATTTTTGAGTTTACATCTCTGACAAGCCCTATATGAATCTAACACAGGTACGGATTTTTGGCTCTATGGAAGAAAAGACCAGTTGAGCCCAGTGCTGACTTCTGAAGGGACAGTGGCTCCAAAGTCACACACTGAATTCTTTATCAGAAGATGGCAAGGGAATGAACCTGGGACCTTCGTCATACAATGCACATTCTCTAGAAGAACTACAGCACTTTCGCAACGTGTGCTTGTCAGAGAGGTTGAAGATGCTTAAAGCAGGCATTTCCCAAGTCCTCAGCTTATTGTATTGCTAGCCACACACCATTTTAGAAGTATAAAGCACCAACACAAATTTTAAAAAGTATTTTATTGAAATATTTGTGTTCCATCAAAAAGTGCGATACTCAAGACACACCCTGGACCACTAGAAATCTTTAAGAACTGCATGTTTTAACCAGGTTATTTGGGTTACAGGAGGGATGGTCAGCTGGCAGGCTGTGGGCTGGATGCAGAGTGCAGAGAAAGTATGTGTCGTCCTAGATGACCGTATTATATTTTATTCAAGGTGCGGCAAGCAAGGGGATGGGGACTGTTGCCCTGAGTGATGCAGACAATATATAGTATCGCTGTTCCTTATCAAGGCAGGCAAAGGCCCGCTGCTGATCTGGCAGATCTCTTAGGAAGCACATTCACGTTCAGCTTCTCGAGTCAGTGACCTCACAAGATGCAGGCCAATGCACTCCATACCTCTGAAGCCATTTAGTGCAGTGTGGTGCCAGTTTGATTATAGAACTTGACTCTCCACAATGGGTTCAGGTTGCATGTTAAAATATATTGCCAGGCCTGGAAAATAAAGTGGCCAAGCAGAATACAGTGGCTGGCCATCCCTGGCTTACAGCATCACCCTTTCTTCCGTAAGTAATTTTTGACAAACAAAAAGCACAAGTCTGAAATAAAATCAAATAGCTATATGTTTTACTACTGGAACTAAAACTTTATTTCCATGTTTATTACATTTGTCTTTAATGCAAAGTACATTTTGACTAAAACACAGGATTTAGGTGAAGAATACTTACTCGGCTAAGTAGGTTAAGAAGGAATGTAAAACTAGAGAAAATTCTGTTTACTTTTTGAATTTTGGCAAACAATAAATACATCTCAAATCTTCCAAGGTGGATTCTTTGCTATAAAAAGATTTCATATCAATTTCATAATCATTCCTCTGAGAAAAAAATAGTCATAAAAATAATTTCTTATGTTAAATACAGGTTACAAATAAATTAAACACAAAGCTTCCCAACTGCCGTTTTTAAAAACAAGTACTGCACTACAATGAAATGGGAGCTAAAGATCTGAGTCCATACGATCCTAATTGATAAACGCAAACCCAAACACACTGCTGGCTTTTGCATGGAAGAATTAGGATATTTAAGGTTCAAGCTCTGTAAAGTTGTATCCAGCACCAAACGACTTCACGTTTCAGGTGTCAACCATCTTAACACTAAATCCTTGATGGTAAGAGCTCAGGATTTTCCAACTAGGATAGGTGAGGAAACCTAGTGTTTTACAGAGAGGGGGAAACCACACACCTGCCCCTCCCAGAAATAATTAGACATCAAACACCCAGGGAACGCAGGGTGCATAGAAGAATGCCTCTCCATTGCCCTCAAGTATAAAAATATCAGTTGAGAGACTTGCCAGGTTTCTTGTACCACTTATCATACAATTCTTTCCTTGGTACATTATGTGTAAGCTTAACCATGCTGACCTTTCATCAGTTTTTGAACTTTTTCAGCCCAAGACAGGCTACTTCAGTTATCAGGGTAAGGACATTTCTAGGAGTGAAACTCACTGTTCAGAGTGCTAACCAAACCACTATTTCTGATAGCAATAACGTAGAAAACCTTCTAACACAAAATAGATCGAGACTGTGGAATTAAATATGTTCCATAGCAGGAATATTAAAATATGGCTTTTCAAGCATTTCAAAAAGTATATTATCTTTGTTTTCTCCATTATGTTAGAGCTCTTCTGAACCATTTCCCAGATAATTGTTTAAACCCACTTACGCGTCACCTATACAGCGATCCGAGATTTTATCCCTCACCAGAGCTAACAAACCAAAATTATATTGCTTCCTCTAGAAAGGCTGACAAATCCATGTCTTCTACCAACCTGAAGTATGGCTGTACACCTGAGAACTTGATACAGCATGCCAAGTCATTCACCAACAGACTTGTCCTTTAGTAAGAAATTCAAAGCATGTGTAGAAAGTGAATCAAGTGCAGTCATGAAAAGAGGACCTTTCACCACCTTTAGTATTTAAAATAGTTAACCTCTGCATAGTATCCCCTATAGGGGAGGCTACCAATGTAAAAGGAGTTTGCTAGTATAATGTTTTATTAAAGTTGTTCAACAAAAAAAATAGTTAAGACGTCTATACAAGGTCAACATCCAGTCTGACAAAAAGGCAAAATCAAAGACCAAAATACAAAAAGTAAAAAAGTGCACAACTAAGACCAGTATTCTGCTTTTAAGTTTGTCACAATATATGTAAAAATAAACCCCGAAGTGTAGTTACTTTAATACATCACTTCCCTGCCTGTCAATATTTTAGATATAAATATATGTTCCGTAGCGGAAGGAAATCCCTTAGAAGTTCTGCTGCCAGATCTCCTTCATGCTTACTTGGAAATGAGTTGCACTGACTTCAGATTCCAATATTCTTGGAATATTGAGGTGCATTTGGCAATCTTTGTTGCAGTAAGAAGTCCTTCCTGATTTGGCATTCCAGTTATATCGCCTACTGTCTAGAAAGTGTTTATGTGTTTATATATTCTCACAGCACCTCAGCAAGAACAGGAGGTTTCGCTGACCAGTAGCTACAATGAACAGCAAAGTCCCTTTCTCTGTGGGTTTTGAGGGAGCTATCCTGATTAAAAATTCCAAATAGTACAGTTGTCACAACAAAACTTAAGGCCATGTTTTATTTGCTGATCAATGGACACAAAGGCAATGTATTCCCCCACCCCAAAATATTTCCTTGAAAGTCTGTGCTCATAAAAATCATGAAAAGTTGGAAAGACATTATAATTGTAACTTTTAAATATATTTTACACAATCTTGTTTGTACAAAAATACAAGGTAAATATAAACATAAAGCAATGATACTTTTATGCAGATCTGTTTTGTGGTATGTTGCTATATATATATATATTTATATGTATAAAAAGTCTCAGTTGTGTCTCATTAATGAGGAGCTCAATACCAGATTGAATACCAAAGGACTCCTAGAAGCACATATTTTACACTGCAAGTGTTTTCCCAACTCCATTTTTTCTCTCTAAAGGCTGGCAAAAATAAAGGAAAAGAAGAGAGAGGGCAGTGATGTCCATAAACCAACAAATAATTTGGCTATAATGTGGCAAACAGAAACACACAGATCTGTACAAGAAATCATTAGCTATGCAGTACACAGTTGTTACACAAATACAAACATGGAATGAAACTTTAGTGAGATGCCTCTGTCAGTTCACTAATCTTCAGCTTGGCATTTTTTCTTACATCATCAAACGAGTAGGACTTCGTTACTATTCCATTCTTAAACACTGTATGAAGGAGATCCTGCAAACAGACACCATTTTCTCTTAGTTTCAATAATAAAACAGTATTTGGCCTGTCAATGTCAAGGAGTCTGCTTTGGCAGATGAAGACCATCACTCAAGAGCGACACAGCTCCATCATTCCAAACTCAGACACATATAAGCCAGGCTGGGAGGAATTTGAAGTCCCCCAGAGACAGGCAGGGAACATAGATTTTATTATTTATATCTGTCTTTCAGACTGTTGCTTTTCTACCTATTTGATTGATTTTATCTGTATTTTAATGAATATTTTGTATTATTTTATGTAAACCACTTGGAATGTTGGTGTTGTTGTTAAGCAGTATATAAATCTGTTTGAATAAATGGAGAAAATATCTTATCTCTTTTAGCAGCTAACTGTGCCTAGGGCTTGAGAGTGGACAATTGTATGGACAATTAGCCCCTAAATGAACATTAATGTCTAACAGATTCTATTTCAAACTGGGCTCCTCAAACCTGGCAAAGTGTGCTTGCTTCAGCAGCACATAAACTCAAAACTTGGAGAAGCCACAGCTTTAACTCTGAGTTTATTATTTTACATATCATGGTAATTATGATTTAAGTTAAAACCCATATTAAAATAGAACCATGGGCTGATTCACACACTTGTATGTCTTATCCCTTTACGGCTCTGTTAAAAACGTGAGCTATTGCAATTGAAAATGATTGCCCTGGGATAGGCATTGGTTAATACTTAGGTTCTTCCTGGTGCAGATTGGTTCACACGTTCAAGTAATCACCTGATGCTACAATTAATGAACATCAACTGTATTCAGCATGCTATAAAAATTAGTTAAGTCCACAGATGGGTCTATGCATGACTAACTTTTGATATCACCCTACATCAAGGCATACATACCTGCCCATATTCTTCAAGGTCTCCCTTGCCTTCTTCTAGCGTAACGAAGTCTCCATCGGGAGTCCTGTGTAAAGACAACCTGCCTTTCTTTGACCTTTTGTTGGGATCAGCTACAGGATCTTTAAACACGTTTACCTAAAATTTGGAATAAAAAGATGCTATGAGTAAAAGATCGTCCAAAATGAGCACATTCACACTGAAGAATGAAATCAAGGCGCTTTTTTTCTAATGTAAAATCTACATTTAAAGAACATACCCCAAGGCCGTTGGTTACCACATAACTGCACTTGAAGGAACAATTCAAGAGATCCCTAGTTATTTTCTGCAGTAAAGCTCCACCAGACCCAAATGAAATATTTTCAATGCTCCATTTATTTTGTTTCATTCCTTCCACCATCTGATAAGAAAGCAATAAAATAAAATTAAGAGGTGCACAAATAAGACATTTTTCCTATTAAGCATTTACCATGGTGTTCTTTTACAGACTAGTGTATATTATGGGAACAGGAACTTTAGACTATTTAAGGCTCAATGATACTTCGCAAACCCTCTGAAAAGATTTCATGTAGTTACAGCAAACTGCTGCCAACAAATACCATAATATGCATAAAAGTGCAATTAATTATCTTTGGGGGAAACAACTGCACTGGTAGGTAGGCATATTTTACACACAAAGATACTGACTTTACAGCAACAAGTGAGGATAAAAATGCCATTTATTTTTCCAGCTGAAAGACACTCAGACTTCACTTCCTCCCTTCCGCTAAGGTTTGCTCACATGTTATTTCAGTTCAAGGTTAGATGGTGCTTTTGTATGCCAAGTGACAACTAGCAATGTTCATGCACTACAGCTGTTACTAATCTACTGAACCACAGAAACACACAAATGAGTGAGCAATTGATTTCTGTGGTTTAATGGTCCAAGAAATGGCTTTGAAAGCACAGATCAGCTCCTGCTCTATTTACACCTTCATAACTCTCTGCGCAGTGGGACGCAGGTGGCGCTGTGGGTAAAACCTCAGCGCCTAGGGCTTGCCGATCGCATGGTCGGCGGTTCGAAACCCCGCGGCAGGGTGAGCTCCCGTCTTTCGGTCCAGCTCCTGCCCACCTAGCAGTTCGAAAGCACGTCAAAGTGCAAGTAGATAAATAGGTACTGCTTTATAGCGGGAAGGTAAAACGGCTTTCCGTGTGCAGCACGCCAGAGCAGTTTCGTCACGCTGGCTACGTGACCCGGAAGTGTCTCCAGACAGCGCTGGCCCCCGGCCTCTTAAGTGAGATGGGCGCACAACCCTAGAGTCGGACACGACTGGCCCGTACAGGCAGGGGTACCTTTACCTTTAACTCTTTGCGCTCTCCAATTTCCCACACCCTATTTCATCTTCCTGTCTATACTGGGTTATATACTGTTATATAACTTCCAGCAGAATTGCCTGACCAGGTGCGCTCTCTCCTCACCTTCCAAAGGCTCTTCTGCACCAGATAATCTGCATCTTTGGTGGCTTCCCTCCATAGGCTGTGGGGTGGGTCGCTATCGAGTGTTATCCTGAGATTAGGCAGCTCTCAGGAATCTGATCGGCTGCTTCAAGACATCTTCTTTCAAGGTAGTGTCTTTCACAGCACTGGATAGCCTCCAGTCTGAAGACAACTTTCAAAGGCTAGATGCAGCCAGTTAACAGCAGGCCAGATTTATGCTTTCAAGGGCAGGAGTGTTTTTGGCATCACATTAGAGGCCAGATGAAACTAAGCTGTGACATACAATCTTAAATCATAAAATCGTAGAGTTGGAAGGGCCCTGAGGGTCACCTAGTCCAACCCCCTGGTATCCTGGGTGGGCTCAGGCTAGCAAGCACACCGACCCATTTGGGAATAATATGAACAAAAACGTGACAAAAACAAAGTTGTTAATCATTTTCCCCCTCTGAACATCTTATTTAATCGCTGTGTCAGAGAAGACACTGAAGACGCAATCTACATATTAATAAAAAGGCGCACCTCTTGTAATGTGTTGATATCTACACCATCTCCTTGAATAATTCTTAAGTAAGGGGGCAACAGTTTATAGCCTTTTTCATTTTCTGTAATAGGGAACTTCCTTCCTAGAATCTCCAAAACCTGCAGAAAGCCAAATTAAACAATTAGTCCATTACTTCGCTGAATAAGCCAGTTCAGTCATACAAATATGTGTGCCTTGGGTCAAAATTTTATGCTTCAAGAAGGTGAACATAATGGAACTCAGCCACTGTATTGAGGCCTACAACTCTCAAGGCTCAATCCCTGCTGGGAATATTCCTTGTCAAGAAAACCGCTGCCACTCGGTGTGCGGAGAACACTGAACAAGATAGACCAATGCAATGACTTGGTATAGGGAAGCCAGACTGTGATATTCTTAAAAGTAATCTAAGTTTGCGAGGTTGGATTTTTAGTACAGTTGTACCGAATTCATTCCAGAAGTCCGTTTGACTTCAAAAACATTTGGAAACCAAGTGCGGCTTCTGATTGGATGCAGGAAGCTCCTGCAGCCAATTGGAAGCTGCATAAGCCACGTCGGAAATTCGGGTTCCAAAGAACGTTCGCAAACCGGAACACTCAACTCCCAAGGTGTTTGGGATCCAAGGTACAACTGTAGAAAGCTTCCAAAAAGCGGTAGTCCTATTTACTTAGGATTAAGCCTTAACTACTCGTGTCTCTTGACTGGAAAGTTAGTTGAAAATTTGTTATAGTAAGAAGTGTTCAAGTCTTATTGTTACCTTCTGCATGGCTGCCTGCTAAAGTCACTAGCTCATCCGAAGCCTTAATTTGAGACTTATGGCTCTATTTAATTACAAAATTGTTTGTGACTACTCAGGTCTTTCCTCAGGTCTCAGTAATGCCTTAAAATTGTACAGTATTCCGCCACTGGAACCTGTGCCAATTTAAACAAACCAGATATATTTGTATTTGTTTTTGTAGATAGCAGCAGCTGAAACATTTGTCATTGTTTATCAAGCACTCCATTGTGCTGGTAAACTGAAATCATTAACTTTTATTGGAAACAGAGCGGCACTATACAGTGTTGTTTTAAATTTCTGAAAGCCAAAGCTGGAATCCCCAAGTTTCAGAAACTAGTCTGGAAGTCACCATTCTAAACTATTATCCTGGAAATAGTGATGTCACCCCCACCCCAAAATGCTGTTGTAATTGTAATTGAGATGTGTTCTATGCAAAAGAACAAACTGATAGCATATTATTTAAGTGAAGTAGTTCTAAGCTATCCTGCTACCATCCATAACGGTTCAGAAAGGAAGGGTTAGGACAATCAATTTACAGGCAGCTACATGTAAGAATGAAAAGACTCAGTGGTGCAACCTACTAGTCAAAACATATGTATTGCAAACAGTTTAGCTTTATGGGATTCTGATTTTATGGGGTTATGAATGTCTTTTTTAAAAATTGCATAGCTAACAAAGAGAAAAAAATAAAAGGATTAAACAAATATAATACATACATATCATTAAGGATACCCTAATAAGTCAAAACAAAAGTTAATACAATATATATTATTATAACATGTTCAAATAGTTATCCACACAAAACTGGTGCCTATATGAAATATGGCCAGGGCAGTGAGGTCCTCTGTTCACTACATGACACACCAGTATTATCTTTACGTGCTCTTAGCAACGTAGCTTGTGAAATCCAATTCCTATGTCATGATCTATATGACTTATTGGGACCATGCAAATCTGCTTGCACTCACTGCGCTCCTCCAGAGTCCTTTTCTTTTTAGTCCTTTTAGCACAGAAAAGGCTTGAGCTATCATTACAGGCTGTGGTTAAGGAAGAAAAGCCCTTAACAAAGCCTAATCTTGACTTGGCCACTACACTGTGCTAAAAGCACTGGGAAGGAACAAAGGCAGGCATAGGCAGACGCAGCCCTCCAGATGTTTTGAGACTACAACTCCCATCATCTCTGACCAATGGTCCTGTTAGCTAGGGATGATGGGAGTTGTAGTTCCAAAACATCTGGAGCGCCGAGTTTACCTATGCCTGAACAAAGGGGTTGCCAGCTTCTCTCTGGAAGCCAACACAGTATGCATGGTCCCAAGCATAATTTTGCTTACCATAATGTGTGAACCAGGTCACTTTATGAATTTCAGGTTAACCATATGAGATGTTTAGGTCTTTCTATAGAAACTTAATATATGCCAGACACCAGTTTAATAAACGTCAGCATAGCTCATAAATATATTTAGATACAGAAACTGAACAGATCCAAGAAATCTTATCTGTATGCATAGCTAGTGAAGTCCACATAGATATTTCTAAGTAATTTTAGATAAACCATTTTGTCAATCATACAGTTTTGTAACAGAGTAGAAATGGCATTAGACTAAAAGAAAAGGTCTTTCTCAAATAACTTCATTAAGTAAGTTTAAAAACTGAAGATTTTTTAAAGAATTACCTTTAGCACAGTGTCAAGAGGATTTCCTGAATCTGGCCTAATAATCAGTGGCGCTTCTGCACTTCTTGATTCAATTAAATGTCTTAAATCTTCACCCCATATCTTTTCACAAGCATTGTAAATGTCGTAACTGTCACTGACCACAGATACAGGCACTGACGAAAATTGTGTCACAATGTGTTCAAAAGCATCCTTTTCGTGGTCTTTTCCCCAAGCTGTTATAGTACTGGAAGAACAGAAGAGATTTACTCATTTGATATTTAGTTGTCACGCTATGTTTTCCTTTTAGCATGCAGCAGACAACGCTAATCTATGCTAATACCATTCCTTATCTTCACACTACTTTTTAACCAACCGACAGCACAGGTTTCTATCAGTGATGCTTTCTGGAGCACTACAAAGTTTATTCATGTTCTGCTTTCATTCATGTGGAACAATTTTTGCTGCCCAATATCTTAACTGCCTCTTAGAAGTTCTTGGGTACTCCCAAGTTTGGCGGGCAGGTATCAAGATAGCAGTCATAATGCTCACCCTGATCAACTGCATGTACACAATCAAACATGGGGTACCAGCAGAAGAATGTCAGACTACAGTCGTACCTCGGAAGTCAAACAGAATCTGTTCTGTAAGTCCGTTCGACTTCTGAAACGCTTGGAAACCAAGGCGTGGCTTCCAATTGTGCGGGCGCATCAGAAACATTAGCGGAAGTTGCACCGGATGTTTGGCTTCCCCCAAAAAAGTTCAAAAACCAGAACACTCACTTCTGGTTTTCAATCATTCATCATTCAGGCGCTGGAACATTCAACTCTCCCAAGGCGTTTGGGAGCCGAGGTATGACTGTAATTGCTGGGACATTAAATCTGCACTTAATCCCAAGTGTGTAATCAGATTTCTCAGGAAGTGAGATCTTATGTATACTAAAGAACCATCTTATACAAAAACAGTTCCAAGGTCTACCAAGTATCTCTTAGACAGTTGAGTAGCAAAGAAAGTACCCAAATCATTAACATTCTAAAGACAGTGTAAGTAAGAAACAGAATATAAAAATCAAACTATATTCTTGCCAAAAGGTAATAAGGACTGTGTGTAGTAGAAAGGCACTGGAATTTACCACTGACTTCAGCAGCTCACCTCAGCATGATTTTAGGACAGTTATGTACCTGATCATACTGAGTTATCAACTTTATAGTACATTATTCCCCACGCTGCATTTCACCCATACACATTGAACAAAAGTGCAAGTATCAAATATTTAGGCACCCTGGTTTTTTCCAGCGCGACTTTTCTTTGAAGGTTGCATACAAGTTATTCAATCTGTTCATACTGACCTATGAAACGTGGTTATTAATGGGTTAAGCAGCACTTAGAATTGGGGGGGGGGGGGACTGGGTTAAGCAGCACTGACTCATTTTGCTGTGCTATACATACTCAAACCTTCTGCTCTGGAAACTCCAAAAACCCAAGCTTTTTATATTGTAGTGGAAGCATTTGACAGCGATGGAAAAATTCGACATGCTGACAAAAGAGGTACTCAGTTTCTAATTAACTAAATATCAAGCTTGCCAATTATGACACATTAAATTCTAATAGTTATTGCTCAGATCATAAAAATTTGGCAAGAACAAGCTGTAAAAACATGTTACATATTAAAGTTGCTGAATCAAACTTCTATCTTCCTGGGACCTGGCATCTAACTATTCAGGCAAGAATTTACTGACTAATTAAATAATGTAAAATCAGAGTCAAAAAGAAAATTGAATGCTACTACATTTGTACATATAAAACAAGCAAAATCAACAGCAACCAACAGCTGTAATTGCTTGTCTGTAATTATCAGACTTGTTAATGAACTGTTTAATAATTTGAGTTCAAGGTGTGTGCTTCCTTTTTTAAAAACAAAAACAAAAACAGGACACGTGGTCCTCAAAGATGCCGTAGGACCAGACCTTCAGCTAATCTACACTTGATTTCCACATACAGTGCATCAAAGAAATACAGATACCTGTGTTCTGCAGCTGGTACTGAATGGCCTGGCACGGGGTCTTTCGTTCCATAGTACTTCTTAATTAAACCAATTCCTGCTACTGTGTCAGTTCCTTTAAAGTTCACTAAATGTGCAGAGGCTCCTATTCCTGCAGTCTGAGAATAAGACACAATTATGAATTACAGGCATGCAAAACCAAAATGGCAGTTCCTAGAAGATTCCATTTCAGAGCAGAGTAACTCCACATTAATAAGTACTCTCTTCATTTGGTCTTAATATATGCGGGACAATGTAAATAAGATATGAAGTGCCAGACTTATTGACTATTACTGAAGAATTTAAGGCTGCAAGAAGAAATACACAGTATACAGTGTAAGTTTATGGATTCCAATTTTAGAAAGAAAGAAAGAAAGAAAGAAAGAAAGAAAGAAAGAAAGAAAGAAAGAAAGAAAGAAAGAAAGAAA